>OZ026496.1:3772400-3796785 GCA_964019985.1 Aurelia sp. 4 Dawson et al 2005 | reverse complement strand
GTAACACGTTCGTTTCAAGAAGGATAAGAGGGAAATCTCTGTGATATGGCCTGTCAATAATACTGCAGAATCTTCTTGTCGATAGCAGACTGTTTACGTTCCATGACCCAGCCACTTTAAAAGTGGGTTGTTCCCTTTTCTAAACCACAGTGCTTATTTTTAAGTATTTCTTTTCCTGTAGTTGTCAACATCTTTTCAAACAAATGCGTCAAGATTTTGGGTAAGGTTAGTATTAAAGGAATCTTTAAAGGCATTCTTGATTGAATGTTAAGTTACTATGGGAAGTAAAAGCTTCTAGAAATTGATGTGCACAGATATACGCGACTTACACCAATGAGAAGATGAATATTTTAGAATTTAAGGTAGTTTACACGAGAATGGAGGGAAGACGTTATATCAAATGAAATGAAGGCGAAGAGCAAAAACTGTTCCATCCAAAAATCTGTTCGCATCTACAGTTCAGAAGCACAAACGCAACGATCAGAACGATCTGAAATAACCAAATTTTAAGACGATCAGTGTTCACAGCTTCACCAAGATGAAAAAGGCTGTGAGATGGAAGTTGTAAAGAATTGTATCAAAAGTAAAGAAATCAGTGCCGTTTTGATTAACGGATAACTTAACTGAGATCCATGAAACTAACATAACCAAAATATGCCCGACTTTGATCAACGCGAAGTTCTAAAAATAGCGTTGATATCGTGCATCGTAAATGTCAGCAAGTATGAATCTTTTTGCGAGCTAAATCCCTCCCTAGATGTTCCTCTGCTTCTGAAGGCATATTCATTTTCAAAATTGATTAAATATTCCATAGACAGAGCAGAAACTGCGCACGCATGCGCGAAAACTCGTAACTTTGAGTCCCCCTAGCTCCCTGCAACAGATCACAAAATTCGGCAACACTTGGTATTTTGTTCCTCGGGCCTTAAACTTTTGATTTATCGTTTCAAAAAGCTTATCTATCCAAACACTTCCTTATCTCAGATTACTCGATGACGTCATTTTACGCAGTTTTTTCTCTGTCTATTCAATACAAATGCAAAATATCATTTCTTATTGGATTTTGAATGTATGATTTTGTTTTCTTTTTCACTTTTTAGAACGAAAATGTCAGATTTTTTGGGATAGCGCTTCACCAAGAGAAAGCAGTTGAAGATAAAGCTGCCATGACATTAGTAAGTTTATTTGTTTGCTTTGTTGATCGTTAACATCAATCAGATTTTTCAACTATTGATTAGATATCGTATACAGTGCCAGCAAAGTCGCTTGCATCTTCAATCTCGATATTCTCCCAAGTGAAAAACGAAGTAAAATCGGTTTCCGACCAAGATCTCCCTCTGTAGGGCAAAATTTTTCTTCTTTGTATTTGGTTTTTTTTTGTAATATTTTTGTCCCCATGTTAACGTTAATGGCCGCAGGGTTGCTATGTATTTCACTGCTCCCTATGGCATCATTTTGTAAATGTATGTTTGTCCTTGCAACAACTATCTATGAAATGGTCTATTGACACATTCATGGTGTCCACAAAAGGTGAGCATCATTAGTGTAGCTGCTGCGGAGGAGCTGCATATTCTGTTGTCTTGTGCTCAATAAATTACCGTACGGAAGGCTTGAACTTAAAATTTGAGACCTTCTCTTAATCAATTTGCTAAGTGGTTGATGACCTACTCTCAGCAAAACTAGATGCCTATGGATTTAGTCGCAACGCTCTAATTTTGATATGTAACTACCTTTCTGATAGGAGACAACGGGTGAAGGTAAATGGTACTTTCAGCACCTGGTGTTACTCAAAAATAGGAGTACCACAGGGATCAGTTTTAGGGCCCCTCCTTTTCAATATCTTTATCAACGATATTTTTTATCTTGTGAATGATACTGAAGTTTGCAATTACGCAGACGATACAACGTTATATGTTGGAGATAAGAACCTTAGGACAGTGCTCTCAAAACTAGAAAAAGACACGCTCTTACTGTCAGACTGGTTCTCTGACAATTTCATGAAACTAAATGAAGACAAAAGTCATCTATTAATATTCGGAACAAAAAGTGATGGAATGACACTAAGTATTGGTGCCTCGCAAATATCAGAATCTGAATCTGAAAAATTACTAGGTGTAACAATAGATTCCAAGTTAAATTTTAATCTTCATGTTACTCAACTGTGTGTGAAGGCAAGTCAAAAACTTCATGCCTTAGCAAGGGTATCCAATTATATGGATACGGAAAAAGTAAAACTGATAATGAGGTCTTTTATTATGTCACATATCAGCTATTGTCCGTTAATTTGGATGTTTCATGACAGAGCCACAAATAGTCGAATTAATAAGATTCATGAAAGAGCTTTGCGAATTGTATACAGAGACACTGAATCCTCCTTTGATGAACTTCTTGCAAAGGATAACTCAGTATCAGTTCACCAAAGAAACTTGCAGTTACTTATGATAGAGATATATAAAACCAAAAACAATTTAAATCCATCGTTCATGGAAGATATCTTTGTCGAAAGACCTAACATACCATACGACCTTAGAAATAATGATGGTCTTCTGGTACCAAGGGCAAATACAACTGCTCATGGTATAGAAACCATACGATATGTTGGAAGCAGACTTTGGCAGACATTACCAAGTGAAACCAAAGAGTCTCGCACCCTAGAAATCTTTAAGGGTCGCATCAAAAACTGGAAAACAGACAAATGCAACTGCAAGCTTTGCAAAACATTTGTTGCAAACCTTGGATATATCTAGCTTGCACTTGTATTTATGATTTTAGATTTTAAAAATTCATGTAAATAGGCTGTTTATTTCTTTATGTAGTTGGCTTTAATTAGCGTTGCTGCTATCATAGTCGCCAACTTAAAATAAATTGTATTATTATTATTATTATTATTATTATTATTATTATTATTATTATTATTATTATTATTATTATTATTATTATTATTATTATTATTATTATTATTATTATTATTATTATTATGATTTATGGCAGAGAAAAGGCAAAAAAAGTATTGCCCCCATCATTTTCTGTAAATGATAAAGAAAAAGATTCTAGAGTTGTATTTGAATTTTTTACATTTGAAAATGACTCAGTGTTATTGTGTTATCAGTGAAAATATAATTAACTCCTTTAAACTGTAAAAATAAATTTGAGCACAGCAATAGAGCACTTTCTTGCATTATTTGTTTGATTTTGGCGCTTTTTAGAGCAAAGAAAGTGCCGTTTTGAAACAATCACTGTTTTTTCTTTCCTATGCCATGAATCAGCTGCAACTTGTCAGATTTGTTAAAACAAGGTCACAAGTTCTAAATTAAAACCTATCCTTTGCTGCTGTATCACTGCAGAGATATATTTTGTATTAGCGGGGTGAGTTGCGGAGTGGCTTATTGAAAAGAAAGAAACAAACGGTGGCAAAAACTGCTTTATTTACACCTCATTTCAAAGCGATTAGTAACTACAGACCAGAGAAATTCTCTCTACCGGTAAATCAAAACAAAGACGGCCGCAAAAGTTAATCCGAAACCAGTGGGGCAAATTTTCCCTTTTGCAAGCGAAATGTGGTTTTTAAGGGAAGTAATGTGCTTACAAGGAAAGAAGGAAGATAAATGTGAAGCTCAGTGTCGTGGTTTCAGTTAATTTGTTCGGGAGCTGTGTGGTAGTTGTTTCAATCTAGCCCTAAATACCCGAGAATTTTAATGCCTTCTGCTCGGCTTCTGAATCAAATAAACAAAACCTGCGAGACAGAACTTCAAATTTACCCTTCTTCTTTCTTTATATGCATATAACTTCTCTTAAAAGCCACCTTTTCTTGCAGAAGGCGAGAGTTTGTCCTGCTAGTTTCGGGGCAGCTTTTGCCTCCTCGTTTGTTTAAAGTTACTGGGTGAGAGAACTTCCTTTGACTGTAGTCACTAATAGCTTTGAAATGAATTGTCAATTTAAGCAACTGTTGGTATGGTATACAAAATCTATCCTTGTTAACTGTACAGAACAATAGAAAGGGCAGCTTCTCCGCAGCAATTCCACAAAAGGGGCACAATTTTTTAAGACCGTCTTGGTAATAGATATTCTCATTGTACCAAAATATGTTTATTGTAGGAGATGGCAGCTGCACAAAAACTAGATTCTGATACCTCGATTGCAGACCCGACCATTATCTGTTGTGGCTATAAGAAAAATCGATTTTATTTCTTCACAAGAAGAGAACCAAGTGATGACCACACGTTAGTGTTTGTTTATTGTTAATCCATTTCATGCTGACAAGTGTCTTAAAGGCAGAACAAAGACCAGCACATCTTGCGCGAACTCATCGACTTCCTCTGCGCAGCTGTCAGAATAACTGACTGTGCGAAATTCACAAAATCAAAAGCAAACGATGGCAAAGGATGCAGGTCTTTCAGCTCCCTTTAAAGGAGAATAATTGCCACATGATGCTAACATCTCATGACCCTTTTCAATTGACAGAGGATGTTTTGTTGTATTTACTGTCCTTTATAACCCCTAAGCAGCCAAGAGATTCGTTTCAAGGAACTGAATATGCGTAGTTTTGATCTGTTAAGAACTTTATTAGACTGATAGCATATTCGTAGTTATCGCTATTGATAGACCGATGGACATTCAAACTTCGACTAATGCATTTTCACACTGAAATTTGGGGAGAAGTTTTCCCCCTAAGTCTCAAGACTAGATGTGGAAGCCATGGCAACACTGTACGAACTCCAAGCAATGGCGGATAGGCCTAAGTTGCTGGCTGCAACGAACCTCCGATACTAAAACACCTCAAAATTCAAGTTTTCACTGATACTAGACATGGACAAAAGTCGCAAGTATCCAGATGAATGTTTCCTTCATCCAAGAATTAACAAACCTCTCGCTGTGAACAAGGAGATCCTCATTTTTAAAGACCAATTAGCTTCCATGAACTTCACCGCAGCAATGAGAACTTCCAAATGTCGAGGGTTGCCTGCCTTTTTTCTGAGACTACACCTTAGCCTTGTTACAGAGCACACACCGAATCGTGTTCACTTTCGTCTCAGATGTTTGTAAGAAAGTCCATAAGTCACAGTTTGAGCAAAAATAAAAAAGTTCTTGTTGTTATTGCTGTTGTTGTTGTTGCGATAACTGAAACTATGTCGTGAGTCTAGAACTTTATTTATAGGATTTTATCAATCAGCATGCCATGCAGTTGCCATATCTTAAATGGTCTTTGTTGTGACCATTTTCATTGCCCATGATAAGTTTTATTTACAATTTGATTTGACACTTCGCATGAACCACCTGTTATTTTCCTTATTGTATAAGACATTCACAAGACATCTTCTTTCATATTTTCAGAGACCGAGATGTTTTTAACGAGAAACCTTCAAGGGAAGAAATCATAGCTGCAACGCAGGTGAAATTCTCTTTTATCAGACCTTGTATTCGATGCAATCATAGCTAATGCACTCATATGGCCGTTAGCTCCGTGCCCTGTTGCTTGAATAATGCACCATTGGACTGGCAACTTTGAAGTGGGGGGGGAGGATCAGAAATCCTGAATTTATGTTTTCTTTTCCTTTTGAATACCACAAAATTGACACTTGTCAATGTCCCAACTTTTTTGGTCATGATTGTCGATGTAATGAGTCTGCTGCATACTTTAAGAACTTGGAAAAAATGTGATACTCTTCAAATCATTTGATGGTTTGGAATATGCAGTTGATGCAAAAGCTATAATTGGACATATGAGTTTAATTTCATGATCATTTTGTATATTCCTTTAATTTCCTCAATTTCCTTCGTCTTCAGTTTGAATTATCATTTCTTCATTTATCCCTTTGCTATTTTTCCATTCGAACCTCATTTGAAGTCTTGCCTTGGAAAGATTTCACAGCTCTTTCACATTTGTATCTTTAATCTTTACTTTTTAGGACACCGGACCAAAAGTGCTAGCAGAAACTGTGGTAATGCATACAACAATGGGAGATATTCACTTTAAATTATTCCCAAAAGAGTAAGTCATCGCAAATAGCATATTTACTACCTTATTTCTGTTCTATTAGGCTTCCGTCACATTGCAGTCTTAAGCACGCGTTTGAATCGGGATCAACGCATGAAGAGCATAGGTACTCAATCTTTAATAAAATAGGTGTAAAATTCAATGACCTATTCATTTGAAGTGAATGCCTTCGAAAAAACTTTAGCTAATTTGCTATGATTCTGCCCTAATATGGCATCAAGCAACAGTTTGTCACTTTTGCGGTTTAAGATTAAGAAATTTGATGACGTCACATCCTCAAATGAGATGAAATATGAAATATGCAATAATTTCGCAAAATATTCAAAGTTTTTGAAAGTCCAACGGTAGAATTATGGATAAGTACCTGAGGTTTGTTTTAAGCCCTTTAGTTAGAAGAAACAGGTCATAGAACTATATCTTTATATGTCGATTTGAAGATTTTGATCCTATACTCGCATGAAGTCGTTCCTAAGGCTGCTTTGTTGCTGGTCGCTTCCAAATGGAATCAAAATTGTTTGATTTAATCCAAATGCGTAATCTGAAACAGAAATGATCTTCAGTTGAGGTAAAATGAATTTCTTATTTTCATTCTGTTACGTTTCTAATGAACATTATGCTCAAGTCGTTAAAAAGTTGGGTGTGAAACTTGATTAAACTTTTGCTTTGAATAGAAGAAACTTGTGGTACTCAGCCTGCGTGTAGACTTGTTCAAGAACTCTCTCATGCTTGCCACATGATGCTAACATCCCATGACCCTGTTCAATTTACGGAGGATGTTTTGTTGTATTTACTGTCCATTATAAACCCTATGCAGCCAAGTGATTCGTTTCAATGAACTGAATATGCGTAGTTTTGATCTGGTAAGAACTTTACTGATAGCGTTTTCTTAGTTATCGCTATTGATAGACCGATGGACGTTCAAACTTCGACTAATGCATTTTCACACTGAAGTTCGGGAAGAAGTATCATGATATCTTAATTTATGATATCGGGTGAGTCAATAAAAACGCCCGACGTGTAAAAAAATCCTGGTCCCTGAATATCAAAGCAATGAAATTGAAAACTGTCTTATTTTATCCCCGATATGTCACATTAGGCTCAGTAATTTACCCGGTTTTAATCGGTCATTCCTTCCCGTCGAAAAAGGAGATTTTCTGTAGAAAGACCCTTTCGAAAACCTTCCAAAACCGAGCGAAAACAGCAAGCAGAATTTCCTTTTGTTCTCCTTCCTGACAATAATGACTCTTGCATGTGTTCATGCATTTTGAGAGAGTGGAATCCCCCTGAATGAGTTATTCACATTAGGGGGAAGACTTTTCAACTCGTCAAAAAGAAAGCATATGCTGAAGCGTGCTGAAAGTCATCGCTGTGAAGTAAACACATTAGGGAAAGAAATGCTGCTTATAATTTGAGAAGTTCAAATACATTCAACGTTCCTATCGTACATACTGTTAAATATGGTACTGAAACAGTCCGTTATAGAGGACAGCGCATTGGCTCACTCTTCCACAGGAAATAAAAGATGCAAATTCTGTGCAACAATTCAAGAATTTTTGGAAATATGTAGACTGTGACTGTAGACTCTGCAAACAATACATACCTCAGCTCGGTTTTTTATAGTTTTACACTTCTTTTAGATTGTCTATATAGATTTTATGAACTTTGTAATTTTATTGACTTGTTTTACTTATTTTGTTGTATTATTGTAAATTAATTTGTTGGCTTGAATTAGCATTTTTGAATTTTGCTATGTAAGTTGCCAACATTAAACAAAATGATAATAATAATAAATAATAATAATAATAATAATAATAATAATAATAATAATAATAATAATAATAATAATAAATAATAATAATAATAATAAATAATAATAATAATGATAATAATAATAATAATAATAATAAATAATAATAATAATAATAATAATAATAATAAGGGACTTTTGCTTGTAATTTTAGCACGTTTTTTGAGGTTTCTCAAAGGGATTTATTTTAGAAAATCGCTTACATAATCTGAACGGAGTGACCGATTTTAGCAAGAAAATTTCTAAAAATAATTGAACATGTTAGCTATTTAATCAGATATTGCAAAATATTATTGCATATATATTCAGGCAGCAGTAGCCTTTCAAACGCCGGGCGTTTTTTATGACTCACTCGGTATAAAGAAAGAATTCTTGTGATGTTAGCTATGCTCAAGGCCCATACCGTACATGTTAGATTTGCAGATGAAAAAGTGTGATGGCCATGAGATATGTTTCTTATATTGCAGATGCCCAAAAACAGTGGAAAATTTTGTTACCCATTGCAAGAATGGTTACTATACAGGTCATATATTTCATCGAATAATCAAGCAATTTATGATACAAACTGGAGACCCTTCAGGTATTCATCACAGACTTATTACTTGTCACTTGGCTTTCCTACTATATTTATTTGCAATTTAGTGCCGTACCAAGTATTTTCCGTTTCCCTTTCTAATAGCGAGTCAGAAAAGAGTTTATTTTCATCAAAGTTGATGGTTCTTGCGACTGCTCTTTTTCAGGCTGATAAATTGTCAAGGAAGTGCACTGCAGAGATTTTTAGCAATGATAAATTTTTATGGCTTTAAGTAAATCTTATGGCTTTATGGCTTTATCGAATCAACAGTTTCTAAAGTTATGTATTCCCGGTACTGGAATTTTTTTATTTCTTGGCGATCCGAGAGTTGAGTATCTTATAAGGAGTTTCTTATAGAAAATACGTGTACACAGTCTCTGGTTAATCCTTATACCCCATACACACTTGCAAGTTAGACCAGGTTAAGCCATCTAATTGGTCAATCCAAAAATTGAATGGATTTGATTGGTTGAAATCTAACCTCGCTTAGATAAAGCTGGTTTAGCTTGCCACTTTGAATGGGGTATTATTTCCACAGAGCTGCATTTTCAGCTGGAGCGGAAAAGGCTGTGGAGGATATTGTTCAAATTGAACAGAAATTTACGGCTGAACGACCTTTTGTTGTGTAAAATTCCGATCGCTCGCAAAATGACGCTGTGTGGAAACGAGGCCTTAGGCAGTTAAGGCCACGTCCACACGTATGCGTTTACGTTTTGGAAACGCATAGAATGTTTTCCGTCCACACTGATCCACTAATCGTTTATGGAGCATTTTAGCCTGTCCACATGTAAACGCCGAAACAATGGGAAATGAATGATGAGCATGAAGTCTATGACGTCATCGTTTACAAAAGTATGCGTTTACAACCGTCCACATGAAAACGCAAAAACAGTGTTTTCAGAAAAACTGCAAATGACTGGTGAATATGAAGTCTGCGACGTCATCGTTTACGAAATTATGCGTTTACGACCGTCCACACGAAGACGTGAAAACAGCGTTTTCAAAAATATCCACTTTGGAAGGCGTTTTAGAATGTATGCTTTTAGGGTAACTTGAAACGCCGTTTACGTGTGGACGCAAAGTGTAAACGTATAAGAATGTATGCGTTTACAGACGTAAACGTATACGTGTGGATGGGGCCTAAAATTAATCTTGGTTGCCTGCAGTGAACCATAAATTATACTTTGTTGTCCTTAGGAAAGGACGTTAATGTTAACCAGGAATACCAATTCTGGATGCGGTATGCATGGTAGGCCCAAATTAGCTAGAAACAGCTACAGAAATCTTTCCAAAAAATATTGTTTTCTGTTTAGGTTAAACTAAAATGCCAGGATTTGAATACACTAAACGTATCAGGCATAACCCTTCATCAGCAGTCATGAGAAATAGAGCGCACAGGGCAGTTAAGCGGCAGAAATCTGTCCAGTCTACCCAAAATAAAATAATTCTGAAGTATTACTCACGAGGTGTTTTTGAATTCTCTCTATAATGCTGAAGCTGTTCTGTTGACAAGATATTTTTATCGTTCAAGGTGACGGAACTGGAGGTGAATCGATATGGGGCTGCGAGTTTGAAGATGAATTTCACCATACATTACGTCACGATCGTCCATATACCCTCAGTATGGCCAATGCTGGTGCAAATACAAATGGCTCACAATTCTTTATCACCGTAGTACCAACGGTATGTACCATGGCTCCAAATGTTTCAAACTGTGTAAAATGCCCCCCCCCGGGGGGGGGGGTAACTTAACTTGCCCATGGTGCGGGGTTGTGCCATCTTTTAGGGTACCTTTTTCATGATAGAGTCCGGATTTATGGGTATAGTTTTCTATCAGAATTCAGTTATTGGTGAGCTGTTTTGTTATTCCCGGATTTATGGGTATGATTATCAGAATATTCTCCAGATTTATGGATATACTTTGAGAAATTTCTCCGGATTTATGGGTATACTTTTGAGAAATTTCTCCAGATTTATGGGTATACTTTTGAGAAATTTCTCCAGATTTATGGATGGTACTTTTACGATTTGAATGGCACAACCCTGTATCTTGGAAACTCAAGTTACCCCCCCGGGAAAATGGCTGATGTAAAATTCTTTGATCTATTTCTTTGAAATGAATGGTTTGATTTTGATTCAAGACACTGGAAAAAATTTTATTCGGCGTGATTTCTAACGAGGAGTGGATCACTTCCGAAAATGTGTACGAAATGTTTATAAAATATAAGATTTTTAGGGATCTTTTACGGATATTTTTTGGAAACAAAAGAATTTTGCAAAAGGTGTTCGAGCTTTTAACAGTGATACGCTCCTCGATTTCTAAACCACAAGTTTCCTTTTTGCAAGACACTGGTTTATAAGAAAATGGTACTAAGATGGCCGAAATTTAAGACACTCTAGTACTGTGTCTGAAAAGTAGCTATTAAGAAAGTTTTCTAAGGTAAAAGCTTTGATTTTATAGCAGTTAGATCGTTGAGCCTTTATTCTTTTGCAATATCAACTAACCATTTGTGTTTTCATCATGACAGAACAGTGTTCATTCCTATATGATGTTTTAAATGTCAAGAAACATATCTGCAGCAGTGATAGTGTACACATTGACGATTCATGCATTCAAAAAATAAGAAATCAGTTAAGAAACTTTTAGTACTGAAATGGACAAAGTTTCATGTGGAATTAAGTAACTTTTAGTACTATGGCCTGATCCAAGTTTCTTATGAAAGAACGTGTGTTTGAGATACATAGAATACTCTCCGAGATGACCATGATTTACAAATGCCTAAAATATATCAAGAACAAGTTCTCTTCTGGTTACGATTAAGAAAGTTCATAACGTCACATCCCCAGATTCGTTGATATCTGGAATACGTTGTTGTTTCGAAAAAAAATTGAAGATTTTTGAAAATTGCAACGGTAGAATTATAGCAGAGTAGCTGAAGTTTCTACCAAGCCATTCAACTGAAGAAATACGTCTAGGCTTATGACGAGGAGTTCCTTGTATCCCTGCAGTAAACCTTGCTCAACTGGGACTCATATAGCTTGCGTGCAGACTCAACTGGTTTCTTTTCAGAGAGGTCTCTCCTACTGGAGGAGGAACCTCATTTCTCTTCAGGGAATCAGTAGACCTTATTAATCACAATTGGATTTGTCTCGATGTCTTGATTGACTGGGAATTGTCGATAGTGATTTGTCCTTCTCTGCAATGACCCTCAAGATGTTCGTCGTGGTCCTAGTGTTCGAATCAGTAGAGTCTGCACGCAGGCTAGGACTCATGATGAAATAGTGAAAAAGCTGAACCTATTTTATGCCTTAGAACTCTAGCCAGCCATGAAAATTTGATAAAATGCATTCCTGCTTACATGAGGCGTGATATAAAATTTCCAACATGTCATGCTCTTCTCGCATGACTTTGCAAGAGAAAGACGAAGGGAAATTTTGTAAAATGGATTTTCAAGATGGCGAAAGACCAACAAAGAAAATTGGCTATGATCACTGTGCTAGATCTCCTCCTTGACCCTACCTTAACCTTTTGATTTGATATATTCTCTTGATACAATTGTGTGGCGTTGGAGCGTCTATCCCAATTGTGTACATTCGAATTGTATGAAGCTAACGTTCGATTCGGACTCTATTTGAGAATTTAGCTACTGTATTGGCCTAAATCATCTGCTACTTTTTCTCACGATCACTGATTCTAAGATGCCTCAAAAGTCAGTGTTCCAGAACTGCAGTACAATAAGACTAGGTATCTGTACTTCGGTAAAGGATCATCCTTGCCACAAACGCAAAACTGCCTTGCTCTAAGTCATATGTTGATCGGTAGACGACGGGGCGACGGAATCTCGTCACCGATTGAAATTTTTTGGCGTTTTTACAGCTGTATATGGGAATAAAGGCTCTCAGTGGAGCGATAACAACAACAACAGTTCAACTCAGTCACATGAGCGTAACTTGAGGGTCCTTATGTAGTAAGGCTAGACCCAAACATGACCCCTTAGTAGAGCAGCAGTTCACATTATCATTGTTATTTTTTTCTTATTATTATACAGATATTGTTAATTTGTAGTTTTTTTGGCTGAAAGGATGTTTATGTATTGACATTGATAAAATGAAAAATGAAATGGGTAAATATGTAAATTTGCCGTGGATATTTTTTGATATCTTCATTTTTTTCAAATGACGACTTGAATAAGTTTTGAGAAAATTTACGAAAATGTTGAAAACGTAAAGATCATCGGAAATCTGAAATCAATGATTGAAAATTGAGGCATAATTCATGAAAAATTTCGAAAACATAAAGATCATGGGAAATCTGAAATCAGTTATTGACAATTGAGCAATCTTCAAGAAAGCGCTGGTTGAAAGCAAGCAGGAACACGAGCGATAGGACACCCATTGTGTAGCAGTTTGAAATTCATATCAGAAGTGAGCTACCGTAACTTATTTTTTTTGTGTTTTGAACTTAAAGGGCTCTGCACTTCGAGTGGCTCATTACCGAAAAATTTCAAAATTACGAAACAGTGAAAGGTGGTTGTATACTAAGTACAAATAAGTTCAAAACACAAATAAACAATAAGTTACGGTGGCTAGCTTCTGATGTGAATTGCAAACTGCTACACATGGGATGTCTTATTGCTTATGGCAGAAATCTGTAGTTCCCTGGTTTAGGATTTAGAGGTGTGATGGCGTCACAGCCTTTAAAGTGATAAATGGTATCATTTGAAACTGATAAGGACACCAAAGCATCTCCACGGCAGATTTACAACGAGCCTTCCTAGTTTCCTCCCTTGTCATTTAATTCAAAGAAGTGTAATTGAATTTTACACAAACCTTTTAGAAAATTTAAAGGGTCTGTTTCATCCATCATTCCTTCCACGTGTCGTCTCTTGGTTCGCCTTTGTTTGTTGCCATTTTCATGGCCCATGGAAGTGGTGACAACAAAGGCAAACCAATAGCCTTGTGTTACAAGGCACAAAAATTTAATCTGGGCATGTTGGCGATCACCATGAGTCTCTCCTGTCTCATAACCTTCTTTCCTAATTTTTTTTCAGCCGTGGTTAGACAACAAGCATACGGTTTTTGGTCGTGTCATAAAAGGTATGGATGTGGCACAAAAGATGAGCCAAGTGAAGACCAATCCACGCAATGACAAACCGTATGATGAAATCAAAATTATCAACATGACAGTTAAATGAAGTGCTCGGCAAGTCAAAACTTGGCTAAATTCTATGAAACGTAAGTAGAAGATTTTAAGGTGACTCACATTTGCGCTCTCGTGAGCAGCGAGTTGCCATTTTTCCTGGGAGGGGGGTATCTAAACCCATCATCTGACGGGGACGTGCCATTAATGACCGGAAAATTAGTACCCAAAATGCCGTAATTTCTGGTGGATTAAGTTAACTAACTAACTTAAGTTAAGTACTCGTTCTTCTCTTATCTTTTCACCGATGACATTGTCCTCGTAATTGCCCGAAATGGAAACATTCGAAGCGGTGTTTTCGTTTTGAAGGCATTTAAATTGAGGATCTGGCTGTTGGGATAATATATTGATTGGAACAAGGGCAGATTTTGTAATGCGATAGCATCAGTTGCTTTGATTCGCACCTCAATTCAAAGCGATTAGCGAATACAGACAAAAGAAATTCTCTCATCCAGAAATTCAAAGCAAATATAGCCGCAAACTTGCCCTGAAACCAGTATGGCTTACTCTCACTTGATGCGGGCGAAGGGAGGTTTTTAAAAGAATTTATGAGCTCAAAACGAAAGAAGAAGGGTAAATCTAAAGTTCTGTGTCGCGGACTTTGTTTACTTGATTCAGAAGTCGAGTAGAGAGCATTACAATTTTTTTTGTATCTATTGCTCAGATGTAAATAGCTACCCCTCAGCTCCTGAGTCAAATAGACAAAATCCGTCGGATAGAACTATAGATCTACCCTTCTTCTTTCGTTATAAGCTCATAACTTCTCTTCAAAACCTCCCTTCACATGTACCAAGCGAGAGTTAGCCGTAACGATTGCAGGGCAATCTTGCGGCTATGTTTGTTTTTGAATTACTGGTTGAGAGAATTTCCTTTGTCTGTGTTTGCTAATCGCTTTGAATTGAGGTGTGAACCAAAGCAGCTGACGCTATTGCCATACAAAATCCGGCCCTGTTATTGATTGGAGGAACCATGGATTAAATGGTGTTATTTACACATTTCTTGTTGAGAGTTTTACTGTTGAAAGAAGATTCGATCGACAACCTACGAACTTGGATAGCAGTCCTTAACAATGTTCAATTTTTTGCTTGTCTTATCTTTTGGCCTCAAAATTTTCTGCAGAATAAGTTTGGTGCCTTGTACAGTAAAAATCAACTGTGCAAAGAATGAGTTGTGGATTCTTTAAAATTTATGAGAATCGAGACATTAAGCTGTGCTGAAAATCTTTTGAAATTAAATGGCCTTGGCAGATGAGAAAGACGTCCCTCACCTGCTTGAAGCACATTTGCTGGGTGTCCCATAAAAGTATGAGCGTTTGGGCACTTAGGCAAAATTTCTGAGGGAGCCAAGACAGGTGTTTATTGAATCATACTACTATCATGTATGCGGCGTAGCATTTGAAGAAAATTTTGAGGTAACTCAACCATTAAAATTTCTGTTCTTCGAAAATTCCCAAGTTTTATTTTTCTATTGTTAAAAATTCACAAAGTGACTGCATGCTTTGCCTATTTTCTATCAGTATTTTCTGTTTTGCTTGCACCGCAGTAATATATATTAATTTTGCTTTTAACACGTCAGTTTGAAAAACAGTATTTAGCTTATATTGAAACTTTTTACGTGTTTAAATATCATAAAATGAAATATGATGAAAAACTGAAAAGTGATGGGCATTTGTTAGCGATTGCTATTTTTGGTCTTATGCGCTCTCATGGCTCGTTTCCTTGTGAATTGCATGCGCAGATGTTGTTTATTCATTTCCTGTTCACATAATTCATTCCATCTCTGTGCTATAAAAGCAAAAGATATTATGTTGTATTATGAAACAGCTGAGCTTATATCATCATCTGCAAGTTTACAGCAATGAATGTTAAGAAAAATTCATGTTGACGCTTCACTCAAACAGACAGCACAGCCTTTGGTTCACAAGGGACAGGTTATGTTGTGAAGCAATCAGTTCGATTATTAAAAGGCAGATAGTGCCCTGCGAACAAGGCTAAGTTCCCAAAGCTGAAAGAATTCAGAGGGCTCATTTGATAGAAATTTTAAAAGACGGTCCTTCGAGGATTCATCAGAAAACCTGTGCCAAGCGCAACACAAGTTATCCTAGATGGTAAGTGTGGTTTCGCCGTTTCAACGTTTTATTCTTAGCATTTTACAGAAAATTCGATATTCAGACTGCGTTCACGCGATGCTGGCAGATTTTGAAAACGATGATGGAAAATGTGCCGGATAGGCCTCCCATTCACACGAAAAGGTTGAATTGCCGGCAGAGTTTGAAAACGGTAGATTTTGAAAATGAAACTCTAGCCGGCACATCTTTGAAGGTGTTGTGGCGCCGTGGTGTAATCCTCTGACATTGCAGCCAGAATAGTCAGGCGGAGTGGGCTCGAGTCCCGGTAGAGCCCCACCACCTGAGCACGATTGATGACAAGGGGTCACGGACTCGATTAGGTCTGCTGTATTTCTGCGATCCCAGCGCTTGGCGCTGAAAAACGCAACTTCACCTTCACCTTCACTTCATCTTGAAAACGGCATCGTATGAACACTGAATGATGAAAAAACAAAATTTTCAATGCTTTAAAAATGAGGCTTAACGGTGCTTAAGGTTTAGGTGCATCTCTTTGGCATCATACTCTTGCAGAGAATGCACTGAGTTAGTTACGGTTGAATTTTCTATCGTTTTCAAATTGTGCTGGTATCATGTAAACGCTAGCCCAATTTTTGCTACCATCATAATATTTTTCACCGTTTTCTAAATTTGCCGCCATTTTGTGAACGCAGTCTCAGGGCGTGTTTAATTGGTAATTCCAAACCTAACAAATTATGAAAACGGCAGACTTCGCAGAGACGGAAATCCCCAGGCCCCCCGTGGGGGGGGGAGTAACTTAAATAGGCGGGTGACGAGGGTGTGCCATTTGACGTCTGAAATCGCACCCTAAAAGTTATCAATTTCGCGAAAACGATGTCCAAAAGTTTACAGGTCATTGAGAATGTATACCCTAAAATTAGTGAAATTAGTGAACTTCACGGAAACGGACAGTGCCCCCATAATTTTCCAAGCAAGAAATGGAAATTTGCGTTTGCCTTCAACTTCCTAGATGTCCGTTTCCCCTAAGTTTCCATTCAGGAACTACTGAGAAATTTTGGAAGTTTTTGCTTTGCAAAGCTGTTGGCAATCTGAGAGTTGAGTTTCTTATGAGCAGCTTCTTTGGAAGAATGATGAACTGATACTACGCTGCGCTAAAAGGCTGGGCGAGTAAGAAACCAAGCAATAGCAAAATTGACATGGAACATTTTGTTTTTCTTTTCTGTGTTCACAGAGGATATGTGGTGTTATCAAACCCAAACTCAAACTCATCAGCGAATAATTTGAGTTATGTACAGTAGCCAAGCAGAGAAAGCATACAGATAAAATCTTTCAATAGGGCACAAGGAAACCCATAAATCTTCCATTTTCACGCTTATCAGCCAATGACGTTGCCGTATTTCCATCACATGACCGAAATAACCTCCTTGAGACGAATTTTCGAGTGCCCTTACGAAATCACAATAGACTTTCGAGTAATAAAGATACAGAGCTGGTTTTGCCACGAGTCGATTCTACAGGCCCTACTCCATATTTCACATTTTACATTTGGACAAAATCTCATCAGGGATCAGTACTACATCGAATTTCATCCCTCTGAAAATAGGCCTAAATTCAAATATCCTTTGGGAACGCAACAAATAAGATATAGCTTCCAAAATTTCTCACGTTACGTGAATTATAGCTAGGAGAAAGGTGTTGTGCCCAACTTCATCCACTGCAGAATGCCATGATTCCGTTTCAAATTGGCTTCTTTGCTGTAGCAAGGTAGCAGAGCTTTTCACCAACAATATAACAGCAATCTTCACTATTCTCCGCCGAAAAATTGACATTTTTTTATCGCATAAAATATTAAAACAACAACTGCAACGCAAATATTCTATGGCTGCCATAGCTGGAAAGGACATGATGTCAGCGAGTTCCAACTACGACAGCCACTTACAATAGTTTCAAAATATATGTACAAATGATTTAATAAAAGAAAGAAAAGCAACTCGAACGGGCGTCTCAGAAAGAGGAGCTCCCCCACCTTACTGCATATTGTCAATGAAAATTGACATTAACTTTGGTAAAACGCGATGAACTTTCAACAGCTCTTCGCCACATTATCTATTCCAAGTTTTGAAACAGTGTGCTCATGTGGAGAAATTTAGGTTATTGTCAAGCAATCCTGATGTCATGGTCAAGAGGTAGGTCTCCTATCATCCTCCACATGGACTTGGCCTTCGCTTTGATATGAAAAAGTTGAAGGGCCGGGCTAATATAGAGATATAGACATATAGAGTAGGGCCTGTAGACTCGACTCGTGGCAAAACCGGCTCTGTATCTTTATTACTCGAATGTCCATTTTAATTTTTCCGATAGTACTCGAAAATTCGTCCCAAAGAGCTTATTTTCGGTCATGTGATGGAAATACGTCAACGTCATTGGCTGATAACCGTGAAAATGAAAGATTTATGGGTTTCCCTGTACCCTATTGAAAGATTTGACTTGTATGCTCTTCCAAACAAAACTGTTGGTCAGGCCTGATTAATTTCCTCAAGAAGGGACTGGGTTTTGGAGTTATCAATGCATCGAGGTTTGAATCTAGCTTTTGGAATCGACTGGTCAAGAAACTCGAAGCTAAGGCCCGATTTTCGGCTGCTCAGATCCTCTTTTGTATTCACTGTCACCATAAGCTGTAACTTGCCAGTTCGTCTAATGTCTGATAAGATTCTTGCACTGTTACCTGCCTTCTTCTTTCCATTCACTAACGATTTCATTGCAGAATCCGAATCCGTGACCAGCGATGAATTAAATTCGAATTGCGCTTTCTTAGATTGAAATCACCGCGTGTTCAAACCTTCTCTTTTTGCTAGCGTAGTCTTAGGTTTCACAAAACAACTCTCTTTTTCTCTTTTTCAACGTTGAGATATTTTCTGTGGAAATATATACGCACTGTACACTGTGATGATTCACTCCACTTGGATCTTCTCGAGGTATGGTATGGCGATATTCCTGCATGCACACACGTCTGATCAGCAAACGACCTATTGACGTGTGACCTTCAGACTCTTGTATAGGCTATTTATACCTGTGCTTTTAATCTGCGACTCTGTAGAAACCTTTTCAAGACGCTACTCGTTTTCCCTCCCTTGCTACTAAATAAATTCAAAAGTATTAGCTACATTTTATATTTGTTTGCAGACCCAGCAATGTCCTCAGCTTTGGTTATCGTCACACAGTGCCTTCTAAGCATCGTCACAGGTGTATCAGCAGGCCTCAACACAACTCTGCTAATCTACATCCTACGACGCAATTCGCTGGCTTTCAAAGATAAATGTACAATCAGTTTAATATTTTGCGATTTATCAAGGGCACTAATTGGCTACTTTTGTGAGCTAGTACTTAGCCAATTAGAAAAGAGTAAACGAGGTGAATTTTGTAATTATGTTGGATTTGTTATATCATTCCTCAGCTATACTGCCGTAAATCACTTAGCGTTATTGACCGTTGACAGATGGTTTTGTATCGCGCGTCCTGCAAGGCAAAATTGTTTCCATTCAAGATTGGGGCAAATGATTGCGCCGCTTTGTTGTTGGCTTGCTGGCGTCTCTCTCGGTGTTTTTCCTTTCTTTGGGTTTGGCGTTTATGGGACTGAGTTCGATGATTTGCGTTGTTCCGTTGATTGGCGAAGAAGGGCCCTTCTTGATCGTATTTATCACATTCTCTTGTTTGTTTGTTGTTACGTTTTCCCTCTTCTCTCCATGACGTTGTCGTTTATCTTTGTTCGAAGCACATTACGAAAGTCGCGCGTCACAGTCTCGGATAATTTCGAGAGCGCGACGGAGCGGGTCGTATCAAACTTGCGAATAAAGGCGGAGAAACGAAATGCTGTCATGTCTTTCACGCTGGCCTTTGTATTTGTCGTCGCGTGGACACCGTATGCAGCGTTATCGTTCGTGAATGCCTTCATGGAAGTTCGCGTCAGTATTAATGCTATCGTTCAAACGATAGCCGTTCTTCCTGCCAAAGCCTCGACGATGTACAATCCCATCATTTACGCCGGATACGATAAAGAATTCAAGAAATACCTATGGAAATTAGGACGTTGCAAACGTGTGGCAGTGGATCCCCTCACGCAACATACCATCGATAGAAGAACAACATCCTCGCTGAGAGAAAGAAGAATGGCGTCCTACTCTCGCCCAGACGGCGTAACACCAAAAGACCGCTGAAACACAACGTTATCCTTGGACTGTTTGCTTTTCAAATGTTTATTTTCTGGTTAGTGGTTCGCAGCATCCCTGCTATAGCAATAGAGGATTGCGCTGAAGATGGCTAGGAGGATTTTTTTACCGAGATGCATTGTGTTTGAATTACAAATCTTTAACGATTCTAAAGGAATTCGATTAAAGAACGCAGTGCATTTCGGTAAAAGATTCCTCGCCGCCATCTTCAGCGCAGTCCTGTATTGATTGTCCTGACCTTCTGGAAACCTTTTGGCAAGCGCAACCGGATGTTTGCTCGCCAAACCCGATAAACCTGATCAATTATGCATATGAATTAACTTGCATAAAAAGAAAGTTTCCTCAAGATGACAATCACGTGATCTGAAGTGGCTGCAAACCCCAGGGGGGACTCCTATTGGTAAGTGACGGGGGGGTCAGACACTTTTTGGGTTTGGGAAAAGATGCCTGGTATACCTTTGGGTACGCTATTTTGTATATAATTAGTATATTTTTGGGGGTTGTTCCTGATAAGTCTGACAAATTAGTCACATTGAGTCTTTCTCCAAGACAATGAAACATATTGTGAAAACAAAAAGCATTTCAGCACTTAATTCAGCATAACAAGAAGTATATTATATAAGATAAGTATATTTTTGGGGGTAAAAATCTGCAAAATTCAGTATATTTTTGGGTTTTCCAAAAAGAAGCTGTGTCTGACCCCCCCCCCCCCCCCGTCACTTGCCAATAGGGAGTCCCCCCCTGGGCTGCAAACAGTATTAGTTGAATTTGCCTTTTGAATCTACTAAAGGCACACTCTCATGGTTGTGAGTGGCTAGTAGTAATTTACCAAGCCTTTATGCTCTTGGATCATATTTTGTTGCGAGGGAATGAGATCATTATCATCTTCGTGAATTTCACTGTACAACGAAATTACTGAAGCTTGCCGTAATTCTTTTCTTCTTGAGTGTCTTGTTCATCCAGTCAGCACCACGACAGTGTGCCTTTAAACAAGACTCTGTTATTACTTCGATATTCATAGCCCACGAGTAGATCCGTTATTCAAAAGAAGAAACGGTCTACGAAACAACAAGTGAAAGCTTGCTACGGCCACTCGAGTAATTATCTTTAATTACCCTAACCCGCTATTCAAATGATATGTGAAACGCGATACTAGTTTCAAGGCAACTTTGCGGCTATATTTGTATTGAATTAATGGTTGAGAGAATGTGTGAAATCGCTAATCGCATTGAACTGAGGTGTGAACCAATGCAAATGATGCTAGTGTATAACAAAATGTGCCCTTGTTACATAGCAATACTTGAAGCATGCTGGGTATCCCAGATAAAAAGTGCGCATATTTAACTGGTACCAGCGATGACAATTGAGCTTTGGTCAATGGTTGATCAATTTCATAGTATTCCTCAATGCAGGGAGTCCCGAAAAAAATTGTGCCCCTTTTTTGCTGCTGTGGAGGAGCTGTAGATTCTGTTATCAAGCTTTTTACATAGTTGCACAGGTCAGGCTTCAACTTAGAGTTTCAGACCTGGTATGAGTCTATCTAAAAAGTGGTTGCTGATTTATGGCAGAGAAAGGACAAAATAAGTGGTTGCTTCAAAAACAGCTCTTTTATTGTTCTGTTCTCTGGCAATGTCAAAATAAAGTAAGTTTTCAAATAAATGGTTCTGGCGTCATATTAAAAGTTTTGTTAATTGCTTTAAAGGTTAGCAGTGTTTTCTATTCATAGGACAGTACTTTCTACCATCCAAATACGTGGTGAAAATTTTAATACGATCCCAGAGTCCTTTCTTTAACAACTTAATTCATTTTGAATAAACCACTTACTTTGCCTTTTCTCCGTAATAAATCAGATTGTGAATAAGCCCCCTCTCTAATAAGCTCCCCCTGGAGTGTGCGACATCGAATATGCCCCCGGCAGCGTAATCGAGCTTTTATGGTACTTTTTTCTGGGGCACCTCCTAGAAGCTTAGATAGTTATAAATTGACAGGTGACATTAATTAAACGGACGAAGTAGTTTGTTAAATTCTTTCATCAATTAAACAAGATATGGTGGAGTATTACGTATTAAATGATTTAACAACTTCATGTAGTATTTTCTTTCCGGAAACTTCGTAAAGTGTCCTTGTCAGCTGTTCTAAGTGTGCTACTCTATTGATAAGTTCATCACGGTCCATGCTTTCGACATCCTTGTGGTCCATTCCGTCTAGTTTTGCTTGTTCCACTCGTTTCTGTGATCAAAGAAGCAAGTTTACAGAAAGCATGATTCACTATAGAAAATAGATTATTTGATCTTCGATGCAATTCATGAGAGACTGGCCGCTGTTAGTAACGGGTGTCTTAAAAACTATTACATCATCATAATTATTACCATCATTATGCTCATCATTATCATCACCAACTACATTATCATTATTATTACCACATAACGCAATCCTCATAACCTACCTATATGGGTAATTCCATGTGAACTCACCATGGGCAAGACACCAAACCATCTTTAATTTTGCTAATTTTTTGCCTATTTGCACACAGCATTGATGGTAACAACATATTTTGATTTCAGCTCAATATCTTTATCCGTTCCAGATTCATCGCGTTTTCAATTTTCCCCAAATTTTGACCAAAAATGCCCATTGGCGGCCATTTTGAATCACTCAAAAATTTTAATGGTTCAGATTTTCCGTATAATTCTAACATCAGTCACCCAAAATCATTGAAAGTCCTCATCTTACCATTTTGAGACCCAAAGAGTTCAAAAATGACATGTAAAAGTTCATAAAGACAACACAACATGAGCTACATTGCTTTGAAAACTCCATAAAAGTATTTTTTTAATGTCCGCAAATATTGAACCACTTGTAATTAGGTGGAAATTTCTTTAAGTAGGTTGTGTTAGATCTTAATGATTTTTGGTATGCTTACTAGCCATATATTGAAGTCAATTAATATGAAATATGAGGTCTGAGAATCACCAGGTGACAGAGAAACAGCTTCCAAAAAATGTGGTAAGAATTTCATAAAAATGTACACTCGAAATGGAAGCAAAGTTGACTAATTAAAAGTAAATTTCCTTGAGAGTTTCCATTAAGGAATTCTGCCCCCCCCCTAAAATTCAATTAAGCTTACAAAGTTATGTTTTCAACTGCATCTTTCTTTTTAAATTCATCTTCTATTGTTTTTATGTCCTTACTCTCCAATTTGTATTGACGCCCAGTACTGGTTGATGGAGGTTCAACTCTGCAAACTACATTTACTGTCGGCACAAAACACTTATCTTCTCTACTGGGCCAGTAGTATGACCTTGAAGGGAAATGAGGATGCATGAATTTCACTTTAACATCATCATTTTCATCATCCACTTCATCAACCAAACCAACCCAATAGTGTCCATCATACAAGCATACAATGAAGTCAGACATTGCCAGCTTTGCTGCTCTTTGGTTCTTTCTTCCCAGCACTAAGTCAAATTCAAGAGCAAATTCTTTGTCTTCTGACACTCTTTTTGCTGCTATGGCGCTAGCACTGACAGGAACAAAGTGGTGAAATCCTCTTGTCCCCGGCAAAGTATTTGTACGGCTGAATCTTTGCTCTAAATTTCTTCGAGCATCTTCCATCTCTTCATGTGAAACAAAGAACACATTGATACCATGCACCTCTTGCTGACAAAATTCAAAGACTTGTTGTGCTGTAAGAATCTGGTTTGCAAGAGGCCTTTGCAGACTTGCTCTTGTTGTCAATCGTTTCAAGGTTCCACCAATCCCATCACAAGGAGACTTTCCATGGCTGGTGGCAAAAAAAGTCCAAACACAATAAACAGAGAAATCATTTCGGTGCATGCACAAATTAATAAAATTTTTGCAGTTCTTGTATTGACCTGCACAGCCATCGCTGAAATAATGAGCTTTCTTAACATTGGCAATAATATTTTCCTTTATATATTGAATTGTCAAACCCATAATCTTATGGACAAAAGACGTGTCATGGTTAAGATCATCAGAGATGAAACAAAGAGAACTGCTTTCAAGTATGCCATCTTTCTTGAAATAGACAACAACTGGGTGAAGAGTGCATGACTGCTGGTTCCAATGATAGCTTTGAACTTCATCCTGGATGATAAATTTGAAGTTTTCTGCAAAATCTCCAAGTATGATTACGGAATCATCTGCAAGTTCCCCCTTACATTGCTTCAGATGATGGGCTTGGGCTCTGGCTATGTATGAATGTGCTGTTAAGTCATTCATTTTGTCCACAAGCACCTCAATAAACTCTTTTACAGGTAGTGCTTGCTGCAGTAATTCAGATCTATCGACTGTTGTCCATTGTTGAAACCGAATTTCATCTGCATTTTCATCATCATCTTCCTCTTCTTGTAAAAGTTGTTCTAACAGATAGTCTGTCAGAACTGAACTTTCTGGGAAATTTGGGCAACGGTGAACCATGCATTCTTTTGAATCCCAGTCACACATAAGCATACTCATCAACTCATGGTAATCTCT
>OZ026496.1:3331200-3772200 GCA_964019985.1 Aurelia sp. 4 Dawson et al 2005 | reverse complement strand
ATCAAGTTTGATAGCATTTAGCATCAGTGTCACATTCTGATGGATTGTGCAGACACACACAGAATGAGTTCCTGATCGTCCCACAAGAATGCACCACTTTGGCCGCAAACTGCAAAACTTTGAGAAACCAATGTCTATGTTTGGATAATGCTTCTTAAAGGCAGAATACAGCTCTTTCAAATCACATAGAAGAAGCCTCTTCTGCATGTGCACCTTCTTTCCCATGCTCACAAAATCTTTCTTGCCTGGCATCTGTCTGCTAAATTCATCATCAGTGTAAAAACTTGTTACATAATTCTTTACTTCTTCTGTGACTGCTTTGCCACGTTTTTGGTCTGGTAATTCCAAAATGCCTTTCTCTAAAGCTAACTTCCTTGCTTGCCTGACAAGATATTCAGAAACCTGAAACTCTTCCTTTGTTTTTTGTATAGACCAAGAGCGTGGAGCTATTGTCAATATTTGGATCTTTCTTTGTCTGTTGGACACATTCAGCTTTTCTTTCATCAACTGGACAAGCACATCTAGATCTTCTGCCTTTTGTTGGATCACCTTTATGTTTTGGTGCTGGTCTTTATCTTTAACGTCAAGATCTTCTGGCATAACATCAATCACTTCTGCAACCTTCTTTTGAAGGCTTGCCTCTTGCTCCTTTAACTTTGCTTGAACTTGCTTTAATTTCCTTTTACCATAGGAAACCTTTGAATGTGAGGCAACAGCATGCAGCTTCATTGGACTTACATCCATATCAACTAAGCTTGAATCTAAGCTCTCTCTTGCCAGCTCTCTACTTAGATCACATTCTAATTCTGCATCACTTTCACAGGCTTCTTGCATTTCTGTCTCCTCTGGCTCTTCATCAAAACCTTTCAATCTTCTTGAAAGCTCTGCATGGCATGTTGGGCACATTTTATGACCTGGTATAGCAGATATGCCCAGACTCTGAAAATCAGCTGAAGCTTCAAGGGAGACTTCTCGTAATCCAGCCTTTACTGCTTTCTTGTGCTTGAGGAAAGGATCACAACATTTCTTCTGTAAATGACTGTACTTAAACAATGTTGTTTGCTCATGATGAAAACATATAGTCTTATCTTTTATATTGTCCAGTCCTGTTCTAAGTGATATCAGTTTACTTTGATTTGCATCTAGTGAACTAACTTGCTTTATTCCAGCTTTCCTTGAGTAGACAAATGAATGACAGCTTTGTGACAATTGGCTGCCAATGAAACAGTTATCAAGACTTTCCTGGGAAAACATCTTTCTTCTCTCCCTCACAACTTATCTAAGAAATTTCTAACAACCATACCTTAAATAGAGTTTCAGAAACAAAAGCCACATATGGATTATAAACTTAATGACATGTGGGGATTGAACATGGGCTTGTTGGATCAACACCTTTATTGTATTTTGTATCAATAGACAGCTTGTTAATGAGGTGATAAAACATTTAGAAATAGGTGTGACACAGTTAATGATGGTAAATGTGTCATCATGAATAGAGGGATTATTTCTTGAGCAATGAATGACCTCACAATCTCTTACATCATAGAAAACAATGACCTCATAAGAGCACCTCATGATCATTATTACAAGGAAACATTAACCAAGCATTGTTTAATCTAAGTTTCTGAATAAGAAAAAATAATTTTTTGATGGGAGCATAATCATATACTTGTGATCAACAGTTATGAAATTGATTAATAATTTTGCATGCCAGGTGAGCTACAGCTTCTGAGATACAGCTAGAATGTCAAGAATTTAACAAGTATCAACTATAAAGAAAGGTTCTTCCCAGACAGCTTTCAAATCTCACTGCATAAATAATTTTATCAGCTACTTTAGGTTCCTGTATGTGAATCTTCATGAGATTTTTACCAATTTTTGGGAAGCTGTTTCTCTGTCATCTGGTGATTCTCAGACTTCATATTTCATATTAATTGACTTCAATATATGGCTAGCAAGCATACCAAAAATCATAAAGATCGAACACAACCTACATAAAAAATTTTTCACTTAATTACAAATGGTTTGATATTTGCGGACATTAAAAAATACTTTTCTTGAGTTTTCAAAGCAATGTAGTTCATGTTGTGTTGTCTTCATGAACTTTTACATGTCATTTTTGAGCTCTTTGGGTCTCAAAATGGTATAATGGAAACTTTCAATAATTTTGGGTGACAGATGTTAGAATCATAAGGAAAATCTGAACCATTAAATTTTTGTGTGATTCAAAATGGCCGCCAATTGGCATTTTTGGTAAAAATATGAGGAAAATTGAAAAAGCGATAAATCTGGAATGGATAAAGATATTGAGCTGAAATCAAAATATGCTGTTACCATCAATGCAGTTTGCAAATAGCCAAAAAATTAGCAAAATTAAAGATGGTTGGGTGTCCATTTCATTTCTGCCCTGGTGAATTGACATGGAATGACCCATATAGCCTCTGCGTAGCCATCATATCTAACCAATCACACGTAGCCTCTCCTATTCAAATCGTTGTACATATTCAAATCTTAAATGTAACTATCCCATAACAGCCCTGAAGAAGTCCTGCATGGCAGGACGAAATATTGGCAGAACATATATACTCCAATAGATAAGCGTTAAATCGACTCATTTGCTGTTGCTGTTGTTCTTCGTCGTGTTGCAGTGTTACTACCTACAATTTCATTCGTCATCCATCATCGCAAGCATCTGTGGATTCGACCAGCGATGTTTATATCGTGGCCTTTTCTTTTTCGATTTATTGTCTTAAAGATGTTGACTCGTTAGAAGTAATTAATTACCAAGATGTTATAACTACACAGATCGCAAAAGTGTCTCTGCCCTTTTTGTTATCGATCCGTTATGTGGCGAACATACCTCTTCAACTGACGGCATCGTTTTTGAAATTTGAAAATGGTACGCTCATTTTTCAAATTTTTGAAATTTCTTGATACAAAATTTTTGACCACAGATTTGGATTCAGCACCCCAGATATAGTCAAATTGCAAATTTTCATATTCCTAGAGATAGTGAATTTATATAGAATTTGGTCATGAAAATCGTTCGGGGTGTAACTTAACACCCTTAGTCATTCACGATCAAATCCCTTATAAATTTTCAAATTTGTTACCCTCATAGAATTAGAATCGCCAACATTGAGATCATGAAAATTTCTGATTAAACTAAAATTTGGGTGCTGAATGTGATTCTGGGGTCAGAAATTTCAAGGGCCCCTTTACAGTGAAAGCAGGAGAAGCGTACCACCCTTGTTGTCAATAATCAAATTGAAATCAAATCTTTATTGGATTTTGTTTTCCCTGCATTAGGAAATCATTGAACATTCTTATTCATTGTGGTTTCCAAGGAAAGGAACTTCTATTTTAGTCGCTAGTGGAAGCAGCATTCGAATCGGATGGGAGCAAATAACAAAGCAATATTTGAATAATCATCCAATCGTGGAAATCTTTTTTCAAATAATCTTTAAATTTAAATGGTACGCTTCTTCCGTTTTCACTGTAAGACACTGCTTCATAACCAAGGATATCAAGGGTTTTCATCATCATTCAAGTGTTTCATTCCGTTCCAACAGTTAATTCAAGTGCTTCATTCTGTTCCAGCATAAAATGGCCACTAACGAAGAGTTGACGCATTGAAGGTATGCTGGTTGCAAAAGGCCCCTATAAGACACTGAATTATAACCAATAGTCTCCAGGGTTCTTATCATCATTTATTCATTCCGTTCCACCATTCAAAGGGTCAGTTTCAGCCATCATGCTCTGCATGTGTCATCTCTTTGTCGTTGCCTTGTCCATCGGTAGTCATATGCAAGTATTTTCGAGTCGAAAATGTTGAGTATAGGAGTATGACCTTTCTCTGAAAGAAATCCTTTTCATTCCATTCATTTTACCTGACATTACATAGGAAATCGATCGCACAAAACCAATGGGATGAACACAAAACGTCACAACTGGATTGCGAGGTCTGGGAAACAGCGTACTGACCGCTTCTGAACTCGCTCCTGGTTTCTGTGTCTGGTTTTCGCTACTTTTTAAGGGGGCTCCCTGTGCTTATGTGTGGCGCCACATTCTTTGGCTATCCCGGGTAATTTGAATCGTTAATTTGCAGCTTTAGAGGCTGCAAATAGACATTCTTCTTATGCCATCGTGCAAAGCAATGGGTTAAGTCTTAGAAATTTGAATAAAATTTTTCGCTTCATATGCCCTTTAAGAACGAGTTAGATTCTTGCAGAAAAAGGAAACTGTGCAATAGTTGGGTTGTGTTTCTTCTGAAGCACCCTGTAAACTCAAGCACCTTGCTGTATACTCTACCTCTTGGACGATTTTAAAGATGACGTCATTTCCTCGCCTTCTTTCCACATCCATGATATTTGCTGTGCAACAATTCAAAATTTCCTGCAAATGAGAGATTATTTACTTCGAGAATTTGAAGCTGCTGTCCGACATCTAACTGTGCCTTATCTCCTGTTTTGAGATGATTTCTTGAATTTGGCTGCGTTGGAAGCTCCGAAACTTGGTTATAGCGAAATCAGATTCATACTTAGTATAGCTCTCAAACGGAGCGAAATGCAGTTTTTGTAATCAGGTTTGAAATCTTTTGTCTTCTCCAGTAGGTGGTAGCTTAGCAATCGATCCATTGACGCTTCGTTTTACGTGATAATTCGACCATAGATTATGAACTTAAATGTGAAAATCTGTTTTTTTTCTACTGAATCTTAAAAAGAAGCATAAAAATTCTGAACAACTGTGCCAATCAGCGCGGAAAAAGACACCGAGTCATCGAGTTTCCACGATGAGTGACACTTACAATATAAATTAGTTTTTATTTACAAGAAATCACAAATATAACAGCTACGACGGACAGATACAAGACGTAAACAAAAGAATCATAAATACAATTACAAGAGACACGTTGCAGCATTTCAATTAATTGTACTTAATCTACAAGTTAGAAGAGACCTTTTAAAAAGAAGGTATGTGCTTATAACGAAAGAAGAAGGGTAAATCGATAGTTCTGTCTAGCAGATTTTGTCTGTTTGACTCAGGAGCTGAGGAGTAAGTGTTTGCTTTTGAGCAATGAATATGCAAGAATCGCAATGTCCTCTGTTCGGCTTCTGAATCATGCAAACAAAGTCGGCAAGACAGAACTTTAGATTTACCCTTCTTCTTTCGCCTTACACACATAACTTCTCTTAATAAACCTCCCTTCGCCCGCAGCCAGTCAGAGTTTGCACTACTGGTCACGGGGGAAATTTTGCAGCCGTGATTGTTTTCAATTACTGCTTGAATGAATCTCTTTAGTCTGCATTCGCTAATGGCTTTGAATTGAGGTGTGAGCCACAGCAACTGATGCTATTGTATTACAAAATCTGCCATTGTTGCGGAGCTGTAGATTCTGTTATCTCGCTTTTTACATAGTTGCTTAGGTCAGGCTTCAACTTAGAGTTTGAGGTCGTGTTTGAGTCAATCTGACAAGTGGTTGCTAATTTATGGCACAGAAAAGGCAAAATAAGTGGTTGCTTCAAAAAAAGCACTTCTCTTCTCCAGTAATGCCAAAATAAAGTAATCTTTCAACGAAAGGGTTCTGGCATCGCATTAGAATTTTCACAACTTCTTTTTTAAAGGCTGACAGTGCTTTCTTATGAATAGACTACACTGCTAACCCTTTAAAGTAAATAAACGGGGTTAAAAACAACTTACCTAGAGGGACTGGGTCTACCTAAAACTAATCTATTGTATTTGATGTTCTTGATCGATGGAAACAATAGGAAAGTAAGTGGTGCCTGAAGTTCTTTTGTCTATGTTTAGATAATGTCGACATATCTCCGTTCATTTACTGTAAAGGACCTAGCAAAAATTGTGATAAGACGCTAGAACCCTTTCTTTGAAAATTACTTTATTCTGATGTTGCTGGAGAAAAACAGAAGTGCTGTTTTCAAGCAACCACTATTTTGCCTTTTCTCTGCAATAAATCAGCAACTCTTTGTCAGAAAGACTCATAAAAGGTTCCAAACTCTGAATTGAAGCCTGACCTATGCAGCTGTGTAAAAATTGAGATGATTGAATCTACAACTCCTCAACAGCTGCCACGCAAACGGGCCACAATTTTGTTGGGACACCCTGTATATAAAAATGGACCTAAAAACCACCACCACTGACAAAATTGGCAACGCATCTGGACGTAGTATCATCCCGCCAAAATTTACCAAGTTCCTGTCATTCAGTTAATACGAACAAAGTTCGTACGATAAGAGTATACAGGCCTGCAGACATCTGAACTTTCTTTGACTCAACCGCCATAGTAAAGATCACTTAAATATATTATTAAGATTTGATGCCTGTGCTCCAAAAAGGACAATTTTTGACAACTTGACTCACGTTTTCTATATCTTTCAAAACCACAGGAACGAAGTTGTCACCGTTTTCTGCACCCTCTAAATCCATTGTTTCGTGAAAAGGGTCGAACAAATGCCGCTTGAAATTTGAAACCGGAGAAAGAAGCTGGGACGACACTCGATTTCCTAAATCACCGGGACATCTGATGATCATTGCATTCGTGATCCTACCTGCAAAGAAAATATTGTACATTACTTTTTCTCATTTTGAACTAAGATTGAAGCAAGGTTTGTCTTGCTCTCTCACGCACATAAAGTTCATTCACTAGATACAAAGTGTAGAGACTACAGGTCAAGAACGGATGTTGATGTTTGGCACACATAGACTTCTTGGAACTACCTTTTCATCAGAATGTTACTTAACTTATAAATTTCAAATTGTTTTGAATAATTGACTTTGTAAGGCAATGTTTTCGTTTAGGCATTTTTCCACGAGCTAGGTAAAAAGTAAGTGCAAATATGAATGCAAAAGTATTTCCGCAATTCTACATTTTAAGTAATTTGCGTTTCTCACTGGTGCACGCTACGTTTGCACTGCCCCTATTTGTATTCCAAACATAAAAGTATCGAGAATATTTCTGATTGACTTGTTTAAAATAAAGCTGAGCATGAAAGTACCTTTGATCGTTGTTTACATTCATCTAAAACGTTCATTTTCATTCATTCATTTTTTTACATTCTTTATCCACGTTTACTCCGTCGGCAAAGACTACTTTTCAGGGGGCCTTGACAAAATTTACTATCTGAAAATTTACCGGTAAAAGTCTACAAACGAAACTAAATAATCTAATTGCAAAGATCAAATGAAATTGAAATCAATACATAATGATAATAATGACAGAGGCAGGACACGATCAGACCAGACCAGAGCGAATTAGGCCCCACACTACCCTGATATGCTGCACTTGCTTTCAGTACCTCATACCAAGTAAAGAGTCCGGCAGACCGTAGCTCAATCCAGGCTCAATCCAGCTGCATCCCGCCACCCATGATCAAGTTTAAAAGCATGTTAACATGTTACAACCTTCTACACTTTCTAATTACTTTAAAACAATACAGGGACAATACCATAAGAAGCAACAGACAATGAGTACCCTCTTTGCTTTAACATACACAAAGCTTGAATACTGCCAAGTACGTTTTCGCTTTTGGCTATTATACATATCTGATGAGGATCAAATGAGAGAAATTACCTGCTGTTCCATTATCATAAAGTTGTTTATATGACAAGGAACATATAAAAACATACTTGCCTTTACATTGTATTTGTTTTATACATTGTCCACTGCCAATATGCCAGAACCTTGCAGTGTTGTCTGCAGAGCCTGAAAGCAGGGTTTCTCCATTCGAATCCATCGACAAAGCTGTTATTTCTTTCCTAAAAGATAATCAAGGATTATAAAGTGTGTTCACCATCTTCCATGACTACCGTCCAAGGCATTGCAAATGCTTCAATGGGCAATACATCAATGTAAAATGGCTTCTTCTTGACAGTGGCGCCGCCAGGATTTTTTATTGGAGGGGCAAAACAGGACGGGGTTTGGGGCGGAGCCCAGAAAATTTTTCTTGGACCACGCCCTCTACCTTGGCCTTAGATGCGACCAACGCCCTTTTCATAGACTGAAATAAAGATTAAATGAGTCTATTAAAAGGGCATTCCGCGAAAATCAAATGTATGCAAAGGTTTATATCGTTATCCCGATCGAAAATCAGATCTTATCAGCCCTCAGAAATCGTTTTCCTTTCCTCGATCGCACTTCTCAAAGGCAAGATATGGAGAAAAACATTGGACCAATTTCAATTTTAATACCCTACTATTTTTGTGCTCCGTTGTTGGCGAACAAAGGTTGCAAATTTTCGTTTTTGTCCGCCGGTTAGTCGTCGGCGAGCATTGATGGGTTTGTTGCGCGTCGCTCTTAGAATTGAGTTTGAAAATCTCGTTGTATTGGTTCTTTCATATGTCCATGATCGACTACGACCAAGAGAAATGATCGGCTTTAACGACAATTCTCGGTATCCGTCTCGGATTCAAATGCGAGGTTATGGCTGAGTTCTCGGTCTGTCGTTTGTGGCCGGTTTGAGCTTTATTTAAGGTGGAGAAATATCGGGAAATGTTGATAATGATATGAATGTTCGTTTTATAAGCAAACGGCGCAGTTCACCGATATCCAGTTTTTCCCGCAGAATGCCCCTTTAAAACAGCACGAGTAGGGTTCCACACTGTCCACAGTTAGAAAATAACGTCCAATCGGCGACCGAGCATCCAACCTTTGGATCCCCAAATATTTCAGCGACCAATTTACCACACGCCACTCTGTCATGAAATTTGTCACACGGCTGTCGTGTACTTTCAGATTCAGAAATATGAAGTAGCTATTATACATGGTTTGTGAAAAAGAGGGCATTGGGTTAGGCAGAAACTTCAAAGCTCCGTAAACAATGAGGGATCTGGGGGCAAAGCCCCCAGGGAAATTTTTGTAGATATAAACTCTTCACTTTGGCCTAGAACACCTCTACCGATCACTTTTCAGCCTGTGCTGCATTGGAGTTGTTGATCATTTTGCAACAGTTATTTGAATTAGCATCTCCAGTAAAATTTTTAAACATGATATTCTTTGGCTTAGAATGCCTATCCTACATGCAATCTTTACGAAGACCAAATGGGAAACCTTCACAATTTTGTAACAATTTTCAATGGATCACCTCCACAGGAAAAGTTTTGCGCACACACTCTTCTTTCTCCTAGAATGGTCCCTAACGGTCCTCACAACCCAACTTCCAAGGCCTCCAAAAACGTAAGTCTTGGACAATGCTATAATAGTTTGTCTAGAAAAGTTCTCTAGGAGTCAACTTATGCTGTGGCCTTAGAAGAAGTCTCCCGGTCACTTTCCAGTATTTCGGCGAAAGATTCTTACCATGCACCACCTATGCAACTACCAAACTTCTTTCTCCTCGTTCTTGAAGAGATCTTGACTTACGTCCTCCATAAGCTATGCTGATAAGATATGCAAACTTGGAGCGTACGTAGAACGGGACCCTGCGGGCTTCGCCACGAGAAAAAAATTCGAGTCAATGCCGTACAGATCGTGGGAAAATGCAATTGAGGTTGCAAGATTGTAGAATCCTGTGCTCGTACACATTATAATTGCCAAGATCGGCCGTGCCCCCCCCCGCAATTTTTACGCCAAAAATAGAAGAATCAGAAAAATTGTCCTGGAGAACATTGGAGGGGCGGCCGCCCCCCCTTGCCCCCCCCCTTCCCGGCGCTTCTGCTTCTTGAGCTACCATTTGACAACTTTTCATCAAGTTTTCTGAAACAGAAAGAGCACTTTTTCGTTGTACTTGCAAAATCTTGAGGGCATATGCCCACAGTGCCTCCTACATTTCTGACATATACTGTAAGATGTCCAAGCAAATTGAGCTCTATGTGCGTGGCTTCCGTGAAGGAGCTTTAGCTTCAATTGTCTTGGTTTTTACACAGTTGAATAGGTCAAGCCAGGCCTCAACTTAGAGTTTGAGAACTTGTTTGGGTCTATCTCACATGCGATTGCTGATTTATGGCAGAGGAAAGGCCAAATAAGTGGTTGCTTCAAAAACAGCATTTCCATCATTCTTCAGCAATGTGAAAATCAAGTGATGCTAGAAAGAATGGATTCTAGCATCATGTTAAAAAATTTTTCTGCATTTCTGAAAGGATATTTGGTAGAATTTATAGCATTAATTTTGGTAATTTTTCGACAAATGGAGAAGTCGAAAAAGTATGACAAGAGCGAGTCTCGAACTCGCAACCTTTAGCTTCCATGGCAGACGCTCTACCATTTGAGCTATCCCGCAGCCAGAACTTTCTGGAAATCTCCAACAATGCCTCAAGCTCTAAGTTGAAGCCTGTCCAATGTTATTGTGTAAAGGTCGAGGCAATTCGAGCTACAGCTCCTCCACACAAATAGGGCACAATTTTTTGGGACATCATACATAATAGGCACTTGAAGGAACTGATGAAGCTTACCTATGGCCATGGAAGTGTCCATCTGTTCCATTTTCATTAACATGAAGTTCTTTTTTTGTACCCTGCAAATAGTTGAAAGCAACTGATGATAAAAGCTCTTAATTATAAAACTATTTGAGGCAACATACAAAGAAACTATCAACATCATAGTGAGTAGTTTCAAGTTTTAATTTCATCTGCAAAATCATTGGATGCCAATCATAGATCTATGAAGTATTCTGCCAAATCAAGAGCTTCAATATATATCGTTTTCTTCAATATGTATCATTCTGGATTCGTCTTTAACGGTTCCAGTTTCAGATTCTCTTTCAGCCGACTAAGTGCCAACTGTTTTCAAAATTTTGCCAAAAAAATAAGGCCATTTGTTGAAAAAAGTGGGTAGGCTATAGCCCACCCAGCCTACCCTGCTCCACTGTCTCTGTATTCTATTGTATTTGACGATCTTGAGAAATTATCAAAGTCAGAAGATTGTAGGCACCAATGTTTTGTTCTTTTTTAAATCAGAATCTGTCATTTGTATTCAATGGATGCGAAAATCATTGATTAAAACTTCTTGCTTACATCAGCAAGAGACTGACAAATCATAAAAATATATTCCTCACCAAAATCATCAAATTAATGACATGAATTTTTCCAGTTATGCTTCCAACAAATAGAAACCTTTCAGCCATGTCCATTACAATGGATGATAAGCCAGTTTCAAACAAGAAGGAACACAATAACTGGCCTGATGCCAAGTCATAGAGCTACAAAAGCAGAAAAAATATGCAAGTTTGATCACTGGAATTTTAAACAAATTTTTATTACTTTAAAGCAAGATTTTGTCTCTCAAAGTTACTGTATATGCATAAATGCGCTGCTTGAAAAAGGCGAAAGCCGAAAGCAACCTATAAGGTGCTAAAAATCGAGAGAATTAAGGTGTGCCACGGTAGTCTAACGGCTAAGACGCTTGCCCGGAAAGCAGGAGATCCGTGGTTTGAGTCCCGGCTTTGGCACATTTTAATTTTCTCGATTTTTCATGAGAATTTAAAAAAATGTTTCCGTTTGCACCGAAAAAGGAGAAATCCTGGTTGCTCGCTAGCTGCTGAATATTTATATATGTATATATATAGTTCTTGTCTTCTTGTAGATTTTCCAACAAAACATTGCACATTATCAAATGCATATGAATGTTTCTTGGTATCATTTCTGCCTGGTTTCATGATAAAAATTTGTCATTCTCTTGTTTTTAATTGGTCTCATATACACATTCATTGGAGATGTTGGGCAAAAAACATTGATGAATGAAAACTTTCATGTTGATACTCTCACACTTCCAATGTTGTAACAGAACCTTTAATGGTCAAAATATCTTCAAGTTTTGTATTCTAAGCCTTTCTTCATTGGAATAAACATTAAAAAACAAGTTATCTTGATAAAAGAGGAGGTGCATGATTTTGAGGCAAAAAGACTTTTCAGGCGCGTGACAAATCACACTTCTCGAGGGCAGGAGGAGCATGATGAGGCACGCACACGATCGCGTGCCTCAAACGGCCAAGTCTGTGTTATACTGTATGCATTTTTATGTGAAAGGGTTCAATGGAGGGTTATCTGAGAATGCAAAATCAACAGTTCTACACAATATACTGTATATAATCAAAATATTGCTTGATTCAGATTCTTGTGTAAAATTGCTAGTAAATGACGTCACTTGAGAATTACCTTACATGTTTGGTCCAAGGAGCAACTTGCAACTCTACATCTAATACCACCAGGGGTAATATGGATATCTTTTACTGGCAGTGAATGATGAGACCAAGTATGAAGTGGCTTTTGGTGGTGCTGCCCACTCAGCATATCACTTGTTCCAGAAATTGCACTGTTTCAAAGAAAACAAATGACTCAATTGATAGAAATGAATAGAAAATATGGGCATGCAATCTGGCTATTATTTCTATCTACTGTACCAGTATACTGAATACCTTCTAAAAAGAAGCTTCGCATCAGTGTCTAAAATAGCATAAAAAGGAATTAGGAAAATTCTTTTTACGTTTTTTATGTTTTTCTATTTTCTAAGTTAAAGGGAATCTAAGCATATACAAGCCCTCAATAAAAATAACCATGTAATAAAAACCATTTTTGAATGATCTGCAGCAGATGTTCTGGGGAAACTTGATGTAACAAAGTTAGAATAATAAAGTTTGCACTTGTTCACATAATCAATGTCAAATCCTACCATGACAAGCTCCAGACAACAACCAAATTGTCATCACCACCTGATACAAAGTGACTTCCATTGTCTGTAAATTTCAAACAAGTGATATTTTGATAATGCCTTGAGAGGACCCTCATCAAGTTTCCTGTGGCTATCTGAAAATGAGATGGATCAAAAGCTCTGAAGTTTGCAACAAGAAAAACGTTTTCTACCAAAGCATTTAGGGATCATCAACAAATAATTTTCATCACAGTTAATGGAATTAGGCTGTTAACAGCTTGAGCCTCCCCCTCCCCCCTTCTTAATGGACAACTAAATTTATCACTAGGTTTTCTCTTGTCGCAGGTGGCCCACAAACTCTCATTATAGGCCTATTATGTGTCTTGGGTTGGGGCCTAAGCCTACCGCAACTTCTTTGTGCAGATCGCAACATTAAAACTAAAATAAATCGTGCACAGCCGAAAAATTTACTGCTGCCAGTTATTCTTTAAGGATTGATAACGAAATATTACTTACTTCAATTTTCATCACAAAAGTAAAATTTTTAATGGATTTGAGCTGGACCCGCTCCCCCTAACAGCACAATTCCATTAACTGTGACAAAAATTGTTTGTCAACAATCCCCCTTAAACCAAACTCCAGATTCTCTGGTAATGCAATTGGTAAATCTCAGAGTCATGGATAGAGGTATAGATGTAAACTTCTAAAACTTGGCACAAAAATGGCAAATACTGTAGATATTGTACATACCTGCCAAATATATATCTTATCAAGATGTGCTACAGTGCAATAATTTCCATCTGGAGAACATGATATGGCAGTTATTTTTGCAGGACACACTATCCTCATATGAACTTGTTCCTGAAAATGTAGATATTTTGTAGTATCAACAAGATAAAATAAGCTTATTTTATCTTGGTATCAATGATAAACAAAATAGTTTCCCAAGCTTGATAAATATCATTAAATGAATAGCAACCACAATGAAGTGTTTGCAGAATGCACATATCATTAAATGAATGGCATTATCACAGTGGGACCTGAATTCTATCGTCAGGCATGGCTTGCAACACATTTAATAATGCAATATGCTTCTGAGCAAATGTGACCTTAATAATCTTTGTTCACTATTCCAAAGTGGAAAGAGACCTTTCAGGGTGTACAGACACCCACAAATTTCACAGTGTCAACTACAACTAAACAGAATATCTTGTCAAAATATCAGTTTTGTTATGTACAGTATTAGTTTCTCAGTTATTATGTCCACTTAATGCTCATTACAGTGGCAAGATGTTCTATTTAGTTGCAGTTGAAACTGCGAAATTTGCAGATGTCATATGACCCAACCTTTCAACAGAGTACCTTTGCTTTTAGCCACTCCACTGGGCCCAGGTTGCATGCTGCTACTTCTCCCACCCTCTCTTTCAATCAATATGATAGAGTCCATCGCATTCACTTAGCTTAGCCCAGCCCGTACCATTTTGGGCTCAGGGTTTACTAAATTTCACACTTCTGTAGCAAGACACTAATGTACATTACTAATTTATGAGAAAATGTACACAGCGCCAGGTTTTCTATGCTAAGGGTCTCGCCTAAATTTTTTTACCTTCCTCCATTCCCAAACATTGATAACTTGTTTGTCTTCTTGCGATGTCAGGAAAAAGTCTCTGCCAGCTTTTGATAGGCAATGGCATCCACAAGGAGCACCTTTAAAGCTTCTTATCTGATTTGCAGACTTTATATTCCACAATGAAAAACTAACTTGCTCTTCATTCTTGAAACTTATTACAGCAACATCTTGCTGTAGATCAGCCATTTTGAGAAGCATATTGGATTTGTCTCGTATCGAAGTATGGATAAGAGGTTACTTGAAAAGGATGGCAATGATAGGCTCACTGGAAAAGTTGCACACCACCATTGCAGTGCACAGCAGCACACACTACATGAAGCACTGTAATACCTCCTGAAGAGTTCGAGAACTGGCAGTCCTCCTGAACGAAGAAGAAATTCGAAACAGAAAAGAAGAACTCAAAAACAACAGCACATCATTCCTGGAGCATCCGTGGGCAATGGGTGACCTGTGACCACTCAAAACCCTCTCGCAAAAGAAACATTGACTGCAGAGAGAAAATAACTGCAACTTTCCTTGGACATTTTCAAAAGAACATCAGAAAACTATGCACGCAAAGAATCAAACATAAAAGAGAACTGTACATGCTTGCAGATTTGCATATTGAAAGAACAGAGAAGCTCTAAATGCCATGTTTCCCACTGCTGGGTACTTTAGAAATGTCCCGTGCCCATTTTACAAGCATGGTCTTTGTCATAGGCCATATTGCCATTTCAGACATTCTAAGCCAGGTAAAAACCACACAGATAGATGAAATTACAACACTGTTTTATCAATTTTGAAATCTGCATAGCCTATGGCAATAGTACCGCTGAATGTAAGATAAGAAAATTTATCTTTGCTGTGCTAAACTAAAAGCTGTGTAGCTACACAAGTTCACATTTTTCAAAATATTTGTACACACCAGGTACTGTAATTTTGTTGCATAGTTGGGTGTGTAGCAATTGAATTTATTCTGTTTAAGCAATAACTGCCCACATTTTATTTTTCTTCCACAAAATGCATGAAAATTAATGAAATGGACACACATCATTTTCACAGCACTTGTTAGGGAGAGAAAGTGCAACCCTATTGTCTCAACACATTATGTTTCACAGTTTCAGCTTTGCTGAGAAAGTCGCCATTGGGGCTGATAATATCATGCACATTGTTGCTTTTGTTTCTCTTCATGTTTTCAACAGTCAAGATAATTTGTGTATCACATAAAGCAAACTGTTGCTGTGTATGCAATCTAGGGTCCTTTTGGGAGGATTCCTTCAGGGTTACAGCTTAGCTTGTTTGCATCCTCAACACAAACTGTGAATTTGCACATTTCCACAAAAGATGTTTCTCACGTTCAAACTATTGAATGTGGAATTTCCAAACAAACCTTGACTACCCTTAAAGTAACAGGCTAATTTTAGCCTATTTTTCAAAACAATGGTGTTCTGACAAAATTCCATTTTTGTTTCATGGTTGAACAATTTGCAATAACATTCCTTTTCAATAACCACCTTTTTTCTTGCAAGAAATGTATGGATAGTTCACAGGGGGCCCCCTTAAAAAAATTGGAAAAACCAGACAAAATGCATTTTCTGCAAGTGAGACATATTGAGCGTGGCATCTGCATCCTTATTGTCCCTTTGTAGATGCCATAAGCGTATGGGGCGGGGGGCTGGGGGGCGGTAGCCCCCCAACTTTGGAGAAGTTTTCAAAAATCAGCCTCTTTCGGGCAAATTTTTGCCCCTAGTCGGACAAAAATGTTGGCAAACAATGGGTTTTGTGTCGGGCCGCCCCCCCTAGATTTTCTCTTCCTATACGCTTATGGTAGATGCTTTGTTTGACATGCCTTACTTGCAAGTGACTCACTTTATCTTGTTGTGGATATCTTTGAAGGGGGCTCCCTGTCAATAGTTGTGATGCCTTTTGTCATTATTTAGAAAGCAGTTATGAATGCAAATAATTCATTTGGTGCTACTGTATATCCGTCTCAAAAATATCTGACATAATTTTGTTTTCTTAGATACAAAAAGCAAAAAAGGGAGCAATGCAGAGTGGACATATGGAGAATTGATTGGTAAGTTCAGACTACAGAGCCTTTTTGCAGGAAATTTCCAATGCCTGCTATTAAGAAGAGTTTTTAAAGATTCTCTGTAGAGGTCTAGTGCATTGCTCATTGATTTGTAGTGAAGCTACAGTTGAATGCTGTAATGCCATGATCAGGTACAGTATATCAAGTGTTTGATACACTAAGTGCTTGATAAGCACAGTACATGCAGTAGGTGAAGCTTTTTGTCAAAGTCAAACTTACTTTGCATCGGTCTGATGTACAGAAGACAGATATTCTTTTTATTGAAGACGACTGAAAAACTTAGCCAAATCTTCTACCCATCAAACAAAGGACAAAAGGCAAATCAAAATTGACAAAGAAATACAAAATCGAACTTTGTTCCCTGAGAAACCTAGTCGCTGTGCCACATAACTGTGGCAAAGAAGGCATGACCTTGCCTGGTTTTCAAAGAGCTAGGATGAACAGGTTTTATGCAAATACTGTATATGAGTCATTTTTCACATTTTATGATTCTTTCAGATGATGAAACAATCGATGGCTCACCACAAAGCAAAGCGGAAGAGCAACTTATGACAATTATCAAAAATCTATCTCCTGGTAAAAAGCAGCATGGGAACTCCAGTTCAAAGAAGTCAGTAAAGTTTTCCATTGAAGAATGTGACAAAGATGGAGGCAAAGAATGTGGTGGTATGTAATTTACAACTTAGAAGTGCACCTTGTAAATTTGAAGGTCATTTGAAAATTGATTAATGAATCAGCTAATGAGAGATGGTCATGGCTGGATACTCAAGGACCTTGATGCTTGAAGGAGGCTTGAAGAACTCTCTTAAGAATTTGTCAAGTGCATTGGAATAAATCTCAGAATTTTCCTGAAGTTTCTGAATTGCTAATGCCAGGGGGCACACACCCCCTACCCCCCCCCAGCCAGGACACTTCTGCTAATACCCATCATTCTCCCATCTTTTTTGGTAGATGAAGCTAACAAGTCAGCTGAAAAATTGAAGAAGGTTCAAGCCAAGCATCAAACACCAACACTACCAGAAGATAATTCAGATCCTATCCCTGCCCCTATCGTTAAAGAAATTTCAGATCTGTTGAAAATCACAAGTGCAACAGATCAATCTGCTGAGATTGCAGAAGAAATAAAGAGAAGGAAGAAGACAATGAAAGGTACAGTACAAATGATTTTGTAACTTGGATGGAAAGTGTGAAATTTCTGGAATTAACTTTCGCTACTTGGCCATAATGGTAAATGTCTTGGCAACAAGCTTTCACAAATTAAATTTCTTAATCTTGTGATGCCTCAAATGTTCCTCAACTCTTCAGTGACTCTTCCAAATTTTCAATAGATTATTAGCATAATTTTCCATTTGTTAGTAGAAAGGTTTTAAAGATATATTGACTTCATATTTTAGGACGTTGCGCGGGAATAAACTTGGCAAATGTAACATCTTGGGAAATTTAACGAATTAAACTTTCGCAAATTTGGTAAAAAATGCGAAAATTTCTTCCCGCAAAGATTTCTCTCCTTATATTATTTGATCAAAAGCATTTTGTAAATTGAATTCTTGATCTTGTCTTCCGGAAGACCTTTTGTACCAGTAAATAGCAAGTTTATCAAACCACGACGGTCACGACAACTGCAACGCAATTGTGCTTTTGTTTCAGAACTTTAGGTTCAAAAGGTTCCCTGTTTTTCGTTCGAATTTGTGTCCTTGAGAGACTTTGAAGTTGTCCTTTCCAATTTCACGACTTTGATAATCCATTTCTCGCGTTCTGTACTGAAAATCTAGGACTCCGAAGCAAAACTCGGTCTTCTTAAATATTTGTTGTAAAAAAATATGGTTTTCTGGGATCTCTGAGTTAATGGAAGCCTTATTTTGGCCTTTTGGGTGATATATTAGGCACTTTTAGCAGCAAGACGCGGACGTCTTTGAAAACGCTGCTACTTGTTCTATGGTTTTACAGCATTCTAATGTTCCAGCCTTTTCCCTCCTAGAAAGCTACTCACCGACTGACAAATCCTCTAAGAACAGTTTTCTTTCTGACATTTCCATAATTTGTTAATAAGCTCGCATTGCATTTTGCTTCCCTTCTCGACGTCCTATTTTCGCAGTGCGGCCTTCAAAAGTATACTTTTCAGGTTGTCAGTTTCAGAATAGAACGTACATCAAGTCTCTCGAGACTCGCAAAAGGTTTTGAAGGCGATTTCTCTTTGTAATTTACATCTTCGAACACAAGAATGATTCTGGCGTCTTCTTGACTCGCATCTTCTTGCTAAAACAGCCTATTGACGGTAGCACATGGAAACAATTACTTGCTTTGCCGAATATCAGATTACGTTCTAGCTGTCGTTGCTGTCTCGGTTTCGTAAGGTCTCTAATGATTGGCAGATTGGCACGGGACTTTTCAAAAGATACATGCTTGGTTTGATGCATACTCCAAATCACCACAACCAACAAAATTATATCAAATATCCATGACCTGTAGTAGAACTCTTCGAAAAAATGGGTACTGACTATTTAAACAAAATGAATGATCGTGATCTTAGTGTAGTAGCAACAGCCAGGGATACAGCACCGTAGTCTGTGATTGTAGTTTTTCTGAGCAATTTCAAAACTTTAGTACAGTACAGAAATAGCAAGAGCATACAAGTTGATGGATTTGAAAAATTACTAAAAATTTGTATCCAATAAGACAAGAGTGCTTCGCGAAGATTAATTCTAAATGCTTTTGCAAAATGGCATCAATATTTTTCACAGGGCTCAAAATAATATTTTTCTTCCTGGTAGCGAGCCAAGTACCTTCATTTCTTTTTACACACTTTCTTCTTCTTTCCCAATATACCACCCAATTCTGTCCCTTTACCTTTCTCTCTTTCTTTCTTTCTTTCCTCTTCCTCCCCTCCTTCTATCTTCCTTCCTTCTGTCTCTTTTTCCCTTTTCCCTTCTTCCTTCCTGGGAAATTTGACTATTTCAGCTACCTTTCTGGTAGCGCCGCTACCACGCTACTTCTTTTTTTTGAGCCTTGATTTTTCATTCTGTACTTTTCAGATATCAACCAAACGATTATCGAAGACTCAACTGGGGCACAAGAAGATGGACCAGTAAGTGGAGATACGGAAGAAGATAATGAGGGCAACATTTTCGATGTGTTTGAAGAGGAGATACCAAAGAAGCCACCGAAATTAAAAGACATCGACTTCTTTTTGCCTGAGGTTCCTGAGAAAACAAATAAAACGAAAAAGAAGAAAAAGGCCAGTAAGACGGACAAAAACTTTATTCAACTGCCAAATGAATCGCCTGACTCTTCAAGTGAATCAGTGGACAACAGCGAAGCCACTTTGAGGAAATTATTTGAAGAATATGACCCAGACAAGGATTCATCTGATGATGATTCTCAATCTTCTGCAAATGAGGAAGAATTTAAGACGACGATTCATGGAGACCAAGATTATATTTTGAATAATGTGACAGAAACAGTTGGGGCTGGTAGTCTGAAGAAACGAATTGCACATGACCCAAGCATCGAGGTTTGTTACTAAACATTTGTTTCTAGCTGAAAGGGAGGTTTGGTATGGATCATCTATTCATATTTGACATTGTGAAAAACTGGCAGTAAATTTAGCAATTCTCAATCTTCGTGTGGTTATGTTTGATTCTTTCAACTAACGAAGTCACAACTTCTAATTTTAAAGGTTTACTTCCACTAAGCAAAACAGAAAAAAGTCAGCGATGGTCCCAAGCTTCTGGTCATGAAGTGTTTATGCAATGAGCAACTTAAAGCCTTTTCATATGAGGGAGGGAAAGCTTTACAGGAACCTCCCCTGGGGAAGGCTGAACATTTCCCTCTACCTTAGTACACAGCATGTTTTTTCGATCAAGGAGAAATTTCCTGAGAATTTTTACCAGAATTTTGATCGAAATTGGACAACCACTTTCCAGTCTTAATCTTTAAACATGTCCTTTAGTGCCGAAAACCTTACCGAAACTTCTCTCAATAGATTCATTGACATGATGACATAGTCTCCTTGCATCTCATCCTACCTATTTGTTCCTTTCCATTTTCAGATGGTTCGTGCACCAATTAGCAAGAAGGGCCTACCCAGGCGTGCTCTGATGAAACCCTCGTATGTATCGCCAAGTGTTGCTGGCAGTTCGAAGAAATTCTCAACAGACGATTCTTCGAAAGCTTCAGAGGTAAACTAAGATATCTCTCTGTTAAACCAAAATTTTGTTGGAGGCAAAAACCTAAATATTCTTGAAAATGTTATGCAATTTTTTCGATCTTTCCCGGGACTCCTTTTGAAACTGTTTTTGGCAATATTCGACATCTTTCTATTGGACGGAACTTTGTATTTGTTTTCACAATTAGTGAACGACAAAAAAGCTAAGTAATGGCCCTATCGTTTTATAGAATGTGTCAATTGGTAGAGTAACTTTATATTTAATTTCAGGCTTAGTGTTATTGTTTTCTTTGGAGCGTATAATTTCCAGTGATTGTATTGAAGGTTGAAAATCTGCAAGATGCACACGCCTCGGAAAAGGGTCTATCATCTTTTCGAAAAAATCTAATGAAGTTTTCTGAGACAAAATCGTCTGTAATAATTTTCTTGTGTATCTTCTTGTGAAGAAAAGGAATTTTACCAATGATCACGAAATTTTTGTCAAATTATATGCCTCTGGCATCGATAGACTACAAGCTAGTACAGAAAACCCGTCACAAAAACTTTTCAGACAAAGTTTTGACATCACGAGATTGTCATTTCTTTTTATTCTAGGTACCAACAGCCAGTAACCGTATGTCCTTTACGACTGAGGATGGGATGTATGTTGGAAAGAAAAGAAGAGCGCATAAACTTGAATCTGTAAACGCGGAATCAGTTCAACCTAAAGGCTCAGTTCAAGCTGCTCCTCCCAAGAGACCAAGAATTGCGGTGGAATTTGGATCAAAAGTACCACAAGTTGTAAGACAGAGATACCTCGATAAAATGATTGAGGAATACACAGACAAGTGTAAGAATTTGCAAGAAGTTTATGACAAGGTTTGTCTGTCCTTAGTTTCCGTGTAACGTACTGTTTAGATGTTTTCAATTTTCCGGTTGATCCTGCGGGATAAGTGGCCGAGTGGTTTATACAGTCTTCACAAAGTGACTGAATTTAAGCTCAGTCGAGTGAGGTCAAACTCCGGAAGGGTGACCTTGGAAGCCTGACCTTAGAACTCACTTCGTCGTCCTTCGGAAGGGACTTTAAACAAGGAATCCCGTGCCTGGATGCAATATGCACAGTGGACCTAAACTAGCTTTCAGTTGCTAGAAATCCTGACAAGACCATTGAAAACAAATTGAAAACAAACAAACAAACAATCCTTGCCATGTTTGGGTCTGGCAAATCAATCAGTAAATAATGTGGAGTAATATCAAGATTTTTTTGGATTCGACTTAAAATTACTTATTCCTCGTTATTTTTGGTTGGTTTGATGTTGTGTCTATCTATCTTTATCCTGGTTGCTCGCTAGCTGCTGAACATTTATATAATGCGCTGCTTGAAAAAGGCGAAAGACGAAAGCAACATATAAGGTGCTAAAAATCGAGAGAATTAAGGTGTGCCACGGTAGTCTAAAGGTTAAGACGCTTGCCCGGAAAGCAGGAGATTCGTGATTCGAGTCCCGGCTGTGGGGCATTTTAATATTCACGATTTTTCCTGAGAATTTAAAACTGTTTCCGTTTGCCGAAAAAGGAGAAATCCTGGTTGCTCGCAATCTGCTGAATATTTATCTTTATTCTGCATAGACGTTTTACCCATTCTGAAAAGAACCAGTATCGAAAGATACTTTGCTACATTTTGTAGAATTTTCGAATGTGCACAATAGTGAAAGAAGCTCTAACGCCACTCGATCGAACCTCATGCGTATAAAAATGTATAAAAATAACGCTCGATCCAGGCTCTTCTGTCGAATAGCTAAAAGGTCTATTGAATGCTTATCATTTTACCATTCAGTCTTAGTCGGCAGAAATTCTCCTTTTGAAACAGAGGCAACGCAAACTGAAAAACAGTACGTTACCTTTAAACGGTATTGCTACCATTCACTTTTTGAATATTCAAATGGAAAGTAACAAAAGATTGAACTATTTTACAGTTATTCACACACAGAGAACTGTGCTAAATCCTCAAATCATCTTACCTGGTCATGCATAACAATACTAAGCTTTTTGTCAAATTGGAGAATGCACGAAAATAGCATGATGTCTTTTCGTTTTGTGGTCATTTGTTCATGCTAAACGTATTGGCCTACATGGGACAGCTTAAAGCAAGCTACCTAAAAATATGGCATTTCCTAACAATCCACAATTTCAAATTTTATTGCAAGTAATTTATCGATGAAGATTTATTGATGAAGATAGTCGTAACGTCTATCTTGTGTCTGCTATGCTTACGCTTTATATTAGGATCACTAAATTTGATGTTAAAATATTTATTTTCAGGCATCAGAAGAGGAAAACTTGATTTACAGCCGATGTTCAGGGAGGCAAATATATATGAATCTTTGTGTTAATGCTATCAAGAAAATACGGCAAATGCCCAAAATGGAAAAAGAACTGCCTAAAAGCCCATTAGATTCCGCTAAGCCAACTGTGCGACCATTGCCTGATACTTATGCTAAGATTGCCTCCCAGCTAGCTGCCTCAGTGGTGCCACCAAAGACCGTCATCAGACCATCCACCATATCGCTAGCAAATTTAGACAGAAAGCATAGCTCTTTAATGGCGAATAAAAAGGAAATGTTGGTGAAGAAAAGGAAGTTATCGATAAACGATCTGCCTGAATTAACAGGTCAGTGAATGTCGTTTTACTATGGGTGGTAGTTGTGCTTTATTGCCGCTTTGTTTTCTCGCGGAGGATGGAATTATTCGCTACTACGAAGAAGTTGGTGTAAGAGACAGAGGAAGAACGAAAAGAAACAATTTTCCTCCATTTTCCTTCCAAGTTACTCCGAAACCTCCTCCGCAAAACCCATAAGATTTCCTCCGCAGCAGCATATACATTGAAACATAACTGTGGTGTCGAACTACCCATGATTTTACCCGTTTGGTCAGGTCTTCTGTAGGGGGTTATCAATACGAATAAGATGGCGACAACGAAAACTACTTGTCACCAGTTGTGAAGTATTATATTACCAGTTCATCACGATAATCTCCAGTTTCGGCTTATTACCTTCATCCAACTTGTCGCCCTGCTAAAATCCAACTCAATTTGAAAATTTAATAGTTTAGCAGATCAACCAAAAACATCTACTGCAGCGATTGTATTAAGTATACCGCCAGTCTATGGAATGGGAAAGCATGTTGTTGCTGCAAACATTCAGTGGCAATAGACCTTTTAGCTGTTCTGAAAACGAATGTGGATCGAACGATATTTCATTACAATTTGTAGAATTTTCGAATGTGCACAATTGCGATCGAAGCTCTAACGCCACTCTATCGAGCCTCGCATATAAAATTGTATAAAAATATCGCTCGATCCAGGCTCTTTTGTAGAATAGCTAAATGGTCTATTAAAGATTAGGTGTCTTACTTGCTAAAGATTTTTAGCTTGTTAACTATTTCTTGCTTGCTGAAACGTTTCTGGATGTCCGCCCGAGCCAGATCACTATTTTTAGGTGATATCAAATGTTTCCTATCATTTTAGAGGATATATTCTACGAACAAATGTTAAAATACTTGGCGACCGATCAGGAAAGATGGGATAACAATTATCCCAAAGAATCGAAAGAGAAACCTGGCCTTGCAGTTTACAAAGAAGAAAAGGGGTATTATCACCGTAAGTTGAAAGAGTAAACCTTGTTTGAACTAAGTTTCTCGTTTGAAGTATTAGGCACTTTTAGCAGCAAGACGCAAACGTCTTTGAAAACGCAACTACTCTTTTATGTTTTAGAGCATTCTAATTTTCCAGCCTCTTCCCCTCCAAGAAAGCTGCTCACAGGCAGACAAATTCCCTACGGACAGTTTGCATTCTCACATTTCCATCATTTGTGAATATGCTCACAATGCGTTTTGCTTCCCTTCTCGACGTTCTATTTTTGCAGTACGACCTTTAAAAGTATATATACATCTCAGTTTGTCAGTATCAGAATAGAACGTAAAATAAATCTGTCGAGACTCGCAAAAGTTTTGAAGTTCATTTCACTTTGTAGTTTATATCCTCGAAAAAAAGAATTATTCTTGCATCTTCATGACTTGCGCTTTCTTGCTAAAACAGTCCATTAGAAAGAAGAGCGGAAATATATTTTCTAAAAGCCTTACATTGTAAACGGTTTAATCGACATTCCCTAAGTTGAATATGGAGGTTGATATGCAGTCTTGGTATGACAATGGCAGATTTTGTAATACAATAGCATCAGTCGCTTGGGTTCACACCTCAATTCAAAGCGATTGGCGGATGCAAACAAAAGAAGTTCTCTCAACCAGAAATTCAGAACAAACGTAGCCGCAAAGTTGCCCTGAAACCAGTACAGCAAACTCTCACTTGATGCGGGCAAAGGGAGGCTTACAAGAGAAGTCATGTGCATATAACGAAAGAAGAATGGTAAATCCATAGTTCTGTCTGGCGGATTTGGTCTATTTGACTCAGGAGCTGAGGAGTAACTGTTTACATTTGAGCAATGAATATGTAAGAATCGTAATTCCCTCTGCTCGGCTTGTGAATCACGTAAAAAAAATCCACGAAACAAAACTTTAGATTTACCCTTCTTCTTTCGTCTTAAGCACATAAATTCTCTTAAAAGCCTCCCTTTGCCAGCACCAAGTGAGAGTTTGCCTTACTGGTTTCAGGGCAACTTTGCGGCTTTGTTTGTTTTGAATTTCTGGTTGAGAGATTTTCTTTTTTCTGCATTTACGAATCGCTTTGATTGAAGTGTGAACCAAAGCAACTGATGCTATTGTATTACAAAATCTCCCCTCGTTTCTTGGTATACCTAAGCAATGTGTTAGGCTGATGCTTTTGATAACAATTGTCAGCATTGTGTGCCTTGCCTACATCATTCCAAGCCTATCAATGTGCACCGGTAGACCCCAATGCAATTGCCTGGCCTTTACCTTTTTCTTATCACGAATTGGATATTTTGTTCTGAAAATTCCTTGATACCTTCAATCCTGGCTAAAATAGATTGGGACGTTGGCAAATTTCCGTGTTTTCGTGATGTTTCCTAAAATATGGAGGTAAAAATATACGTTTTTGACCTTTTGGTCCCCCATTCCCCCCTAATTCAATGTTGAGATGGTCGAATAGCATTTGATCCAAGCAACATTGACACGGGCTGGGGGAGAGTGGAAGGCACGTAATCAAAGACCGAAACAGTGCAATTTTGTGACTTGGCCCAAGTATTTTGAATAAGATTGTTGCTGCTAGCTAGTCAATCAGTTATTCCAGACGATCGATGAGTCAAGACAGCATGGATGTGATGGTGTATTTACTTGCTTTGAACCATATGCTCCTTCGTTACGATATGCTGTAAGTTCAGAAGAGAGTTCAAGAATATAACACACTTTTTGATGGATTGCTCTCAATTTATCGAAAATTGGTAGTTTAGTTTGATTTTATTTACGATCGTATTCTCGTAGCGACCAAGAGGACATGTGCAAGATGCGGGAAGGAGTTTTTGTTAAATTCTGAAGGAGAGTATATCAGCAAAAATGAATGCAATTACCATTGGGGTAAACTTAGAAGAATGCGAGGTGAGTGAAACGGTTAAATTATATTTTGATTTGTATTATGTGAGTGAAGAATATACTGGGTGTCGCAAAATGATGTATTATCGTTTGATTGCTTATATGTCCATAACCAATGAACCGATTTTCAAAAACTTTGTTTTATCCAATTGTCAAAATGCTAAATTATGTATTTGACGATGTTAATGGTGGTTTTACGACGACTTTTTTCATGTCGAAAAGAAGATCGCTTCTTTGAAAAGCTGCAAAGTAATTCGACTAAAGAACGCAATGCATCTTGGTAAAAAGGTCCCTGCCACCATCTTTAGAGTAATCGTTTATTGATTCCAATGTACCTCCACCTTGTGAAGAATTCAGCGGTTGATGACTGGACCAACATTTATTGCTAGAAACAGGAATATTTTCATCATGATAAAATCTTTTGTCAAATTTGAGAACTTTCCTTTCAACAGGCAAAGGTGGTGGTGCAGGCTCGCAATTTTCTTGTTGCCAAGGAGAGGCTGGTAGCTATGGTTGTTCAGTTGCTAAGGTTTGTGGAAGATTGGATTTTGTTTATTTCAACCATGAGTGTTATGACACCATGATGTTGAAATAGATCGTATTAGATTCTTTGGGCCTAAATGACCTTTGCCATCTCCTGCGTATTACAGTAATGTGCAGGAGATGCCGAAGGTTATTTAGGCCCAAACATCTTGAAAGCATGTGTGATGGAGCTCTTCAGTTCAAGGCCAGGAAGTATGGCTGAGAAATGCTGCTAATGGCAAGGACGAGAATCTTATAGCATTTCAAGGTAAGCAAAGAATCTAATACGATCTAATTCAACATCTCGGTGTCCTGACACTCAGATTTCAACCACTGTTGATTATGAAATGCCTTTTCCACAAGGTCGTACGACCAATGGAATGAAAGGGCATAGAACGAACTTCATCATTGGTTAATTTCAAATTGGTAGAGTCTGTTGATTGTCCAGTTTCCAGTCAACCAGTCGACGACAGTTCTCAGTTTTCTGTCCAGTAAACCACCACTGAACGTGCAGAAAAGTGCTGCTGTATCCCTTTTTTTCATTCAGACTTAAGAGATTACAGACATTTTCACGGAAGTTCTGTAATACACAATGTGATTTTAACAGAGGCTTAAGGGGGACTACACTAATGTCCCGCCTTTAAGAAACTGCATTATAAGAAACCCAGGCCTGATTTCGCTGAATAAAATACATCTCTACAAGAAACTATCCAGGCTAATTTATGCTCAGTTTCTTTTCAATGGTACATAGTAATATTATAAGGTGTCTATTTGAATATGTCTCAAATATGTCTCAATTCTCTAGAAACAAGAATTAAAGTTTTGAGCCCAAATTGTTATGATTTCAAGAAACCTTTAGTACTGGCTCAAACCATTAGATCCTTTTACAACAGTGCATATTTTGACAACGTTTTCTTAGCAAGTTTGACAGATGTTTTGAACATAAAGTGTTCCTTATACAATGGTATACACACGCTGTTTTGAAGAAGTATATCTTAACATAAGAGACTAAGGGCCTGTTCATATGGAGGCGAGCCAGCCCGCTTACCGGGCTGGAGCTTTTTGCCGAGATCTCACCTCATCCCCAATTCCAATACAAAATTTGATTTCTGTTCATATGAGCAGGCGGGCTGGCCCGCTAAGTGAGATCTCACTGGTGTACTGGCGAGATCTCGGTAGGCGGGATGAAAATTTTCCCATATGAACACTCCATCCCGGCTACCGAGATGAAAATGTCGCTATTGCTCATGCGCTGCTTATCTAAACAATGGGCACGTGTCTCATTTTTGACACGTGTCCAATTTCTGTCTCGGCAAGCGGGCTGGAATTTCTCCATATGAACACAAGATGAAAGCTGTCTCGCCTACCGGGCCAGCCCGGTAAGCGGGCTGGCTCGCCTCCATATGAACAGCCCCTAAGCAGGCTGTTTTTGTGAAACGAGTTTCTTAAAGGTGGGACTTTACTGTATTAGAAAAATTGCCGTGAGGACTTCTCCAGCATGAAATACGAGGAAATGATTAGCACTGTAGTTAAAGGGGCAGTCAGACGCAAAGCGCAGGTAGTTTAATTCTGAGTGTCGCAAGCCATCAGGATAGGCCTAAATGCCAAAACATGTTAACTTTTTAATTTTTCCTTTGAGTCCCCACGAAATGGATCAAGCAGCTAATCTGGTAGTATTTGAGAAAGTTCTATTCTCCTTTTGCTTTTGCCAAACATTATTAATCTGACTCAAAGTCACACTTTTTGATGGGTTTCCTGGCCATTTCGAGTTGCAGATTGTCTATTCGCACCATCTGAGTTGTTCAGGCAAGGTCCTTGTTTATGATTTTCAGGAATAACTTCGCAAATGCATGGAAGGAAAATAGACGAACAATGTATCGCAATTCAGTTAGCTTTAATGGTCTTTGAAAAAGTTATGTTGAAAGATGCGAACTTTTATGTGATTTATGCTAAGTTATGCAAATTACATTTGCATAAATCATGCAAATTTGGTAACGTTTTGTTTAATTTTCAATTGTCTATTATGTGAAAGTAAATAACATTGGTGAAGTTCTGATACAAAAAAGTTTTTGCTATTGTACTGTCCTAAGACACTTGTCGTGGCCGACATCTTAAGGGTGCGTACACTAACTCTAACTGCGTACCCTAGTCTACACGTGTAACCTGATTATATCTGAATATGAAAATTATGCTAAACATTACAGCTATTGGTATAGAGCATCCATAAAGGACACATATTAATTTGCTTTGTTTTAGCTCCACGTATCGGATTATGTTAGCAACAACGAAGACTATGTATCGACAAAGCCTCACAACAAGATAAACACGCGCAAAGTTTACTCAATGGACTGTGAAATGGTAAGAATGTTGTCTTGCTTGCTAATTTTTACTCAATTGAGCTAAGTACGCATATTTTCAATGTTTTAACCAAGTTTTATTAAAACTTGTTATACAGTAAAACCCCGCAAACAAGAACATACCTTTTTAAAAAACAGACTGACCAGGTTCTTCTAAATGAGGTACTTATGACATTTTCAAGGTGTGGTTCTTATCGCAAGGACACTTGTTACAGTGATGAATATATAAGTATACAGTATGTGTTAAATAAACTTGAGGGTAGAGTGACTGCATTGAAATATTAGAGGGTATGGTATTTTGTTGTTAACAAAGCAGTTTATATCATACAGCTTCATAAAACAATTGGCATGTCACTGAAAACTGTTAGAGCTGCTCAGTTATCAATAGTTGGGAGTTTTGTCTCTGATGGGATGAAATCTATTAATTAATTGTACCATCTCATAAAAATATTGAAATAAATTAGTCTGTGTTTGGTTCTTATCTTTGGGTGTCTTTTTATACAAAACCAGTCTGCAGGTTCTTATGGTGTTATGTTCTTGTTTGCGGGGTTTTCCTGTACTAAACGCATATATTTTTAACTTTCAAAGACGTTATTATATTTGTCTTCCTATGCACTGTGATCCACGCCATGTAATTAATGTGAAAAAATGAACTTTTTAGAATCCCATCGAATGTATTTTTTCCTTGTTCTCCATACTCTGAAGCATTTAAAATTGCAAACTATTTTCAAATCAAGCAACAGGAGCCCGAGAAATCATTTTTTGAAGTTAGGCCTAAATTGGATAGTGTAAGCTTCTTGCCAGAACCGTCAAAGTCACAAAGTAGCATGAATTTTCAAATTTCCATTTCATCGCTTGTATGTGCCCGATTTGAATGATATTTTTTTTGTTTGGTAGATTGAACCTTGTAGAATATGACTTTATCCCGTTGATCAACAATTATGGCCGTAGAATGTGGAAATGTTTTGAATTCATAATGGCAACCAACTAGTGAAAATCGCGTTGCCTGAATTATCAAACCCGATTTCAGCACTGAATACAAAAAATCTATGTTTCAGAAAACTTTGAAAACCTATTTTAAAATGGACTTCAGCCTATTGCTGACACTCTTGCCAAAGCGTTAAGTAGAGGCTCCACGTAAAAAATGTTCGCGATTTTTTTACGACATCAAGTGAAGACGGGTTTTTGACAAATTTCGTCGAGAACTGTCATTTCAATGCAGGCAAGGATGGATGCTTGATGAGACAACATTTTCCATCATTTCAAGAACAAGAAGCAAAAAGGAAATATTGGTCATTCCATGAATATAATTTTTGCGCTTTTTGCGTTTTCACAAGTCATTCACTTTTTTTTCATTCATTCATTCATTCATTCATTCATCAGAATAATGTGACGAGTGCCTCTTTGATTTAAATGACGGATAGTTTTAAATTGAAACATTCGTGTATAATAGCAATGAGAAAAGTTGATTTCATCCAAAGTCCGTCTCAAATTCAATGTCACTTGAAAACGCCCGGGAATATAGAAAAATTGGACAGTTCTCCATTAGGAATTTTACCGTTCTCGGCAATCTCACCTAACATCTCATCTGAGATAGACTTTGATAATCAAGCATTGAAATTACCTAAACATTTTCTCTGGTATGTCATGACAGTGCAACACTGTAACACAGTAGCTTGAGCCCGGTCGTAGATACAATGTCGGTAAAGATATGACACCACGCTCATCAATTATTTCGCTGAGAAAGGGGTGTAATTGAACCAAAATCCTAGGACCTAGGATTTCAAAACAAAGGACATTTTGTTCCAGAAAATATCCCAAAAACAGTCAAATGCTGGTGGAGTCGAGACCCTGGAAAATAGTGAAATTCACTTGGCCTGGAAACAATTTCATACCTTACGTTTTATGGGTTTCTGCTGTTTTTCAATGAAACAAGTCAGTAAAATGAATGGCAATACAATGCAAACATTGCAGAACTTTCTCTCAGAACCATTATTTCTACTGTACAGAATTCTTTAGGGTTCACAGATACTCCTCTGAAAGTTGGTTACCTTTGTATTTTCCATGATTCAGGGTCTTTCGCAAACTAGATAGTTAGAGAAAAAGGCATTCTACGGAATAGTATGGACGAGCGTGTTGTACCCCTTGCTATTGAATTGCACCCACCGGGGGTTCGAACAAAGTCCTGCTGTGAACCAAAGTTTAATGAAATTACTTTTTACGTAAAAATGTTTTTTTTTGATCCTTGCAATAATCATTCCTGAAATGCTTAGTGAATGCACTATAAAAATGTAAATGAATGAATGAAAGAATGGGTAAATTAATAAACAAAAAACAAGTGAATGACGTTAGAAAACGCAAAAAGCGCGAAAATTATGTTCATGGAACGACCAATATTTCCTTTTTGCTTCTTGTTCTTGAAATGATGGAAGATGATGTCTCATCAAGCATCCATCCTTGCCTGCCATGAAATTACAGTTGTCGACAAAATTTGTCAAAAATCTGTCTTCACTTGACTCCGCAAAAAAATCGCGAAAATTTTTTACGTGGAGCCTCTACTTAGCGCTTTGGCAAGAGTGTCAGCAATAGGCTGAAGTCCATTTTAAAATAGGTTTTCAAAGTTTTCTGAAACATAGATTTTTTGTATTCAGTGTTGAAATCGGGTTTGATAATTCAGGCAACGTGATTTTCAATAGTTGGTTGCCATTATGAATTCAAAAAATTTCCACATTCTAAGGCCATAATCGTTGATCAACGGATTAAAGTCATATTCTACAAGGTTCAATCTACCAAATAAAAGAAAGATCATTCAAATCGGGCTCATACAAGCGATGAAATGGAAATTTGAAATTCATGCTACTTTGTGACTTTGCCCGGTCTAGCAAGAAGCTTACATTACCCAATTTAGGCCTAACTTCAAAAAATGATTTCTCGGGCTCCTGTTGCTTGATTTGAAAATAGTTTGCAATTCTATGTGCTTCAGAGTATGGAGAACAAGGAAAAAATACATTCGATGGGATTCTAAAAAGTTCATTTTTTCACATTAATTACACAAAACGTAAAATCTGGATCACAGTGCTATGTTTCACATTGTTCTACGGTTTCTGCCTCTCCGTAGTGTTTGTATTTTTTGTTATACTTCTTCTCATGTGCCGTCAACTCGTTGTAGCTGCATAGGCTGCAATGAATTGTCTCCATTTTTCTCGATTTTGGGCATTCCTCAAGCTATCCACTGGGTTTCCTTCCCACCCACCCGAATCTCTGCTGTTGTGCATCCACAGATTTCTTGGTCTTCTTTGGGTCTTTTTGATGGCATTCGACTTCCTAATATCACATGACGTAAATCTATCTTCCTTTTTATGTCGAAAAACGTTCGTTTCCTTTGCAGGGTGAGCGGCCGAGAGACTTATACAGTCTTTGTCAGTTGACTGAAGTTAGGCTCGGTAGAATGAAGTCATTCTCCGAATGGGTAGTCTCGGAGGCCTAACCTCAGAACTCAACTCTTCGTCCTTCGGAAGGGACGTTTTACTGGGGGTGCCATGCCTGGATGCGGCATACACAGTGGGCCTAAATTAGCTTTCAACAGCTAGAAATCCTGACGAGGCTACTCAAAACGAATTGAAAACAAAGAAAAAACGAAAACAAACAGACACGATTAATTACATGACGTTTCTTCTCTCTCCTATTCTTTATGGTGCTGTTTCATCTTTAACGTGGCTTTGCCACGAAATCGTCTGTATCATACGTCAAATTCACACCCCAAAGATTCTTATCCTGTCCGTCATATTCTTCAATAAAGACCATGTTTCTGTACCGTATAAGAATGTATTTTTCCATTTATTGGTCGACAGGTCTCTGTAAGTTAGTATGTTTGACATATTCCTGAAAGTCATATGTCAAAAGGAATTGTCATATGACAATTCCTGAAAGTCATTCCAGAAATTCCTGCCAAGATTAAGACTGCAAAGAGCTTTGGGATTGACAATATCTCTAGCTATTTTTTGAAACTTGCTCTCCCTTACATTGGAAACTCTTTGGCTGCCTTGTTTAATACTTCAATTGAAACAAGCCAGTTTCCTGACTCATGGAAGGTTGCTAGAGTCACCCCAATTTTTAAAGAGGGGGATAAGACAGAAAAGTCCAATTATCGCCCAATTTCAGTCTTACCTGTCATCTCAAGGCTCTTTGAAAAACTTGTTTTTGACCAACTGTATCAGCACATGAAAGAAAACCATCTCTTTTCTCCTGACCAGTCTGGCTTCTTACGCCTTCATTCTACACTTACTTGTTTACTTAAAAATACTGAGGAATGGTACAATGGGCTGGACCTTGGTCAGCTTGTGGGACTAGTATTCATTGATTTGAAAAAGGCGTTTGATACTGTTGACCATGAAATTCTCTGCAAAAAGCTCCAAGTTTATGGTGTTCAGCATCGGGAGCTATCATGGTTTAGGTCTTACCTAACGTGCCGGAAACAGTTTTGCAGGGTCAATGGTGTTGCTTCAGACATAGAGGACATTGAAGTTGGTGTGCCGCAAGGCTCATGTCTTGGCCCTCTTCTATTCCTCATTTACATCAATGATCTCCCACAGGCTGTCCAAGGTTCTACTGTGTCCATGTATGCTGATGACACCAGTCTGTGCCACCAGTCCAATGATATAACTCAGCTGAATAAGGCTATTAACAATGATCTAAGGCATCTAGACACCTGGCTACAAGGCAATAAGCTTTCCTTGAATGTTGCAAAAACAAACTCTATGCTTATTACCACCAAGCAGAAACGTAACATTCTCAAAGATACAAATCTGGATTTGGATCTAAATCTTCGTGAAAGTGAGCTGGAAGTAGTCCAAAAAACGAAATACCTTGGAGTACAAATTGACTGTTCTTTGGATTGGAAAGAACAAATTAAGGCTGTTTCTGCCAAGGTCTCAAGGGCTGTTGGCTTTTTAAAACATGCCAAGAATTTTCTACCAAGGGAAACTCTGAAAACTCTCTACACAGGTATTGTTGAGCCTCACTTTCGATATTGTTGTTCTGTTTGGGGTTGCTGTGGTTCTACTGAAATAAACCAGTTGCAAAAGCTTCAGAACCGGGCAGCCAGGATCGTAACAAATAGCAGCTTTAATACCCCAAGCAGACCACTTATCGAAGTACTGGGTTGGAAGACCATTGAACAACTTATTAGTATTGAATCTAAAACAATGGTCTTCAAATCACTCAATGAGCTTGCTCCGCAATACCTGTGTGGCCTATTTACAAAAAACTCACAATGCTCCACCCGTACCCTCCGTAATACCGGCACTGATGTGAGGTTACCAAAGAAAAATTCTGCGAATGGGAAAAAATGTTTTTCGTTTCGTGGAGCAAAATTATGGAATAGCCTATCAGCTGAGTCAAAACAGGCATCCTCTCTGAATAGCTTTAAAAAGTCTATCTAGAGATGAGGGCAGGGGTGGACTTTGTGGCGGGGGCGGCGGGTGCTCTTGGTTGGCCGGCCGGGTCAGAGCGACTGGTGACTGGATCTATTGTCGTCGGTTGCTCTGGGCTGGCCTGTCGATCGGGGGTGGCTGCTGCCGGCGTTGCAGGGTCTACCCTTGCCCTGAAATTTTAATTTGTTTTCTCTTTGTAAATATTTTCTTTAGTGTAAATTATCAATTATTGTAAATAGGTTTTAACATTATGGTTTTTTTTCTTGTAATTAGGTTTGAAATACTTTTATTTTTAGATTATATTGTAGATGTTTTTAATGGAGGGCCCCTTGAAAAACAACTTTGTTGAAGGGCAACCCTCCCTAAATGAATGAAATGAAATGAAAAAAAAATGAAATGAAAGTGCCTCTTGCTATTTCAATTTTTCTCTTGATCGTGAATACAAACGAAAGTACAAAATTTGCTTCCTCTTTCTTTCAGTGCTATACGTCCCATGGCTTGGAGCTAACTCGGTTGACAATCGTAGACTTTGATTTGAAACAAGTCGTGGATGTATTTGTGAAACCAGAAAGGGAAATCATCGACTATAATACAAGGTTTGCTTGCTTAAAGTTATGATAGCAGAGGGCAGAACTGTGCGTTTAGAATTTGCTTCAAAGCAGTTTTGTATGTTGAAATAAATAATTTGGTTGTTTGGAGTCTGTCAGAGAATCTGAATCTCAATATAAGTTTTAAAGCTAGCACAAGTCAAAAGGGTATAAACGGAGCTAAAAGGAACGTGCGAGAGGTCAAGGTGAATTTTCGGTTTTCATCGCTGGGATCGCAGAAGTACCTATGCGCTAATCGACCCCATGTCATGACGCTCAAGTGGTGGGCCCCACCAGGTATTGAACCCACTCCGCCACACCCTTCTGCCTGCAAAGTCGGAGGATTACACCACTGCTCAATAGGCTGCTATATTCGATGATGGTTGTTCTATGGTCTTGACACGCTCTTTTGAGCCAGAGAAACAACAGACTTAACTTAAGTCTACCGGATGAGCCAGAAAAAGCACCCATTTTTGAAAATTCATGGCGTGAAGATTACTTCGCTGATTTGAATGATTCAAATTCTATACTCAAAAGCCGAAAGATCAAAGAATTTTTGTGATGTTTCTCACTGTCTCACGAGCACTATGAATTTAGGTAAACAAAAATTTCATGGTTGCAAAATGACCGAAAAGGGGCCTGAAACATTGATCAAATCATAAATGCATTATTTATTGATGAGAGATATCGACTGCAATTTTATTGCCATGGGATTGAAACCTTTAGTCTTTGATTGAAAGTGGATGTTTATTATTATTATTATCTATTTATTTAAAGTAGGCGTATAATGGCTAGCTATAAAATAAAAGCTAATTCAAGCCTACCACAAAGTAAAATTGTTTCAAAATAAAAGAAAAATACGTATATATCTAACATAAGGATTAATTCAATATGATGCATATATACAGATTTTTACAATGTTTTTACAGAAATTTTTGGTATTTACAATGCAACGCATTTATCCTTTTAAGAACCCAACCTGAGCCACGAAAGGTCTACACAGTCTACAGTTACATTCCTCTCCTTTCCAGGTTGTCTTATAAGGAGAGTATCGTTCATCTCATAAGGAGAGTATCGTTAACGAGAGTATCGACCATTGCGTATCGTTCCGTGTAAGGAGAGTAACTACGATTTGACCAACGTTTTAGACTCTTTAACCCTCATTTTTCAAACTTGAATTTGTCATTATGTTGAATTTACCGGTAATTCTAGTGCTCGTAAGACAGGGAGAAAAATCGCAAAAATGCTTCAATCTTTCATTCACAACGAACTCTTCGCATGATATTGAAACAAGGTTTAAATGAAAATCAATGCTCTGAAGTTGCACTGCATTCTCTTTGACCATAACTTCGACCTACGAATCGAGAATCATTACTCAAATTCCTTTATTCTATTTGTGACTGTGCGCATACTAACCGCTTTTATGTTGTACGGGAAAATATAAAGCCCTGGGTCATAAGAGTACAGACCGAGCTTGCGAGTTCTGTGCATTAAGACGGATGGCTTTACATTTTCCTGTACAACGGCAAAATCGGTTAGTATGAGTTTTATTACCTGACAGCTTCTAATTTTTTTTTGACTGGTATCCTTTCGTCAAACACATTTTGTTTTTACCATATCTGCTGAGTTAATTGTTAATCTCACATACCTAAAGAAGTTGCTGTGGCGACAAAAAGGTTCCTTGCATCGTATTATGCAAGGCTACGGGAAATCCGCGGGAAATGTGCGATCAACCAATAGGAGTGGCGGGATTCTGTATTGCCTCGTTTTTGAAACTTAATTCAAGGAATATTATGTTTACATCAAATTTAGTTAATCGATTTATGATTTTTTATTTTTATTTTATTTTCTCATATAGGTTCAGTGGAGTTACAGAAAAACATTTGCGAAATGTGGATGTAACTTTAAAACGCGTTCAAAAGAAATTACTAAGGTTGTTTGGAACGGACACAATTTTGCTGGGACACAGTCTGGAAAGTGATATGCGGGCTCTGAAGGTAGGCAAAATTATCTTGACGAGGCACTTGCCAGCTGCATATTCTTTTCGGAAGATTCATAGGCGTGTTTGACTCTTCGCGACAGAATGCGTAGTAACAACAAGTAGTTTCTTGTGCCGGAGATTTTAACATTTTGTTTCTACTTGCCTCTGTTGTTTTTGTTGTTGTTGAAAAAAAGTAATATTTAGACCTTTCTGGAGAGATCATTCAGTCTGAGGGAAGGGACAGAAAATGGAAGACTTGCAAGGAAAGTAGATCGCACACAAAGGGGCTATTTAAACTTGCTCACTGTTGCAAAACGTTCGTTTTTGGTATCAGTGGTATCAATAATGCACGCAAGAGGAGAACGCTTACTATTCTCAAAAAAGACTGTTGTTGGTAGTTATAGTTGAAAGCTTCTTTTGCCAGAATCTTGACTACCATGGCTTTAACTTTAAAGTCACCTCCGATACATGCATATATCAGTTATAAAGAGAAAGACATTTCTATAGCGCCAAATATCCACAGTGTTTAAAGGCAGTCTGTCACATCTCTGATTGGCCACGACAGAGTCAGAGCTCAACACAACGGCTTTGTTTGTTAATCCCCGTATTCTAAACAAAACAAGGCCAATAGTCTCGACTTTCTACGGCCATAGAAAGTCAGAGGATGAGCAGCCTTTCAAATTTCCTATTCTTTGTATTGTCCAAATAACCCTATCAAATGCGTGACAGACTGCCTTTAAGGTGCAGGATCCTTCTTCATCAATTATCATCGTTGTTGTTGTCATATGCGGTAATGATGTTGTACATGCGGGACTTTTTTAGTTTACTGGAGATCAGTCATGATCCAAATCAGTTGTTCATGTGCTGTGAGCTTTCTGCAATGGACCTTTTAGCTATTCTGAAAACGAATGTGGATCGAACGATATTTCATTACAACTCGTAGAATTTTCGAATGTTTATAATTGCAATCGAAGCTCTAACGCAACTTTTTCGAACCTAGTGTATAAAATTGTATAAAAATATCGCTCGATCCAGGCTCTTTTGTAGAATAGCTAAAAGGTCTATTACCAAGCAACATCTATGGGCATAATAAGCCAAATAACAGTGTGACAGACACAAAACTGCTACTGACAAAAAGGTGCTGTCCTCTCGGGGGGGGGGGGGTAACTTAGTACTTTTCATGGTACGGGGACGTGCCATTTTTAGGGGTACTTTTTTGAAACCGTTACGGAATTATGGGTAGCATTTTCACAATTTTTGGACATTTAACGGAATTATGGGTGTCCTTTTCAGGGAATTTTTCGTAATTTCCGGAATTATGGCCCAGATTTTCATTCGATTTACGGAATTATGACCCTAGAAATCCACCAGAATTTACGGAATTATGGGTACCAATTTTTCGGGCAAAATGGCACGTCCCCGTCAGAAAATAGGTCGAGATACCCCGAGGCTGTCCTGAACAAAATACGACTGTATGAGCTCCGTGTCCCCTTTTTCCTATAATGATGTACGGAGGGAAGTTTCTTGACATGAAGCTGATGGAGAAAATTGTTCTTAGCGACAAGCGCTGGGATCGTAGACATAGCTCAGCTCTAATCGATTCCACGACCACTTGTCATGACGATGAAGTGGGAAAGCTCGAACCCACTCTGTCTGACTGTTCTGACGACACCTTCGATACAGATTTAGTGCATTTTCGAGTTGAGGCACGTTTTTATGCCTCACCTTTATACACCCAAAAGTGTTTATCAAACGTTTACGCCATTTTAATGAATGCTTTCAGGATGTAACTCACCGAGGCTCCGTTTACAATGCACCGTATAGCTATCATCGCGCGGCGATTTTGTATCGGATAAGGGTGCTGTTTACATTGCACCAAAGCTATCCGATACAATCGGAGCGAAAATCACTTCACTTCGTAGGTGATATTGAAATCACCCTGGCGTGGTTTTGGCATGGTATAAATGATGCTCTCCGATACGTTTCTTTCTGTAGCCACATTTATTTTCTTTGAGAACACTGAGAAACAATGAAATTGAAAACAAAGGATTAAGAAACAATGCTAGATGATAGCTATCCGGTATATTGTAAACAGTTGCCCAATTCGATAGAGGTCACTTGCAAAGAGGCGCGACGATAGCTATCCGGTATAGTGTAAACGGGGCCTGATGAGGCTGCTGATGGTCACCGAAATATTTTGGTAATTAATGTTTGATTTTACAGTAAGACGAGTTCGTTTGCCTTAAAAACAATGGACACGAAAACAAAATTGGCAATTGACAAATTGTTTTACAAAATTACGAGATCAAGGGAAAGATTTGGCAAAAGAAAGCCCACGACGCTTCCAGGAATATTTTAGAAAATAGAATCTATTCTTTTATTTCAGCTGATACACCACAAAATTGTCGACACCGCATTGATATTTCCACATCGTCTAGGACTGCCTTTTAAGCGAGCACTAAAAACATTGATGGGCGAATTTCTGCAGAAAATTATACAGGATAGTGGTAAGTTGTGTTAAAATTTATTTTCTTGGAGGAGTCCTTGCATGAACTGGCTCCGCAATACTTGTGTGACCTCTTCACCCGAACTCAAAGAGCTCTTCGTATGTCCTGCGCAATTCAGAGACAGATTTAAGACTGCCCAAGAAAAAGTCAAGTAATGGGCAAAAATGTTTTTCTTATCGAGGAGCAAAAGCGTGGAATGACCTTCCTCCCGATACCAAACAGGCATCTTCCCTGAATAGTTTTAAAAAATCTATTTAGGATTTCTCTTTTCTTTTACATTAGACTTTGTAAATTTTGTATTATAGGATTTTGTGTTATGGTTTTGTATTGTAATTTCTCTTTTTTATTTGGTAATTGTATATTGTAATTAATCTTTTTAAGTGGAGGGCCCCTTGTAAAACAACTCCGGTTGAAGGGCAACCCTGCTTAATTGAATCAAACGAAATGAAATGAAATGAGTAATAATGAAGTTGGAGCTAAGTGAGTCAATAGTGATCCTCACTATTTTAATTAAAATCTAAATCATACAAGGTGTCTCAAAAAATTATTCGATGTTTGATTAAACATCGAAAATAACGATAACATAAACTGACTCGTGGGAAGGTAACCCTGTCCCTAAGATTATGAAATGATTTTTGAGACCAGAACCTTGCAAATCGGTTGAAAATTGTAAATCGGTTGAAAATTCACTAAGTTGCGAGCTTTCAAAGATAAAAAATATGCGATAACTGAAACCAGAGATCCCCAGATTACTTGCAATGCAAACAACCTCGAAGACCAAGGTAAAAGAAGCTTGTCTAATGTCATTAACTCTCGTTGATATCCGAGCATACCAAACAGGACTTTCAAAGTAATTTTATCTTTGCGATCATTGTCAAAATCTGCTTAAAATTGCATATGTCCAGAAACAGTGGCTCAAAACATAATCAACGAGCGACTGAATCTGTTTCCTCAAAGCATCCATATGCTTGAAAGTTAGCTTATCGAAAACCTGTTCGAATCCCATTTGATTTGCCTAGAAACAATTGAGAGAAAGCAGAAACGATGGTCTGTGAGATTTTTTACCAAAAATGCGATTTCGAGGCCTCTGGTTTCGCTTTTTGCACAAACTTGAACTTCAAAGGCTTGTAACTCAAATAAGTTGTAGCGGATTTGCACGATTCTTGTGTCGAAAATTAATTTAAAATCTCAGGAAAAGGGTCACTTGACCATGTGCCCATTCAGCGTATCGATATTTCATAGTATTTGATCAAAATGTCAAACAATTTTTTGAGACACAGCAAAGCCGTGACGTGTAACTATTCAAGTTTTGATGTTTCTCCATTCGGTATTGAAATCAAAGTTTAAACTGTTCCTTCTTCAAAAAGATTTTTTCACATATTTCTAAGGGTTTTGTATTGATTCTAGACTTTTGTCAAACAAAATCAGGTAACAGTGAATTAAAAAACTGGAAAGAAGACCAAAAATGGCGTGTACAACCTCCCTGTGGATAAACTAGACCATTATGAACTCAATTAAAAATTTAGAAAGTTATCAGTTTTAATCCTCTGAAAAGAGTTTCGAGACTCACAGATTTCGAGCCAGATGTAGATGCTTTATCCAAACGTCCCTCCTGGCAAGTAAAAAGGTCTTCGTTTGATGCTGAAATGATAGTTTTTGGCGCTCAGTAACACCTTAAGGCCAATTTTCAGTCAGCGGAATTTTCCGAGCGGGCGGAATTTTACACAATAAAAACTTGATCACACGTAAAATTCTATTCAAATCCAAAGTGACATTTTCTCACGTAGACAAAAGATTTTCGATCCGCTCGAAGATTCTACTGAGTGGAAATCAGGCTCAAGATACCAAAATTGTGGTTAAATTTTAGATGGCGGCCATGACAGCTACGAAGATGCTGCTTCTTGCATGGAACTAATGAGGTGGAAAGTTACAGAGGATCTCAAGAAGCAAGCAAGAACTTCATGTGCTCATGTTCGATAAACCTACAAGTTTCTGAATTAATTATTTCATGTTCTGATTTTGTACTGAATAGAAGGACTGACTTTCATATTTATGTTAAATGTTAGGCATATTGGGTGAGTCGGACAATATGTTGGATGTTTGCCATGTTTTGTTGATGCAGTATTTTTGCAAACTCAGTTCTTCAAGCGTTTTTGCGCAGAAGAGAGGCTAAATTAAAATGAATATTTATTTGGTCGAAATTGGTCATTCCGTTCCATGATTACGAGCATCGTAATGTAGTAAACATATGTTTCACCACAGGGGGTCCAGGAGTGTCTGTAAAGGAGCATAGTTTTGATTTCTTTGGTTCCCTGTGATCCCGATCCGGTTTTATGTTGTACAGGGAAGGTTTTGAAAGCCCGAGGTTTTGAAAGTACATCGAGGTCTGTGCATTAAGAGAGAGTTTTTTTATATTTTCTTGTACAACAGCAAAGCCTGCTAGTATGAGTCTTGTTATCTGATGGCTTGGACCTTTGGTCCAAGGGTTCAAACTGAATACACAAATGGAAGGATTCTTAGGCGATTGGAAATTACAGAACTCGAAAGAAACTTTAGATTGGAAAAGTCGGAAAGCCCTGTCTCTGCTTTCTAGAAGAGTATAGTGCTAAGTCGGAGCTGTTGAAATATTTTGCTCAGGTGTGTTTATAACGTTACAAAGGGCCATAAAGTCAAGATTAGTGTGTGCGAGTGCAAAGACTCGGAAGCCTGAAAAAAGTTTCCGGAACATTCTAACTACGAACTTTTCTGAAAAGCTGTATACATAGAATTTCTGTATTGGAAGCTGTGTTTTTTAATTTCACCAAAAGCTCTATTAAGGCTCCGAGAGGGGGGGCTTATTCAATTTCGGACACTCCAGAGGGGCGTGGTAGAGAGGGAACTTGAAAGAGAGGGGTCTTGTTCACAAAATCAGAGGACACGGATACATAAAATAGCTTTTCAGTTCTTTCACCCCATATTTTGCAAATTCAGCATACAATTTACAAGTAAGATACATAAATCGGCACTCTTTTATCCCAAACCAAAATCAAAGTTAACATGCAAACTTTTTTAGCTAAAGCAAGGGCAGTAGTGCATTGTGTTTGTAACTTGGAAATTAAAGTTGTTACTTCGATGTTACCATAGGTTTCTTCGTTGCCTTCCCTTTGGCCCAAGCCTAACCAGTGCTAGAAATCAAATTTACGTGGCTCCTGCGCGTCTGAACTGTTGGCTCCTACACAGCGTTCATCCTCATTTCAAACTGCCTTTGCGAGAAGAAGTTTGAAACGAAGATGAACGCTGTGTAGGAACTAACTATTTAGACGCGCAGGAGCCAGTTGAATTTGATTCCTAGCATTGGTTATGCTTCAGCCGAAGAGAAAGCAACAAAGTGAAACAGTAAAATCGAGGTAATAAACTAATTTCTTAGCTACAAACAAAAAGCATTATTTCCCATGGCTGAAGAAATGAAAAATCTTTGGTAATTTCTGGAATTTGACAAAATTGGGAGAGTTATAATAGAAGGGGGGGCTTATTTATGACTTTGGCTCAGAGGGGGCTCATTAGAGAGGGGGTTTAACAGAGCTTTTATGGTACTCTTATGACACAGAATTATAATTAACTATAACAAAGTTTTGACTTCATAATTATTTGTCATGTTTAAATGCACAGAAATAAAAAAGACAGAAGGGTTCAGATCATATTGCGTTTAATTCACAAATATAAAATTCTTATTTATTAATGGTCAGAACATTTCGTTACCTTGGCGAGTCAAAATTACTCCGCAATGCTTCATAACTAAAAGAACGTCTCTAAATTTTTAGATTTCTATTTGCTATCCTACAAAGGGCAAGAAGGGCTTATTTTCATTCTGAATTTCGAGAATCAAAAGGCCAGGGGAATATTTCAAGATTTCCTCTAGAGCTTTTGAAAATGGCATCGGGCTACGTAAGAATAGTTACCAATGGGATAATAGGCCTTTCAACTGTTCTTCTTAAGAGCCTGGATCGAGCGATGTTTCAAGAATGTTTAATGAATTTTTAATAAGTTTCATGAATTTGATGAATGTTTTAGGTCATTTTCCAGTCACTTTGCAACCATGAAATTTTTAAAGTTGAATTTACCGATGTGGTTAGTGCTGGCAAGACAGAGAAAATCACAAAACTACTTCAATCTTTTAGACTTCTAACAAGAAGTTGAATCATTCAAATCTGTGAAGTACTCTTGATGATATGAATTTTCAAAAGTGGCAACTTGTTCATGCTCATCCGGTACATTATGCAGGATTTTCGAATGTGCATAAAAGTGACAGAAGATCTAACACCATTCAATCAAACCTTTCTTATCAAAATGTACAAAAATATTGAACGAACCTGACTCTCTTGTATAATAGCTAAAGGCCTTTTTACATCGTTCAGAGTACATTTGGAACAGAAGACGTGATTGGAATATTCACCGTTACCGAACTAATAAAATTATAAGGTAATTAGCTACCAGAGAAGGTCTTTACGTTCCTCCAAAATTAGTACCCTGACAATGAATTCTGAAAGAAATTTCACGCAGTTCATTGTTGAAAAGCAAAGGCAGCCTTGTCCCCACTGCGAAATAAACATAAACGAAGGAAGCTTGTCTCAAATTAGATTAACGTATCCGTGAATAAAAATAGCTGAAGCAATTTGAAATGGTAATTTTGCTGAAACGCAAATTTCACGTGATATCAGATTTGAAACGAACTTTAGTATAAGTGATGAATGCCAAATTTTGACATCTCCTTCCTCGCAGCTTTCATCTTTTGGTGATCAAGTTTCATCGCCAGCTTTTCTAACCGCTGAGTTAAAAGACAATGCCCATGTGAAAGGTCACAGCTCATTGGATATTAAGACAATGATATAATGCTATAAATGATACTGGCAAATAATGGGTGAGTCAAGAAAAGTTTACGGGTTTGCCGGGCAATAGAATAAAAAGTATCCGACCGATATTCAAAACTGAAATGTTAATCTATCAGTCAAAGGCTAACCTAGATGAGAAAACTTTGTTTAGTAAAATCACACATCTTTAAGACTCAACAATTAGAAAATGCTTGTAAAGGGTTTGTATGGGTATCGGGCATTGCACGTTTCATTCTGGTCTATGATTTATGTGTAATTGAAGTTTACATTGTCAATTTTCAGAAATACAATTTTAACTTCAATAGCAAGTAAATTATGGACCACAAAGTAATGTAGAATGCTTGTTCCCAAACATGCTTCTTACTAGCATTTTCCTAATTTCTGGGTCTACATGACGGATGATTTTACCTACCAAAATATTCTCATCTACCTTAGCCTTTGACCGATGGATAATATATATAATTCTCTTTACAACGATATCCCTTCAGTATATTTAAAAAGAAAAATAACTAAATTAGCTAAATAAACCTGATCTTCCAGGGAGTAGTTCTTGAGGGGGCTTGAATTAATTATCAAGGCTCATCAAATGCTTTTTCATATATGTTTTAAACAGGCGTAGTGATGGCAGTTCTCTGATATTAACTGGAATATCATTCCAAGCCTTAATGCCCGAGTAATGAAATCCTTTCTTATTTAATTCAAGGTTTAGCTATGGAATATGGAGTTCTCTATAATTCATCGTATTATAATTTGATATAGAATATCTCTGTTAGAACATATTCCATAAGCTTTCAGGGCATTGTTTGTTTGCAATCTTATATAATATACCATAACACAGCGATCAAAAGGAACAAGATTCACAACGATTAGCCATTTTTTAGGCCATGGGTCCTTAAATCTTGCACGCTCTATAATTGATAGGACTTTGTTTTGGAAACTTTGAAGTGCTTGAAGTTCGGATGAAGAGATGCTACCCCACACTATGTTTCCGTAGCGTAGGTGACTCACAAAGAGAGCATGATGTACATCACAAAACTATGATTGGGGAAGAACGTCTTTAAATTTTAAATATTTCATTTTTGGATATCGGCCACATACTTTTTATTTCACAGCCCATCAAACGCACAAACTTTTTTTTGACTCGCCCGGTATATCAATAAATAATAGACATGCTGAAATAGATTTTGATATTCACGTGGATGAAAGCTGCTTCTCCGTTCTGAAATCATGGGGGCTTCCACAAGAAAACCCCTTCCAGAAACATTCACAACATGCTTCAGATCATGGTCATTTTTCTGTAATAACCGAACTTGTGGCAATGACTTTTACGTGCTTTAGCCTTGGAAGCATAACAATGTTATTCAAGGTGATTTTATCCTCGCAAAAGGACGTGCTTAAATGTGTTGATGTCACTGCTGTGAGGAAGATAAAATTGGAAGACTTCAGCGTAAGGCTCAAATACGTTTTAATACGTCGGTGTAAAATCCTATCACATTTTTCCATGAATTACCCTGAGGTCAGCCTCACTCAGGTAAAAACTTAAGATAAAATAATGAAAGGAAAAGTGGAAGTTTTCTTTTCCCCTCATGTCATTTTTTTGGGGAGCCTGATCTCAGGCTATCTCTGAAGAAAATAACTTGAAAGGAACTTTGAGTAAATAGCTGTAAATCTACCGTGGCAACATGTCGATATCTTCATTAGTTTCAAACTTCCGGCATTTTGATTATTTCATTAAACATTTATCGAAAATTTTGGAAAAAAATTAGATGAACCGTAAATCCTAAATTACATGATGAAAATTGATACAATCTTCCTAAAATCCATTGTTTATGGTGGTCTATAATATGGTAGTAAGCAGAACTCCGTAGCTCTTCTGGTTAAGAATTTAGAAATTTGATGATGCGACAGCCTCAAAATTTGTAAATGCCAAATGCCACCATTTTGAGCATAATCGAGATATCAAAAAATTGCCACGGCAGATTTACAGCAGATTACCTAGAATTCCTATCACTTTAATTCAAAGAAAAATGTAATAGTATTTTTACACCCACCCTTTACAAATTGGAGTCCTATGCTGAACACTTGGTTGTGAATTGATGCCATATTTGAGATTTTTACAACTTGGCCTTCTCCCGCCTCGCTTCTCCCGAAAATATAATATTGATTCAGAACGGAGAGCTTTGTGTCAGTTGAAGCTTTTATGTCGCTATATAACACTAATGGCAGACATTTAGTCAGTCGTGGGATTTCTGCTTAAAGGACGGTCATGGGGATTAGAGCGGTTTCTCTTTCCAGTCATTGATGTGTAATTTCACATAACGCAGAATACAAAAGGCTTTAAGGACCGTCTTTCTTTACGTCGAAGGGCAACTGACAAAGCAAGGCTGGATTTGTATTTATAGCGACATAAAAGCTTTAAATTTCAAAACGGATTTGAACATGTACATATTTGCTAATAGTATCGTGTGGAACTCTAGGGAGCACTGACCTCTCAAACATGGATCACTTTTACTCATCTGCTACAAATGAGTGACAGCAGTGAAAAGTTGGCGCTGATGACAGCAACGATATTTGCGCAGTGGGAAGCACGTTAAATGAATTGTATGATATCTGTTCAAATCTCAATATTATCGAATTGAACATTGTTTAATAAAATTCCAACTGAATCATTTTCATACACTGTACCTACGATTTCATGTTCACTATGAAGTTGATTGTAATCGTTTCCATAATGGTTTTTTGAATATATAAACTCCAGATTCTTCATCAAATTCCTAAAATAAAAAAAAAGTCTTGATGAAAATTGAAGAAGTATTAGATTACATCATATCATATTACCTGGAACTCACTCAGTTGAAGTCTTTGATTTTTTTTATCAATGCTTTGAATTTAGCAGTGTTTCAGGAGCTTGCTTTGGCCAAAAAGCAAAGAAGGCTTCGTTTGGAGGTGAAAATAAATTGAACTTTCACGATTAATATTTGAAAACTCAAAGCACCACTGCAAAAAACAAGTAATCGAAGCTGAAGTTAACAATCGAGAAATGTTCTAAAAATGATTAGTTATCAATCAAAGAAAATAAACGGAGATAAAAGCCCCGCGTGTAAGGAGTCTGGGTATTCTATTATTAGTCTATCGTGTTTTATGACTTCCACATGTGCGTGGTTATTGGTCCTCATTTTCTTTTTCCTATTTAGAAAGTCACTGCACATATCTCCGTTCATTGACTTTAACGCAAAATTTATCGTCATTAGACCCGTCCAAATTTGTTGATTTTTTTGGAAGCCATGCATTTCTTACAGTTTCTTTGTTGTACTAAAAGAGTTTTCACTTCTATGCAAGAACATTAACGCTAAGAAATAAGTGAGTACTTACTCGGTTTTCCCATTTTGTGTCCGTTTCTTTCCTTTCCCTTGCATCAGCTCTTTGTTTTTCTTCCAACTGAAAGAAATATAAATATACTGAGCACAAAAAAATTATCACGGTTAAGCAGCAAAAAAGTACTAAATCACAAAATCAAATCTTTCTGCGGATGCTAATTTCCTTAATAAAATCGTCCTCATTTTGTCAAACCAAATTTATCGAGCCCCTCACGTGATTCATGACCCCAAAACGTAAGTAACGGTTGCTGTTACAAAAAAGTCCAACATTTTCCTAGGTTTCTTACAAAAAGCACACCAAACCTTCCTCGAATATGACAGTAAAAAGTAAGAAATTCCTCCAGCTGACCGGCTGACAACCGTGAAACCGTGATTGTTTCTCTCACAAAGTTCCTCAGACAATATTTTGAGCAGCTAATTGCTGTCTGAAATTGCAATCATCAACATATATATTCTAAATGTCATTTATCACTTACTTTATGTTTTCCTTCCGTTGCTTTTTCAATATTTCCTGTTTTAAGGTTTCTTGTTACGTCCTGCCATTGTCTAGAAAAGCCAAAATATATCAGATAAAAGTATTGCTCTCTATCACCTGAACTTTTTTTCAGGGCGTAAGAAGAGACAATTTTTTAAAAAGTTGTACCGTGGACAGATACCTACCATTTAAACTTGCTGGAAATGTCTGCATTTTAGGTTGCAGGTTAATATCAGTGTATGAGAACAAAATAGATGCACGCACACTAGTATAGCAAAATGAGCTGCATTAAGGCGGATTTCCATTCCGTGCTTTTTTTGCGCCTGTGACAGTTAGCTATCGACTTTTAGCGATCGCAAAATTTCCTTTCAGTTCCCATGAGTAGTGCGGAAGCATCTCCGAGATCTCTAAACTCAAATAATAATGTGATTAAAGATGGCTGCAATCAACAGACGATTTAAGCTGTTGCTACTCCTACGAAAGAGAGGATGAAAAACGAGAAGAATAATAGGAATCAGGGTAAATGCCTGCAAATCAGTTATTCTAACTGAGGGGCTACCATGGGTACAAAATGTAAAATCGAATCAAAATCAAACTTCAAATATTAACGCTGTGCAGTAAGAAAGATCTTCAAGATACCCTGAAATATTCTAATAGGAATGCATCCTCTGTGAAATTAAACTCTATCCTTTTTCAAATTAGATATGATGTGAAAATGTCGGTGAGTAAAGACAACTGAAGTAATTTTCATGATTAATTTCGCGCTATCGCAAATCTCACGCGTCATCTAATTTTAGGAAGACTTTAGGAGTAGTTTTACAACTTTGATCATCCGTACTATGGCTTTGGTGCAAAATGAATGAAAACAGAAGTTGTAAGTTGTTATACCTCCTTGATTCAAAAGTCTGTTGTTTAGGAATTGATTGAACTTGTTTCTTCACAATAGGCATATTAAAAGTGTCGACAAATACTTGTGGGTCTTTTTGGTTGGGATATGTGGCATACATTATACCATTCCATTCTCCGTTTACTGACATGATAGGCTTCTTGTCACCTGGTGCACTATAATAGACAAAGCAAGGAAATGGACTGATAAGTAAAACAGACAAATCAATAAAATAGACAAACCAATAAAATAGACAAATCAATAAACTAAACAAATCAATAGATACTAGAAGTTTATGAAACTGGTTTCTTGTTGTCTGGCGAACTGACATTAAGAAAGAAGAAGAAATCCATTCATATATGGGATAAACATAATATCAAGGTAATTTTCTTCAATTGCTATCAAAAAATTGTTGCTTCTGCAATTTCCTCTCCACGACAGAAGGTTGAGTCGAACATACAAATCATGCATTTCACAGAATAATTCCATTACCCGAATCTGCTGAAAATAAATAAATGTAATTCGCTAATTCTTAGCAGTAATATTATTAAAGAGACTTTCGCAAAATATTTCACTTCCTTTGAAATACAGCCTTTGCCTCGAAATACCAGGTGAGTAAAACAACGCCTGTTGTTTGAAGGCTAACTGCTCCCTGAGTATATAAGCAATTATATTCTGCAATATTTGATTGAATAGCTAACGTGTTTAATTATGTTTATAAATTTTCCTGGCTAAAATCGGACACTCCATTCAGATTCTGTAAGGGATCTTTTTAATAAGCAAAAATCCCTAATGCGTTGACCTCACAACAATGACTTTCACCCCGCTTAGCACATGCTTTCCTTTCGACGGGTTGAAACGTCTTCTCCCTATGTGAATATCATACTCAGGGGGATTCCATTCTCCCATGAAGAGAAAATACATGAACACCTACAAGAGTCAAATTGCTGGGAAGGAGAACAAAGGGAAATCTTGCTTGGTGTTTTCACTGGTTTTTGCAGGTTTTCGAAAGGGGCCTGCTGCAGAAAATCTCCTATTTCGACGGGAAGGAAGCCGGTTAAATTACTGAACCTAATTTGACATATCGGGGATAAAACAAGACAGTTGTCGATATCATTGCTTTGACATTCAGGGAGTAGGACTTTCTTCAAACGCCGGGCGTTTTTATTGACACCTAGTACTGTGGAGCTAAATTCCAAATTCGCAAGGCTTTTAGCAACGCATCTATAATGATTTCGTTCGCGTATTTGCATCAACTTAGGCATAGGGTAGATTTCTAGCTGCGCTGGATTTTGCAGCTTTTGCCTGGAGACGAAAATAATTTCTAAAGAGGTCTATCGAGCAGCTGGGGGCAAAATAAATCAACTTACTATACGTCTGCAGTGACACGATGCCTTTTTCCACCATAAAACGGCTGCAAGAAAGATAGAAAGCACGAGAAGGTAAGCAATGAGACTCATCTTACAAGCAAATTCACACTGTAACGATAAAATTATTCACTTTGAATGCAATTAAACAACGGAAGCAGGTTCCTTGGCCCCTGAAATACTTCTCAGTGTTTTCATGATCAACAGTAAGTTTTCAAGACTGTTCGAGCATCTAACTTTTACAAATTTGAAGAACGAGATTCTCAGATCATGAGGAAGTGATTGGACGCTGAAAAAAGAAATAAAATTTTGAAATGAGAGGGCTGTTTTCCATCTGACGATTAGCCATAGTGCTTATATAAAAAAATTTTATATATTCGCTAAAATGGTCGCCACGATTATGTCTCAAGCGATTATATTTTATGCGGTTCAAACTCAAGTAAATAAAATCAACACTGGGACGATCATTTCAATTGCTGCAACGTGAACCAGAATTTGATTGAGTCAACAATCCTAGCAGTTTTTACGAAGAAAACGGAAGACTCGGACATGGCATGAAAAAATATTTCCCTACCTACGATCGGACTAAAGGAGCATGCTTAACCCTTCTGTAATAAAGAGGAAAGTGAAAATATCCAGCTTTCCTAAAAATAGGTAAGGATCCAAAGATAATACAGTGTAAAAATTGCACAATTTCTGTGAAATTTGCAGCGATGGAGTGGAGCTGGAATCCCATTCAACAAATCAACTAAGATTTCTAATAGGCATGAGGAAAATCTTGTATTTACTGTATACAATATGTGTAAAAACTTCACTTGCGAAATATTAGAGAACTTTGCTTGACTTTATAAGTTATTTTCTTTATTGGGACAAATGAGAAACGAAACGACACAGAAAGGAACTTTTTTGACAGAGTTCCTGCAGGAAGGTATGAATTCAAAAAATTCCTGCGACCGCCCGGTCACATGGTCAGGTGAGTTTTCGTGCCCTGGACTTGGATTTCGCTGTACGAAATCATTTCCCGCAAACCCAAAGCGAAGAACTACTTTAATATAACTATCATATTCTCTTCCAAAACAGGCTCAACTTCTTCTGGCCATTATTTAAGCATATAACAAGACAGATACTCTAAATTTCTTGAATCTATGCGGTAAACCTCGCTAAACCATCTGGTAAGCGATAGTGACGTCATCAAGTCAAAGAGCAATGGGAAACAAGGGATTTCAGGTAACAAGTCTAGCGTCTGACTCACCTTCGTATGAAACTCTATATCAGCTCTATAACCAGTTTTCGAGCAACTTATTTCTGTTTTACCGCCAAGTTCGACCCATGGGACAGTGAGAATCGATCTAAAAGTTGAGCAAAAGAACACTCTGACCAGCTGATCAAGTAATCAATCAATCAATTATTTTTCGATCGATCAAATAACCAACGGTTCATTCATTCCATCTTTGACGCAAGCATGTGAACAGGAAGCATAGAGGAGTAAGCTATTTCGATGGCTACAAACTGGGATCACCGTCTAATACATCAAAGATTTCATTCTCGCTTTCTTCATTTTTTCTTTCTTTTTCTTCTCCTTTCCCACTTCCTTTTGTCCAATTTTCTATTCCCACTAAAATTCTTCTTTTCACTAAGGGAGAAAATTCTCATGGAAAGAAACTTTCGCGAATTGGGAAACCGCTAAATTTTTGAAAAGCTTTAGCCAATGGGCTAATGGGCTAATATGGGAAATTTGGCGAGAATAAACTTTCGCGAATTAGGCTTCTTATACGATGCCAAAACCCTTTCTTTGAAAATTTACTTTATTTTCAAATTGTTGGAAAATAACAGAAGTGCTTTTTTCGAAGCAACCACTAATTTTGCCCTTTCTCTACCACATATCAGCAACCACGTGTCAGATTGACTCAAACAAGATTTCAAAATCGAAGTTGAAGCTTGACCTATGCACCTGTGTAAAAACCAAGATAATTGAATTTACAGCTCCTCCACAGTAGCCATACAAACGGGGCACTATCTTTTTGAGACACTTCACGGAAAAAATTTCGCTAATCTCACATTTTAGGAAATTGCAAAGAATAAACTTTCGCAAATTTCCGCAAAACAAAGAAGAAAATGCCAAAGTTTCTTCCCACGAAAGCTCCTTCCCTTCAAATGGCATTATTGTTCAAAGAAATTACGGACTAAGGAATACCTTCCATAGGCACTGGGAAACGTCATCACATATTCTTCGTCGTGATCCAAAACGTATGTTTTACCTGTCGACAAATTTCAGATTGGTCAGCACCTCCCGACTTAGTGGGGGTAAATAAGGTCAGAGTGGGGCAAATTGGGTCGCTCGTTGCTTTGCCTCTAAAATCTCTAAAACCTATTTTGGTTCGGGGGGCTAATTTGCCACCCCCCCCCCCTTACTAAATTTTTTTAATAACTCAGTCAGAAGAAATTTCATAGCCATGAAACTTATTGACGTTTTGCAAATATTTATTGTGCAGCTTCTAACAAAGTTCCATTGAAATATTTCAAAAAATGAGGGGGCGGGAAAAATCTTCTGGGGCTGACCCTTAAAAAATTTTAAGTTCTCAAATCTCAATTATCGTGAAAAAGTGGCAGAATTTCAATATTTTGCAAATTTCTTTTATAATGTAGTGTTATTTGATGTATTCTATAATAATTATAACGTTTTGAGGGAAATTGTGCTTCAAATTTAATTCTAATGCGATTTTCTAGATTTCGGCCAATTTATGCTTTTCTTGACCAAACAAAGGAAAATGCTGACGTGAGCTGAAATGATGGCTAATCTTAAGTTGATTTTTACAATTTCAGAAAGTGAATGCTTGATGCTATTAGCACACTACACTTGGTTGTTCTACCTATTACCAGTCGAGAGTTAGGTAAGGGGGGGGGGCTTTCTTGCCTCCCCCAACCAAAATGGTGCGTATCAGATAGCCACACCACTATAGAGTTAAGACCTAAAAATAAGGGAATGTTTGGGAGCGAGCATTCCACTTTCCATCATGGTCCATAATTTACTTGCCATTGAAATCAAAATTCTATTTCTGAAACTGATAATTGCATTGAATTTCAATTTTAAAGCTAAATACTTCATGGACCAGAATGGAAAGTGGAACTCTCGATTCCCATACAAACCGCTTGCAGGCTTCTATTTATTTTTGGCTCTTAAAGATGAGTGATTTTAGCAAACCAGATTTTTTCATCTAAGTTTGCCTATGACTGATAAATTAATATTTCAGTTCTGTACATCGGAATCATAATTTCATTCCACAGCTGGTTAAACGGCTAAACATTTTTGACTCGCCCGGAGCATATAGCTCAAATCCTTCAAACATTTAAAAAAAAGTGATCGAAAACAAAGTTGTTGAGCGTGTTGTACGTCGATTGTATCAATAAAGGTGTAAATTTGTCAAAATTTTGAATTTATACGAAGATAATAAGTTAATAAAAGATAACGTTTCGAGATCAGCTCTTCAAATTTAAAGAAGTTGGTGTAAAATTGCATCACAGTTTGCATCAAATGAATAGGGACCTTTAGCAACTAGGACAGCGACTGCAACGACAACGCAAATGTGCCTTTGTTTCCAAACTTCGACTTGAAAAGACTCTTTCTTTTCCATTCGAATTTTGAGAGTGTGTGAAGTTGTCCTCCCTTGAGAGTGTGTGAAGTTGTCCTTTTCAATTGCACAACTGGGCAATTTTCTGTTCTTCAGATCTGGATCTTCAAAGTAAAACTCAGTCGTTTTAAATCTTAATTATCAAGGAAAAGGAAGGTTCTAAAGTATTTAGGTAAAGAAGGAAATTTTGTCTCGTCTTATATATATTTAGAACATGTGAAGGTGTGAAGGTAACGTGGGAAACTATACTCAGTTTGTATCATACAAAATGACGTTCGGGCTGGCGTTGCCGTCCTGGCTGCTAAAGGTCCCTAATGACTGCAGAGGAACTTCGAGTAATTTGCTGTAAATCTGCCGCGGCAATTTTTTGATACCTTGATTATTTTCAAAATGGCAGCGTTTTGATTATCTTTGTAAATTTTACCAAAACATTTGAAAAATCAACATCATGGTAATTCTTAAATTACTTGAGGAAAATTGATACCATCTTAAAGGAAAGCATAGTTTATGAAGGTCTGCAACATGGTTGCACGACGGAATCCGTAGCTCTTCTGGTTAAGAATTTAGAAACTTGATGACGTTCGAAATCTCAAAAGTAATAAATGCCGCCATTATGAAACTAACGAAGATAGAAAAAAATTCCTACGGTAGATTTACATCAAATCACCAAAAGTTCTTTCTAACCAATTTTCTTCACAGAGGAAAGTATAAATTTCGTTATTGAGAAAAACCTGGCGTACCTTCGCCAACCATATTCACACCAATTGAAAGGCCAAGGAATTTCGACTTCGTCCAGATGTGCGCATTGAAGCAAATACGTTTGTTGTAACATTCAGCGTAGAAGGCTGAAACTGCAAGATATAAATCACTAATGTGAAACAGAAAATCATTGGGTGCAATTTATTGCCAACTAAACGAACTTCGCTCGTTACCGGGGTGTTCTCATGTCATAACTTTGTCAAGAAGCCACGTGAACGTTACGCGGACGTTAGAACAACGAGAAAGTGGCGCACGTTACAAAAAGCCATCCAAAAACGAACAGATAAGTAGTAAATATAAATGTATAGTTGGTTGAGTAAAGCTCGAAAAAGTAATAACATTGTAATGGCTGTTGATTAGTGAATAAATCATGTGGCCTGCCTTCAAATGAATGATCAGTAAGTTTTCGAAAAATAGCTTCTATTACTATTGTTTTTGAATAATCAATCGAATGCTAACAGTTCGCTTGCATCACTGGGTAGCGAAAGAGCAGTGACAGAGCAACGACCTCGTACTGGAGACGAGATTGCGACTAAACTCCACTGTAAATTTGAATTTAACATCAATTCATACTCTGGGCACGAGATCGCCACAATGCTCCATAGCAAATGGTAATTTCAGTCTATTTTCATCTATCGCAGCTGTAAAGTTGAAGGTCATCCGCCTTTTTCGTAGAGGGCGTTCCAGCTCTACCACGCAAACATCAAAAACGCAGATTTCCCCCGCTGATGTACTGAAATAATGATATCTTCTGCTATCCAGGTGTTTCGCAGCTAATCACAATCTCAAGATGGACTCTTAGCTGTTTGAAAGTACAGTCAGTCCCAAAACAGTACTCCTGTTTGAAAAATCACCATAATTTGAAGCTCGAACTTTGCATTTGCTTCTTGACAAGAAGACCAAAGACCAAATCAATTTGCAATGTATAGCTTATCTAGAATTATGACGATGAGATCCCTGTATCCCTGCCGTTAACCTTGCTCAACAGGGACTCATAATGAAACAGTGACAAACCTGGCCCTATCTTAGGCATTCGATCGATTGAATTAGGATCGAACGACTGTCTTAGCTCTGTTAAACGGTCAGTCCTCGGAAAGAAATTGCAATAACGACCATATTAAACAGACGTTTAATCAAAGACACTTGGTATGAATCTGAAGAAGGAAGTTCAGTTTACCTGGTGAGTGAAAAAATAAGTCTTTCAACGCTACATTTTCTATGTTCTTAAGACGAAAACAAACTAGAGAAATCTGCAGCTACCTACCGCAGCAACTGCGTTCAAAATCTAATCAACTATGGTTTGCATGGTTTTGACACATACTGCAAAACGCTAAGATAATTACCAGATTCATTTCTCTTTGAGTATCAAGCTTCCGGTTCGGTCAGAGTCACAGAGAAACGCAAACTATCATTGAAGACTCGCAAGATGATAAAAAATCTCATTTAATGGCTCTCTTGCTAAAGACACATTTTGTTGGTAAAGACTATAGCTCAATATAAGACTTTGGCCTTTTCGTCCCTTGTTTCCCTGCGTTATTTGACTTGCTGTTATCACTTGGTTAACAGGAACTCATAACATTACACTTGAAAAGTGTGCCCAATTTTCAAAATAGCCTAAAAAGCGGCATTGCTCCTACACTTAACAAAATCGCTGCAAAATCAGGTTTAAAGAGCTGGAACAGTGAAAACCAAACTTTTAGTACAAAGAATGATACTGTCTTGACCTTCAAATCGCAAAATACATACCTTTCAATTGCAGTAATCTTCCTCGAGAACTCTAGCACTGATCAATGACTTTTTCCTATGCAAGAACACCTCCTGATTGGTTGAAAGCTAAATTCTAGCAATTTAATTGGTGAATACGGAATCACTGTACGCGGGCCTAAATTGGGCCCATTTTTTAAGCGTAATATCATGAGTCCCTGTTGATCAAATGATATCAGCAAATCAAAGAACGCAGAGAAAGAACGGACGAAAAGGCATAAGTCTAGTTCAAAATATGGCTTTTCATTTTGCCACTTCACAATCTTTAAGTAACGAAAATAAATATCGAATCTTCTTATATTTCACAAATCTTCAGTGTATTTTCAAAAATTTCCAAAAAGAGGGCGTTAATTGATAAAGTGTACAGCTTGCAGCTCTAGTGAAAGGCCATATATGTTTCAAGGCATCATAGGAGGCTCGCTTTGGTTTAGATTTATGGCTTGATCTATCTGCTGCAGCAGTCCCTTCGTTTGCAATCGCTAAGTGATTCACATTAAAAGCATCTGATGCTAATTATTATTATTATTATTATTATTATTATTATTTTTTTTTCTTAAGAAGCACCATCGCATGATGGGAATGTCACACTTGATATCGGAGTTCTACCCGAACCCTGAGATGCCAAGCACTCTTCTCAAGATGAAGGCTGTACCTAGCAATGCAGCCTTCTGCAAGCATGGGACAACGAGAGATGTAATGTATAAAGATGTATATAGAGATGTATAAATATTTATATTTATTAAACATTAAACATTTATATAGAGATGTATAAATGATCTCACTTCAGACCTGAAATGTAATGTAAAACTTTTTGCTGATGATACGTCCCTTTTTACGGTCGCCCGGGAGGTCAATGAAGCTGCACAACACATGAACCATGACCTACAACTGGTGAGTCAATGGGCCCATAAATGGAGGATGTCGTTCAATCCCGATCCGCAAAAGCAAGCTGTTGAAGTATTATTTTCAAGGAAAAGAAGTGAAATAGATCATCCAGTGCTCCTTTTTAACAATATACCGGTAAAAAAAGTAAATGAACATAAACACTTAGGTATTATTTTGGACTCGAAACTTTCTTTCTTACCTCATATCAAAGCTGCTATCTCTAAAACTAGGAAGGGCATTGGTTTGCTAAAGTATCTCTCCATATATTTGCCCAGGCATACCCTAAATGTTTTGATCTCCTGGTACTGCAAGGTCGATAAGAATGCATTCTTTTTTCTCCTTATCTATGATAACAATATCAGGCCTCCGATGTTCCAGCACCTTATCAGTTTGTATTGTGAAGTCCCATAGCAACTTACATCTTTCGTTCTCTTGCACTGGCTCCGGTTCATGCAAGAACCATTTCTCATTGCAGTCTATCAAGAACTTCTTGCACAGCAACCAATGTATTTTCTTCCCTAGCTTGTCATGTCGCTTTCGATACTGATTCTTTGCTAGATTAGAGCACGCACTTACAATATGGGTTACACTTCCTGTTTCCTCTTTGCAAAGGCGGCATAATGGTGTGGTACTTGTTTTGTCTATACTATATGCAACCGAGTTAGTCCTTAGGGCTTGCTCTTGTGCAGCACAAATCAAACTTTCCGTTCCTCGCTTCAACTCTCCTGCTTTTAACCATTGCCATCTGCTCCTATTTACATTATTATTATTATTATTATTATTATTATTATTATTATTATTATTATTATTATTATTATTATTATTATTATTATTATTATTATTATTATTATTATTATTATTATTATTATCTATTTATTTAAAGTAGACCTACATATACATATATATACATATATAATATAATATAGTATAATACATGCATATACAATAGCTATAAATAAGAGCTAATTCAAGCCTACTATCTAAGAAAGTAAAATAGACTACTATCTAAGTAAGCCTACTATCTAAGTACAGCCTACTATCTAAGTAAGAAAAGAAAGTAACATTAATAGATTTGACCTGCCGTTAATGCAAACAATAATGCCTTTTAGCAACAGACCGTTTTACTTATCAGAAAGGAGACAATAATCGAGCTTCAAAAAAGGCGTCGAAATTTCAAGCCCCGCTCTCAGAAAACATGCTGTGGCAAGAAGTTGCTCCGGCTATCGGAACACTTGTCAGAGTGTCAAATTATCGTCAACTGTACTCTTAGTGAGTGACAAATGTTACAGTTGTACACAGGCAAATGCTATTTGCCTTTAGTTGTTGTTTGTCATAATTTGTCATAATTTGTCATAATTTGTCATAATTTTCATTATTTTCATTCAATGTTAGTTACGTTTGTTGTGTAACAGTTGTAGTTCCAAAGTGTGACAATGCAAGGGCTTCATTTTGCAAGTTTGAGAATCGAAGTTTGCTGTTTTCATCCGTTGTAATTTAAATGAAAAGAAACGTTATTTTGACTATAGCATTGTATAAAAACAACGACACACAACGCCAAAAGGTGAATAAAAGTTGCAAGTGTATTGACTGATTTACTCGTGACGAACTCTCTGAAAAGTGTCCCTAGCAAAGTTTATGCTGAGAGCGGGGGCAGTGCTTTCGGTTTCTTTTCAAACTTAACTAGATTTGGACGCGCGATCAAAGCCTATTTTCTGGCAAGTAGAAGGTTTGTTGATGTTTCTCTGTAGCTAACACCGATTTGAATAAGGACTTACTTGGGGGATGGTGTGACACTTGCTCTGCCAGAAAACTAACATCTTCTTTCGTTGCCCAACCAACAGGTCCATCTGAAGCGACTTCGTCCTATGGAAACTCACATTACTATTTTCTATGTATAATTAATGCAATCGGAGAAATCTTTACGTTAAAATGCTAGTGAAGTTCTATCTTGCAATGCTTAAGACCTTCAATGTCTTGTAGCAGCACTACCATTAAAGTAGACAGGATAGTATAGAAGTCCTCCCACATTCCGCCTAAAGTTTCAGAAATTGCAAAGTGCCATCGCCCTGAAACGCCACCTTTCAGATAAAACACCTGTTGTGAGCGGTATGATAGGGACTTAAAACAGTTATTTGCCATCAAAAGATTCTTCAATTCATAGTGTTTAGGAGCAACGGTAAAATCGGTCTGAATAAACTATCGCCCTGAACCGCCACCTTTCAGATAAAACACCTGTTGTGAACGGTATGATAGGGACTTAAAACAGTTATTTGCCATCAAAAGATTCTTCAATTCATAGTGTTTAGGAGCAACGGTAAAATCGGTCGGAATAAACTATCGCCCTGAACTGCTACCACTCATTTTGGCGCAATCAGTAATCCCGAAAGAAAATCGTACAATACTCTTAGAAAGCTATACACAAGGGTCATTTTCCCTATGCAATTAATGTTGATTGCATCTTGATCGGATGGAAACTTAAAGCTTTTGTTCCTTCCCAGTTTTAACCCCTCATACGCACTATTAGCATTACGTTAGTCTAAAAATGCTCCTCTGCCAGCTCCACAAACGGTCACCAAAATCAGAAATGTTTTCCTAAAATAAAAATATTATTTACCACCTGTTGTCGTCCATAAAGTCGTCTAGCGGATAAAGGGGAGTTTTCCATTCACAACGCGAGGCTGTTTTCGTACAAAACGGTGGTTCAGGGCGATTTTAAGCCATTCGACTCACTTTGGAATAGAAACCCAATGAACAAAAAACGGGAATCGACCAGCTCGAAGGACTTGTCGAATATTTTATTCAAAGAGGTTGAAAACACTGAGGGCAAGTTACTTGACTTTTGCCGAGATTTTAAGATGTAAATTAATCAAAACAAGAACACTGGTCGATAAAATCAAAATAAATTGAGAAATAAACGAACACTCTCGAGTACCGAATAATCGTCCCCCCCCCCCGCTTATTAATTTTTGAAAAATTTTCCAACCCCCCCCCCCCGCTCTTATTCCAACCCCTTTTATTAATTTTTGGAAAAATGAAATGATAGTAAACATAATTTCTGAATAAACGCAAGAAAGAGTCGCAAGAAGTGCATTCAACAGAAACAGAACTCAAAAGTAAATGTATTAGTAACATCACTGTTCACATAAATATATATAAGAGACGTGTTGACTTAAGAAAACGACTATTTTCTATTTCTCCAAGACCCCCCTCGATTATTCCAACCCCCGCTTACTGTTATATTGAACCATTTCCAACCCCCCGATTATTCTCACCCCCCCCCGTTTATTCGGTACTCCAGAGTAATGTAGCGCTTCAAGTGCGTCGGAAAAATTTTTCTCCGCATAAGAAAAAATTACGGGAAACAAGCTAATACGAATGTAACGCAAGAATAATGAGCAAGCAACCATTTTTTGCACTGCTTTGCCATTGATAAGTCTAAGAATTGACTACATCTGTAAGTTAAGAAGCAGGCCTAAAACTTGGAGAATTTGCTATGGTGGCACTTCGGGGCGATGATATTTTAGACCTTCACATTAAAAGTTTCTCAAGATATTTGGTACTCTATTTATTCGGGAAATATAAATCATACTTAGAAGCAAAGAGGATAAATCTGGTATTTAAACATACATACTGAGTTTTGCTTCAGAAAGTTTCTGCAATTCGGATGACACAATAGTGTAAACAAATATAATGCTTTGTGGGTATCAAAATCGCGACCAACAAGAATCCTGAGCAATCTTTACTACGGCTGTAAAAAGCTCTATTCTCTTGACCACTTACACTTACCCTTGAATCTGTTTTTTCTTCCGTTAAATCATATTTACATTGAAATATTTCACCAAGAATCGGATTATAAGGCTTTTTAGCGACAGATCCCTGAAAAACAAGAAGGAAATTACAATCCTTAGCACTAAATTTAAAAGAGATCTACGGAGAAGAAAGCTTCAGTCTACTTAGAGTTGGTGAAGGAGATCAATAAAGAAGAGCATGCCTTTTTTATCAGAAACAATTTTAGACATCACTCAAGTACCTTCCAAGTAATACTGACTAATATGGAAAAAAAGTGAAGATACAGTAAAAACATGTCAACGATTTCCTTTATCAAAATGAATATATAGTTGCATAAGTTATATTTTGCCAGGAATGGAGTTTCTTAATTTTTGACAATCTTAGAGTTGAGTTTCTTATAAGAAGTTTCCTATAAAGAAGACATGTATGTACACGATAATTGGGAGCGATCCACGCGGTTTCGAAACTCAACGCCATTTTCGACACTTGATGAAAATTTCGAAATACCATAAATGCCACATTAAATTCCACCATAAATGCCATAATACCAAAATAAATTCGAAATACCACGAGTTTCGAATATACCATAAAATTTCCATCGTTGTAGACAAGAGATTAACAAACATCATATCTAACAGGCACGGCTCGAAAATGTCCAGCAGCGCCGGCAGCGGCGCTGCCAGGAAATTTCTGTATCAATGGCTCGCAGGAAATTTTTCATTATGTGGCAGGAAATTTCAAGAATATTATGTGGAATGCCAATGGAGAATATCTGTTTCTATTTTTATTTGCCAACTAAATCTCCCAAGTTGCTAAATTTGCTACAATTTTGTTGTGTGGAAATCTTAATTGCAAGGCCCTGAAGTAAATTTCAGATTTCTCAAATATTTGATACAAAGCTGTTTCCATGTAGAAATACAGTCATTGCATTGTTAAAGGATGCATGGAAACTACTCCCTGCGTTTGTATGGGAGCTCATTTTGGTGGAATTAAGGGATGCTAGAAGAAGTGTACTATCCCACTGAAGCGTAACGTCTATCGCCGTACTCACAAGAAATTTTGACCATGTTTCGCAGGAAATATCGATTTTCTATTATTGCTGCCAGGAAGAAAAATCCTTTTTCCAGCGCTGCTAACAGGTGCAGTGAATTAAAACATTTGCAATGAAAATTTATCATAAAAAACGACCCTCTAATACCAAGATATCATAAAGAATTAGTTTTTTATGCTATCTTGCTAACACACAACAACATCAATGATACACCATTCCTCCTTGCTGCTAATTCATAATCAATGGATTGACAACTAATGTCTTCATGTAAATTCATCTTCCCTGAAAATGCCTGTGACAATGTTACCGGTATGACTCACCTTCCTTCCAGCATGAAAAGACGACAAATACCACTTCAAAACTTGAATCATTCTACTTTGTGGATCTTTAAGATCTGGGATCCTGTTGGTAAGAAAAATCGTAAATCGTTCGCTGTTTGATTTGAAGAATTTACAAATCACAAATCTGTGACGATCAGCTTGATAAAACGAAAGCTGATATCGAAAATGCCAGCTTCACATCCCAAGACGTGATTTTTCTGATTCAAAATTCGGATCATTGGAACAGAAATTCTCCCAGGTTTAGATATCAACCAAATAAATGATGGTCACTCAGCGATGTCCTTGAGTAGCCTTGCAAAGACACTTGGATATTAAGAAATACTGTAAAAGTCTAAATAGGAAAGAAAAACTAACCCTTTGAAGATATCTGGGTGTGCAAAGAAATCTGCATACATCTCTAATAACGATCTTCTCTCAAGGATAAACGTCGGTAAAGTGACCTAGCAGAAAATAGACACAATAAGGCCAATAACTCCGAAATTGTAACGCACCGAGGAGGATTTAACATGATATTAAGCAGAACGAGATATGTCTGTTAGCAACAAATGAGCCTTGGAATCCAGGCGCTTGAATAAACGTATGAATAAAAATAAATGAACAACAACCACAATAAATCTGTATTATGTAGGGAGAAAATTGCTGAATCCTACTGAATATTTGCTGCTACAACCAGGATCTGCACTAAACGTTGAACTTTCTCTAGTTAGAAGTTTGTCATGGTTGCTGTTCTTTTACAAGTTTTCTTTCCACAGATTACAATGCTTTTGTTCCATTTATGGGTGTATTACAATAAGTCTGTTATTTCAAGGTTTTTTTCAGATTCTGTACCACAAATCATTTGTTTACACAGGGTGAGTCAAAAAACGTTTATGCGTTTGGCGCTCTTAGAATAGAAAGTGCGTGACCAATATTCAAAAATAAAATGTTAGTCTGTCATTCCATGAGCGATAGGACACCCAGTGTGTGGCAGTTTAAATTTATATCAGTAGCGAGCCACCTTAACTTATTGTTTTTTGTGTCTTGAACTTGTTTTTACTTCGTACACAACCACCTTTCAATGTTTCGTAAGTTTGAAATTTTCAGTAGTGAGTCACCTTAAGTGAAGACGCGTTAAGGTGGATCTTCACTTAAGGTGGCTCACTACTAAAAATTTCAAAATTACGTAACATTGAAAGGTGGTTGTGTACGAAGTAAAAACAAGTTCAAGACACAAAAGACAATAAGTTAAGGTGGCTCGCTACTGATATGAATTTAAACTGCTACACACTGGGTGTCCTATCGATCATGGTCATTCAAAGGCTAACTTAGATGAGAAAACTTTGGTAAAATCAAAAATCTTTAAGACTCCGCAATTAAAAAAATGACAGTAAGGGCTTGGTATGGGAATCAAAGATTCCACGTTCCATTCTGGTCCACGATTTATGCTGCATTGATGTTCACATTGTCAGGTTCACATCTAGAATTTTAACTTCAATAGAGAGCAAATTATGGACCAGAATATTATGTGAAATGCTTGTTCCCAAACATGCCCCTTACCTGCATTTTACCAATTTCTGGGTCTAATGGGTCCAAATAATTAGTGATTTTACCAAACAAATTTTTTTATCTAAGTTAACTTTTGACTGATAGATGAACATTTCAGTTTTGAATATCGGCCTTATACTTTTCATTTCACAACAGGCAAAACATGCAAAGTTTTTTGACACAACCAGTAGACTGCCGAGTGTTATAGACAGAAGAAGACACGTCAAACAAGGCAGGAAAATATGGTCTTACCTTTGTTAGATCCATTCCAATTTTCACTTGTGATAATAAATGCGTAATAACCGAGCCCTGATGCTCAACGGCTCCTCCTACAACATAATTTTCACATACATGAAAAGACTTTATTACAATATGGTCGTAACTAGATTATAATCAGCAAGACTTGCTCGTTAAAATACGACGGTTATGCTGACGCTTCACACAAACCAAACCCAACATCTTAAAAACCCAATATTGTAAACTAACAGCTGATAACACAGTTTTATGAAATCACATTCATTCCAAGGAAATCCAGTAAATCAAAGCCCCTTTCTAACAGGAATGCAAAGCAGTTTGGAAGGAAACAGTATATTCCAGCAAACAAGCAATTGCAAAGTCTTAATCTTTTGAAATTATTGTGACTGGGCTAATTACTAAGGGACCTTAGGTTTCCAAGGATGATTGAGCAAGAAGACGAAAATTTCAGTGGAGAATTACGGATATTTTTGAAAACGCATCCTCCTTCATCCGCTTTGGGTTCGCATCCATACCTAAACGGCGTTTTCGATTTCCGAGAACGAAGCTTTTTGAAAACGCTCTCCAGAGTGGATCTTCTTGAAAATGGCGCTTCCTGTCGTCATGTAAACGAGTGAAAACGGAGCTTTTCGACAACGCGGACGTCACAGCATCGATTTTATACATATCAGAGCATGAGCTCGGGTCTATGGGGATCATACGAGGGCAGTTTGCTTATCTGTTCTCTTTTATGGAAGTTGGAACATCAAATATAGTTAGCAAATATCGAGTGTTCTTGTCGAAAATCAAATCTCGAATTTCGCAGCATTGTGGACGGGTGGCCACAAATCTTTTTGATACGAACAAAAAGGAGGCGTTTTCAAAAATATACGAATATGTGTGCATGTGGCCTAAAGCTCCATTTCCGTTCTCCATTGCATAAAGAAATCAACGCGTCTTTTAAGTTACGCTGAAATTCTGCCACAATTCTGGCTATGCAGATCCAACAATATTGCATATGTTATGTAAAAAAAGACTATCACGCAAAGAATCTTCCTCGTTTCCTTCCAAATTTCATCTCATGTACACTTCCAAAAGCAAACAAACACCAACTTCATCAAGAATAATGGTAATAAGTATACTTCAAGAAATTATTTTAAATTGCGTTACAGACATCAAAGAATTATTGCAAAAAAATACTTACCATGGCTTTCTTTATCTGTATCATCGTCATCTTCATCGCAGTAGGACACTAAAAATTAAGTGTATCGATATCAATAAAAGTCATAAAAATTTACTTAATTGGTGACCGTTCAAGCCAGTTAAAGTAGAAGCCAGATAAAACCCTTGGTTTTGAGTGAAATGCAGTTTAAATTGCCCTTTCATAGGGGATCCTTAGATCTAATTTGCTGAGGCTTTGCTAACCATGATCCTTTGTGGCGCCAAAGTCGACCTTCGCTTTGTCTGAAAGTTGTTTCTGACCTAAACTCTTTTTACTTTGCTTTTCAATCGGTGTACAAGGGAATCATTTTTTACAATGTTCTGTAGCGCAGACGAAGACGCAGATTCCGAAAGTTGATATTTCTCTTTCTCCAATTTCAACAAGGGCCTTTTAAACGGACATACATCCCATATCTCGTAAGTCCCGTGTCCTGTTGCTTGGTTACACATAACGAAAAATAAGCGCACGAAGTATATATGTAAGCAGAGAGTCTTTAAATTAAGGCCTGGTTCAAACGTCGAGCTTTTCATGCGCCGAACTTAATGCAGCGAATTAAGTTCATGAAAGTACGACGTCTGAATCGAATTGGTTCTGTACTTATCATTTAGGTCGACGTAATCATTAAATTCGACCGATCCAGTCGTACTTTAATGCAATAAGTACGGCTTCAATTCAAACGTCGAGCTTTTCATGCGCCGAACTAAATGCAACGAATTAAGTTCATGAAAGTACGACGTCTGAATCGAATTGGTTCTGTACTTATCATTTAGGTCGACGTAATCATTAAATTCGACCGATCCAGTCGTACTTTAATGCAATAAGTACGGCTTCAATTCAAACGTCGAACTTTTCATGCGCCGAACTAAATGCAACGAATTAAGTTCATGAAAGTACGATGTCTGAATCAAATTTGTTCTGTACTTATCATTTAGGTCGACCTAATCATTAAATTCGACCGATCCAGTCGTACTTAATGCAATAAGTACGGCTTCAATTCAAACGTCGAACTTTTCTTGCGCCGAACTAAATGCATAAATTATGCTAATGTAGCAAATTGGATCAATCTTGACGCAGGCTATTGTTTCCAGTCCTCCCCTCGACAATGCTCGAAAAGATGCGTGCAAAATTCTTGGAAGTTTATTGTTGGATTTGAAAATGGCTCACTCCCCTCCTTTTTATGTTTGAAGAATGACAACATTATTAGTTAAATCAGGAGAATTTATAATTCAACAAATAGCGAGTTTCAACCTATTTGGGACAATATAAAGCCGGCCAAGCATTTGCCAAAAGTTTACTTGGCGCCTTCAAGCCTGATTTGAAACTCATCGGGGTAAAAATTGTTTTCCAGCTCTCCAACTATTCTTGTTCAAGAAAAATGCTCTGGAAAGCTTTATTACATAATGTTTTGTTTTAAAAAGAAAGCATTCATCTCGGTGATGAAGATGGTGAAATTGAGCGTGACACTGATCATGAAGCTACAGAACATTAAGTTCGGCACATGGAAAGTTCGACGTCTGAATCAAATGGGGATTAACTGTATTTGGGTCGACCCAAATTCGCATTAAGTTCGGCGCTTGAAAAGTTCGACGTCTGAATCAAATGGGGATTAACTGTATTTGGGTCGACCCAAATTCACATTAAGTTCGGCGCATGAAAAGTTCGACGTCTGAATCAAATGGGGATTAACTGTATTTGGGTCAACCCAAATTCGCATTAATTTCGGCGCATGACAAGTTCGAGGTCTGAATCAAATGGGGATTAACTGTATTTGGGTCGACCCAAATTCGCATTAAGTTCGGCGCATGAAAAGTTCGACGTCTGAACCAGGCCTAAGTGATCAATCTCTTTTGAATTCATTATCGTGTATTATGCATGAGTGAAATAGAGTAAAACAATACTGATGCGTTCCGAGAGTATGTCCACTGACTTTAAATGGGTAAAGCACATCTTAGAGGATCTATCAGAGACCACAGTAATCTAATTTGGAAAAACAGAACAACAAAGACTCGCACCTGAGGTACTTCTCTTGATGCTGCATAGGTAAAGTTCGCCTTTCATCACGCAGAGGTTTTATTACGGTAGCCACACGGCTTACACGGGCAGCGCTAATAGCACGCTTCAAGTTGGAATTCAGATGAAGACCAAAAAGTGCAAAGAAGCCAAACTCTGAAAGTATTTGCCACTGGAATTATATCTGAAGAGAGTGTTCTTAAATGGGTCGTATATTCTCTCTCTAATGTCATGTTTCTATGACGAACAACGCCTAACCTGCCAGATGCGGGGTTGAAAGGCAAGATTCCACCTTCCCATTGAGTACTTCAGGTTTTTCATGTTGTGTTTATGTAAGGAATGCAATACCACCAGTACAGCGAGATCCCACCTCACCAGATGTTGATCTCAAATAGGGGAGGTGAGATGTTTTCATGTAAACAACACACCACCGGTGGGGGAGGTGAATGTGTTTAGTTTTGAACTGTTATCGGCCTAAATGTATTTTCATTTCACGGAAGCCATGGAGCTAACAGGTTGAGGTGAAACTCCCATGTGACTGATATCAACATCTCTTGTCAGCTCAGAGTCTGACCATTAGGTGCTTTGCCTGACATAAAAGCCCCACGGCTTGAAGAATAAAGTGGATCTTCTCTACCGTATGACAAGGCGTAGTTCAGTAGCTATTTCCTAAGACTGCGTTCACGCAATACTGGCAAAATTTGAAAAAAAGTGAAAAATGTTACGGATAGGCCTGCCGTTCAAATGAAGACGTTGCACTGTTTGCTGGCAGATGTTGAAAACGATAGCCTTTGAAAATGGAACTCTAACCGGAACATTTTGAAAACGGAATCGTGTGAACACTGGAAAACGATGAAAGCGGACAATTTGTTTTGAAGCCTTCAAAACGAAACTGATCGATTCTTCAGGCGTAAGTACATTTCTTCGTCATCAAATTCTTGCGGAGATAACAACGACTTTGTTACCATCCAACTTCCTACAGTTTTCAAATTGTTGCGGTACCGTGCGAGCGTTAGCTAGAATTTTTAAAACGCCACAATTCTTACAGTTTTCAAACTCTGCCAGTATCATGTGAACGTATTCTAAGCTACTACGGTAAGTGAATATATCTGACGCCCGCGCGCCGAATTACCACGCAGAGGCGTCGCAAGGGAAATCGAGGAGAGGGGCGCGTGGTCACTGGGCGTAGTCGTTATTGTGACTTGATACGTCTTCTATGATTTGGCAGTCGCCCCTTAAGTGGGGGTCATCAGGGTTTGCGCAACAGCGGAATTTGAAGAAAATTTGTCGCGGAATATGGAATTCTAGCAATTTCTCGACGGAAAGACGGAATTCTCCACTCCTACCGGACGCAGATTTTCTCGAAAATGATAAGCGGAATGCGGAACTATCATGAAATTTTATGGATTTGCGGATCCTTTATCCGTTGTCTTGTAAAAAGAAATCGTGGTCACATCTTTGTTTTTCTGGTCAGCACTATGAGAATATTTTGAAAGCTTTGCACAAGAATTTCAACAGCCACTTTCCTCCTCTTTCAACTTGCATGGATCTAAATGTCTAAAAATACTAATTTGTGCCATCATTATAATAACGAAGTGGCGGGACACGGAACTTTGGCCAAAAATGACCGGAAAGGCGGATTTTAACTGAAAATCGCGCGGAACGGCGGATTTCTACCCCCCTTGATGACCCCACCTTTGAAACATGAATATGCTTCTTTATCTTGGTTCTCCGGGAAATATCAGTGCGCATTTGGAGTATGCTGACTGGATGAAGAAGTAAAGTGAGACTCATGAATGTTGTCGTACGAAGTATTTCTACCAGAACCAACACGTTAACGCCTCGAGGTAACTTGTCATGGCCCTCAGTCAGAATACTAAATCTCCTAAGATCAACTCATAAGCTCTTATTTAAACATCAGTTAGTACCGAACGGCAAAAATCTGACATATGATCGAACGATATTTCATCTATCCAACAATGGTTGCAAAATCGCCGAATACCGCATCTCTATAGACGAGCCAATAAGACAGTAGTTAGGTCCTTGCACGGTGTGCTGCCAAGACAGTCAGGCGGAGCGGGTTCAATATCCGGTAGGACCCCACCACTTGAGCATCATGACATGGGGTCGTAGACTCGATTAGGTCTATTTCTGCGATCCTAGCGCTTGACGCTGAAAAACGCAACTCCGCCTTCACTTTGGTGACAACTACGACTGAAAGACAAAAAACATGACATATAACAACATTTCACACTTCCAACACATACCTTGCTTGCAAAGTTTACTCCGTTGTAAATTATTTGCTGTGTTAATTGTCATGGCCCCAACACTTTCTGTTATCATAACTCAATAACCAAGGTCTAAATACTTGAAGATATTGCAAACACACCACGGAAAACGTCTTTGCATTCTCTCTTCGAACTGTAACTAGTAGAGCGATTTCATTTCTTTGAACTCTATATCTTAATGCATTTCAAGAATTTCAAAGCTATTTCAAACGGACATATTCTATGCGGCAATAAAGTTCATTAAGAGCTCTTAATGTAAAGACCTGCTGTTCTCTAGTTCATGTTGTCTTCATAAATTGCTTAAACATGCTTTAGAGGCTTCGTTTACAGCAAGATCTATTGGTTCACTTTTGAAAATAAAACTTGAGGAAAAGATTAAAAATTCATAATACAAACCGCATGGCAAGTATTGTTCAAAAACGGCATATAAATATTTTTCATCAGCTAGATTTAGAAGCTTATGGGAATCGAACATAAATGCAATGATCTTAACTGTCAACCCCAACACACCACAGATGGTCAAATATATGAAGATCGTACTCTTCTTCACTTTAATAATTCAAAGGAACTTAGTAAAGTTATTGAAAAGTAGAAGCAGCTTTCCTGTTAGCCTTATTACCACAAGTTGTTTGTATCCCTAAGCCTTGCTCAACATGGGCTTACGATGAAACAGTGAAAAAGCTGACCCTATTTTCTGCATTGATCAAGGGAATTATGATGGAATCACGGCTTCGAGACTCGAATCCCGCGGGAATGTGATCACTTCCTTTCTTCAATTGAATAGAAGATTTTATCACATTTTCTGCAATCATAGTAATTCACAAATCTCCCAATCTAATTGCTATTCTAGGAAGCACAGAGTTTGGGCCTAAATAGGGTCAGGTTTTTCAGAAAAATGTTAAAAGGCTCTGTTGACCGAAGCGCCATCATCACGTCAAAGGGGCACAAGGAAACAACGGACTCCAGGTCATAAGTCTACTTTCCAGTCAATAAAGCTATTTTTCACCTAGCTTAGGAGGAAATCGTGCAGCCATATCAGATTTCTTGACCTTTAAAGCCAACGCACAAAGTCATGATTTTGAGTTACACTCCCAAAAGCTTTGACATAATTCCAGATGTTTCACAGTACTACTGGTGTTGTGACACATGAGTTATCACATCGTATTTTCTTCAGAACATGTTATTCTATTTTAAACGCTTGAAACAGTTGAATGGAAATATGGAAAGCTAGTAAAGCCAATCGCAAAAGAAGGCCATCCCAAGGCCACATGCAACTTTTTGTCATATGGCTCAATCATGGCTGGAGAATAACAGATCCCTTGACTATTCTTCAAAAGACTCTGAATCGAACGATGTTAAATACCCTTTGAAAAATTTTCACACATGAAATCTTGTTGGTCGTGGGTCCTTGCACAAGCGAATAACTTTAATGGAGATACTGGGTGAGTCAAAAACGCTTGGTGTTTGAAAGGCTACTGCTCCCTAAGTATATACGCAATGATATTTTGCAGTATATGATTGAATAGCTAATATGTTCAATTATTTTTAGAATTTTTTCTGACTAAAATCAGTCACTCTGTTCAGATTCTGTAAGCGATTTTCTAAAATGAATCCCTTTTAGAAACCTTAAAAAACGTGCTAAAATTACAAACAAGTTGATTAAGATTTATTCAGTGTTTACCCCACAGCGATAAATTTCAGCACGCTTTAGAACATGCTTTCTCTTTGGCGGGTTGAAAAGTCTTCCCCCTTGTGTGAATAACTTATTCAGGGGGATTCCAATCTCCCATGAGGATAAAATACATGAACATATCCAAGAGAACAAAGGGGAATCTTGCTTGGTGTTTTCAGTCGTTTCTGTAGGTTTTCGAAAGGGGCTTTCTGCAGAAAATCTCCCATTTCGAGGGAATGAATGACCGATTAAAGCCGGGTAAATTACTGAACCTAATTTTACACATCGGGAATAAACCAATATAGTTTTCAATATCATTGCTCTGATATTCGGGGAGCAGGATTTTTCAAATAGCTGGCGTTTTTATTGACTCACCTGGTATAAACAGCAGTTGCAGGGAATACAAGGATTGCTGTCGCAAGTCCAAGGCGTGACATAGCAATTTGTACAACGCACTGTATGATCTATATGTTAGTTTGTTAGAAATGTTTTTTTTCGAATTATGCTCCATTTACGCCGTATGCAATGTATTATTATATTGCGCTTCCCATAAAATGAAAGAGAAAACAACTTATGACTGAGGCCGTTGCTTGTCGTTTCAAAGAAAACTGAAATGAGCTTACTTGTGCGTGCACGGTCTTTCTCTTCTTGGTTACTGCAAGAAAGGAACAAGTGCAGTTTAGCGGGTGGTGCTAAATGTCGTATTCCTTTGCAAATACTGAATGGAACAAACCCAACCCTAACTTACCTTAACTAACCAATTTATCCTAACGAACTCCAACTTACCTTCCTTACTAACCCCAACTAAGCATTAAACACCTTTCTGAATCTAGCCCCAGCCCTTACCGTGTAACGTCGTGTGACACACAACAACACAACACTTGAATGCTGCCGGCGAAACTGCATTCTAGCTTCAAGAAAGAAATTGTAGCGAGAACTATGAAAGATCACCAAAATCCTATCGTAAGGCCAATCTGGCGATTAGATCAAAGACAAATTCATTTTTTCAGGCATAGCTAATCTTGCAATTGGCTTTAAAATTAGTAAATACTCTACATAAAATTAGTACATAAATCTTCTGCATCTGACATTTGCCGCAAAAGCTCTATCAAGCCCCCCCTCTCTAATAAGCCCCTCCCCTCTGAGTCAAAATTTGAAATAAGCCCCCCTCTCTATTAACACTCCCCCACTGACACAAAATTCTAGAATTTACCAAATATTTTCCATTCATCTAGTTACACAACCTTGCATGTTAATTTTAGTATGGTTTGAGATAAACTGTCTCGAATTCATGTATTTGAGCCGTAAAATTGTATGCTGATTCCGCAAAATATGGGATAAAAGAACTGAGAAGCTACCAAATATATCCTTGTCACTTGACTTTGTGAAAAAGCCCCCCCCCCCCTCTCTATTAAGCACCCCCTCTGGAAGTTCCGAAATTAAATAAGCTCCCAGGGACTTAACAGAGCTTTTACAGTATTCTACATTTTCGGGCAACCTACAGTACAACTCAGAATGAGGTTTTCCAGGCGTTATCTCCCACTTTTCAAGTAATGAAAACACACATTTTCTATGTATACTCAATATAAAATTTACAATAACGTGTCGTTACCCACGACACTATAAATACGGTACCAGGGGGCACCCCTTGGCATTTAACATAAACCTAAGAAATACAATAAATATACTGTTAAATACAGAGTACTAAATATAAAAACATTTTTACAAAATAAACATTTTGTCATCTTCACATATATTTAGCTCGATGACAAACTTTACAAAGGATATCAAAAAAGTAATATTATGATCGGCTTGTTGGTCGAATTTTGACGATTTTCGAAAAGAAAGTATTTCTTTGGAACACGTGGTACAATCCAAACTATACGAAAAGGCAAACCATTTTAGATTCCGTACATACCTTTTAGCTTGATCAATTGATTGGATTTCTTTGCTTTCATTGACAATATTGGACGTTTTTCCTTCTTCCCCTGATATTTCATTAAACTCGTTAGCATCGAAAAATTCCGCGTCATCATCCTCATCATCATCATCGCTACTAGAATACGACGTGCACGGAACAGTTTCGACAGCTCGTAACGCAGCAATCATCGTATTTTTATCGCCATTATGTTCATCAGGCAATACAGCTTTGTCGTCTAAGAAACCACTAGATTCTCTAGCACTTGCTTCTATCTTGACAGTAGGAACAGCAGCTAATTCAACAACAGCCTGTCCTTCAGCTTTCGAGGTTAAATCTTCGAAATCACTCCCAATATCAATCGAATTCTGGTTCGTATTGCTTTCAACTTGATCAAGGCAATCCTGGCCTTTTTCAACGCTTTCAGTAAGTTTAGCCACTTCATCAGCTTCCAGTGTCTTATCCCCTGTGCCATTTTGATATGTGACTGGGAGTATACGATTTGGCTGTTTTTCAGGTGTTGTCGATTTTGTCGTTGATGGTGAAACTCCGGTTATTATTGGGACTGGCATTTTTTTCAGCATCGTTGTCTAAAGAAGCAACAAAATTGATTGAGTAAAACAAGTTTTAGAGTGCGGAATGTACAGTGTAAGCCTCCCTCCATAAGGATCTTCAAGTTACGCTTACCTCATAAAGTTGAATTGTTGCTATTGTTGTCACTCCACTGAAGGCCTTAATTTCATAGAGCTGTAAAATGTTAATCGGCGACGTGTTTCTGTAACCCCGTCATTTACTGGTCAGTGGTAGCATGGGCTGTTTTATAAGCAACAAGCGGACGTCTCTCAAAACGCAGATGCTTGTAAGCTTTTGCAGCGTCCAGAATTCAAGCCGTTTCCTTCCTAGAAAGCTGCTCATAGACAGAAACAATTCTTCAGATTGGTTTGTATTCTCGCATTTCCTTCGCTTAAGCTTGGTTTCCACTGGGCATTATATCGCGTTATTTCAGTGCGTTAAATTCTGATGCTGCGCTAAATTTTATCCCGTGCCAGTTTCCACTTAAGCTGTAAATTAGCGCGACCTGATGGAGAGACCCGATAAATTTCGAGAATTATGGAGGAAACTTTTGAGGAGGAAATTCTTTTTCTTCTTCTTATGCGTAGAAGAAGGGTAAGATTGGAGAAGGTAAAGAAAAGGTCAAAACACCGGTTCTGGGTAAGATCAGTGTTAAAAAGACGACAAGAGCTTGGGGAGTACAGTCACCTGGTACAAGAATTGCGGAATGATGACAAAGACTTTCTTAATGTCCCTTTGCCGTTTTGTCATACAGACAAGAGTACTCGCTGACAGCATTTACACTAGTTTCAGGGCAACTTTGCAGCTATGTTTGTTTTGAATTACTGGTTGAGAGAATTTCTTTTGTCTTCATTTGCTAATCGCTTTGAATTGAGGTGTGAATCAAAGCAACTGATGCTATCGTATTACAAAATCTGCCCTTTTTGAGTTGTTGGGCCTAGCGATGAAGCTTTAGCGCTAATCAATGGTTAATTATTTTAAAACATTCCTCGATACTCGACTTGGGCCCCGTTTACACGAGATCGGATCCCAATGAATCCGTACCCAAACTGTAACGGATAGGCCTTGCGTTTACACGGGACTCGACGGATCCGAACCCATTTGGATCTGCTATCTGTACCCAAACGGGCTCACTTTCGAAAGTGATCCCGGTTGGATCCGATCCCAAGAAGGTCTCGAGTAAACGGGTGGGATCGGATCCAAGCCAGTACGAATTGGAAGTGACACGATTAAACTGAAAATGCTCTGTTGACATTTCAAAGAGGGGAATCGGAGATGAGACAGAGTCTATTAGAGTGCAAAATTTCAAAGAATCTGATTAAAATAAGAGAAAAGGTTTACTGAAGCGCTGCTAAGAGTTCGTAAAATCCAAATGGATTCGATCCCGCGTAAATGGGGCCTTAAACAGCGATACCTTGACTGTTGACACTGGTGCTTTGAGCGCTGCAATATCAATGTTGAAACTTCAATTTGCTGTTGAAGAAACTCCAAGATCATTTTTCCTCCCCCAGCTAAGTTTCCTCGCCATCATTTTCATTTCATTTCATTTAATATTATTTATTCACAAAAGAAACCCTTCAGCAAATCAAAATATACAATATCTAATTACAATGATAAAACTCTAAGAATAAAAACCTAAAGCCCTATAAACCTAATCATTGCTGTTCTTCCAGGGAGTTGTGTTTGAGAGTCTAGCTCTTTAGATGCGTTTTTAGTTGTTTTTTAAAACGATCTAATGTCGGTAGCTCACGAATTTCGGCAGGTGTATCATTCCATAATGTGAGAGCTGCGTAATAAAAGCCTTTTTTGGCAAATTCAGTCCTCTTCGCTGAAGACTCAAACTTAACAAAAAACAAACAAACTGAAACTCAAATCAATTTGCTCTTACGTCTAATATGCAGCAGACTTGGGTATCAATTTGTTCTTATTATACGTGTGTGTTGTTTTTAGTAGTGTTGTTTAAGTTTAAGTAGTTTTTCTTTCTTTTGATCTATGTAAATTCCCTTGGGGTAGTCACAGCCTTTTGCTCCCCGGGGGTCTTTGTCCCAGTAGTATTGTAAAGTAATTTCTTGTAAGTAGTGTAGACCGTATCATATTTTTGTAACATTTTATTGAATTATATAGAAAAAAAATCTCCAAACCAGAGCTTTGACATTTTAGCCTCAGCAAATTCTTGAAAAACAGCGAACAAATCAAAACTAGCGTTGACAACCATGAACAAAACCTGGACGATATTACATTGTTTGCTAAAAACTAATCCATTTTGCAGCTTTATAATTTATCTCTAATATCTTTATTTTCAATTTCACAGCACTGCAGGAATTTGCTTGGATAAGAAGGCTGCTTTGCACGTAGAGCCAAACATAAACTTTCAAAATTAATATTTCTGCTCTCAAAACATCAGTATCAACAAACGAGGTACCTAAGCTAAAGTTAACTATTGACAGGTGTTTTTGAAATCCTTACCTGTTCATTAAAGCTACATTCTCAAAAAATCTGCTCGCTTGTTTGTTGCAGTCGCAACTCTTCTGCTCGTCCTCTTGTTTCCCTTTCAGTCCTTTTCCCCTGTTATATAGTGTGACTGCGACATGTTGCGTTAGGTAGGCCACTTTGTTAGGTTGCTGTTGCCATATTGCCCCAATGTAAGTTAGCTTTATAGGCAGGCCCCTAATTACTGTAAGGCTACTTCTAATGAAGCGAATGCGACACGTTTAATGGAAGTGCTATATTTGTGAGAAATCTATGACTGAGATGGTCTTTCAAATTTACAGCTATAGCTTTCTTGTAACAAAACCATGTAATACCTTAGCAATGTTCAGTAGCTCCAATGTTTGGCCAATAGCCTCAATCATTTTCTGCAAAACATAAGAAAAATAACAACACTGATCCAAACCTAACAAGCACCTTGCAAATTTGAGTTAACAGTCAGCAACACTGCAAAAAATCATCCAATCAAGAACTTATTATTGACACCATAACAACTTCTTGATTCAGTTAACTTCCTCTTTAGAAAACTTCTAAAACGATCTTTGGCCTATTGAGTTTATAAGCAGTCTTTCATTTCTGTGTTTTTCTTACTTCTTTACTTCACATGGCAGTGCTGTATGTTACAACTTTAATACGGTGCACGAATAAGTTTCTCAATGATACTCTGGTACCAGACAGAATTATCACAAATCCAAACAGTGTCCCAAGTTGCACCATAGTTGATCGTTAAATATTTCCTAAGAATTCTGAAATACAAAATTAATCCCCTTAACAAGATGGCCCTCGACATACATTTGGGAGAATAAATCTAATGAGAACAACTTCTTTATGAACAAGATAGTGTAAATTGGGCACTCACAGTCATAGAATCTTTCAGAATGATGCATCGCTGCAATGAAAATGATATAAGGCATAATAATGATGATTGCACGTAACTGATAAACAATACTATCAGTCAGCGTGATACAAAGGGATACTCCCACAAATATTTTTCAACACTGTAATCTATTCCATCTATCTTCCCCACAAACTTGTGATGAAAAGCTGTGTTCCTTTTATGTGCTACCAAAATACATCCTAGAAATTCTTTGATACCAAAATCTTGGTGCAGTGACAAATATGGCTCATGATATGCTACTTCCAACTAGATATTTCCTTAGAGGCTTACTTGTCTCTCTATATGTGCACAAAACTCGATACTAAAAGTGGCTACCAAAACGTTAATGCTACGAAGAAGGTGGACGCAAAGAAAAAAGACACATTTTTGGCAGACTCTTTTTCTTTGCGTCCGCCTTCTTCATAATATTAAAGTGTGCGCAAAATATTGATTGAGAGCGCACTATACAGAAATTTCACTTTAGTTATTCCGTAACACAGTTGCAAACCACCTTGCTCGACAATGAAGTCAGTAACTAATCATTCCATCACCTACGTATCCACCTACTCATTTATGCAACTTACTCATTCATCGATCATTGGAAACCTTCGCTTGCAGCTGGTCAAAAATATTCTTCTCCTTTCTGGGGCAATACGTTATCATGCTCTACATTGGAATTTTTAGACGATACCCAATGGGTCAAATAATCACTACACGAAATATTCATAGTAAGATTTTATTGAAATACCTCTGATGTAGCACCACCGATTTGATTTTCTAATGTCTGTGGAAAGAGGAGAGATGAATAAAGAATCTCTTGCTTTCAGTTGTGCTATAATAACACATTTGATTTGATTCAGAAAGAGGCAATTCTGCTGAAGCATCTTTCTACGTGTTTAAATAGGAATAAGGATCAAGCAATGGTTCTATTGCAGAGCCCTCACACTATCTCATCAAATGACCAACATATATCTATCAAATTCCACAGTAAACCTAAATAAACCAAACACACAAACAAAAGACTGCAATTCTGGTGGACAATTAGATGAATTACAGCAGATATTGGAGAATAGACCTTTTAGCTATTCAGCAAAAGAGCCTGGATCGAGCGTTATTTTCATACATTTTTATACGCGAGGTTCAATCGAGTGGCGTTAGAGCTTCTATCACTAATGTGCACATTCGAAAATTCTACGAAGTGTAGCAGAGTATCGTTCCATTGAGATTCTTTCTCAGAATAGCAAAAGGTCTATTGGCGGAAAACATAATTTTTTGACAAAACAAAGATGAAGAAAGTGATGATAAACATTATTCTCATTGCTGTCAAATTCTCATATTACTCCGTATTATCTGACTATTCAGTCAATGCTAAAATCATTGAATATTGTAAACAAATAGGACAGGAATAAAACCAAACACAGAAAAACAGCAATGCTTTCAAGTAATAAGGAACACAAGTCAGTGGCATAAAAAATTACTCATCAAAGTCTAGTCATCAAAAAACTTTCCTCACCTTAACCTGTTGTGTTAGAATTCTAAAGTATGCTTCAGCCTCAGCCATACGAAGATTGAGCTCTTCTTCAGTAGGGACAGAAAATGCATGAAATTTATCGTTTTGAGAATGGCAGTTTATTGTCTCTTCGAGCGCTTTTATCCATTCCCCTCTTTCTTGGGAATCTCTAGCTGTGTGGAAATGTTTGATAAAATTGATTTACATAACTATAAAATTCTAAATCAAAGATAACATCAATGCAAAGCAAATAATGGCATCTGGTTGAGAAAGATTTGAAATCTTTTGCAAAGTGTTGGGTCTGCCACTCTTATTGAATTTGTAAATGATCTGAAGAATATTTGATTAAAAATTTAGCAATAATATATAGATTACATCTGGGTATGACTACACAGGAAATTGTAAAGTGATTCAGATGCAAAAAACAAGAAGATTTAGCACATTGAGGCCTTTCTGACTTATGTGGTCATCAGAGTGTGACTTATAACAGAACTAGATGAAATATGTCCTCTGAATTAGGTGACAAATGGATTCATTACATTTGTTGGTTTCTTGAAAAACAGCTGGTTCAATATTGCATTTAGGGCTTTGAAAACTATCACGTTTTTCAACAAGCAATAAATGTAATATTTGTCATCTCAAAGTACTAAACTAACCAATACATAACCAATTCAAAGTACAAAATTTCATTTGGTTTAATATTAAGTCTCTGATGAAAACATAAATCAGAAAGATGTCAGCATGCTATAGCTTCTTGTTTTTTGCATCCACATCTCCTTACACCTTCTTGTGAAGTACCTTATCTAAAAAAGTGATTACACAAGTAGACACTTGCCAAGTGACCAGGAGAGGAGGATCTCATTTTGATTATGTAAGTAAACAAATGAACTGGCAACAACAACAATTCAAATTCTTTCTGTTCACACCTGTGTTGAGTTCAACACAGGTTGAGCTTTGAAAGCATTTCTTATTTTGCTTTGCATTTACATGACATGTCAACACAGAATGAGATTGATTGCAGAAAAAGATTTGATCTCCTTTTTTCACATATCTTTGATTTCAACACACCCCAAGTTGAACATTTTTTCATTTACCAACCGGTATGGAAATTTCAACATGGGTTGAGTTGCTGAGTTGAACTGAGCAAATGTTGGGTTTCAACTCGGCCTCCTTCATGTAAACATGATGAAGGCTTACATTGTCAGGCGAGATGAAACTCTACCGATGCTGAACTCGACATGGGTTGGGTTGAAATTTCTCATGTAAAGGGCCTCATAGCCTCACTGTCATCAGTTGCTTTGATCACCACAAGAAGCGATCATAAAACTCCAATGTTTCTGCAGTGAAATTTTTGTATATTTCTCTAGCATACCGCTCAAATCTTTCAAATAGTTAAAAAGGTAAAGTAAAATTGTATCCTATTTTTTCATAAATTGAATAACTAGGTAGGAACTTTGGGGTAATTTGCTGTAAATCTGCAATGACTGTTTTATGACATCTTGATTTCTTTCAAAATGGTGGCATTCTTATTATTTTGCAACAATTCATTGGAAACTTTGGAAAATTAAAATCATCAAAAATTTTTAATTACTTGAGGAAATGCGATACAGCCTTGAAGAAAACCATAGTTTATGAAATTCTACAATATGCTGGTAAGAAGAAATCTGTAACTCTTCTCGTTCTGGATTTAGAAATTTGACGATGTCACAGCATTGAAGTCATAAATGCTGTCATTTTGAAATTAATCAAAATCTCAAAAGATTGCCATGGCAGATTTACATCAAATCACCCAAAGTTCCTTTCAAAAACTTTAATTGAAAGAAAACTGTAATAGAATTTTACATCTGCCCTTTTAAAGCCTTGAGCTGTATGCTCATTTCTAAATGAAAAGTTTAAATTGAGTGGCATTGGAGCTTCTATCACTGTTGTGCAAGTGTGCACATTAAAAAAGTCTTTGAAATACTGTTTCTTTCAACTGTTTCTTTTCAAAATGGCTAAAAGTTCTACTGATAAACTTCAAAGAGAATTGTGTTATTTCCCATGACCATCCTCTGCATGGCACCCAAGTGAATGAATTATTGGCAGCCAAGAATTCCTGTTTTCTTTATAATGTGACAGTTGAAGGCTAATTTCTACGCAGTAGAATTTTCCAAACTGATGCAACTTTACACAATAAAATTTTCATCATGCACAGCATTCTATTCAAATTAAAATTGATAATTTCTCTCTTAAACAAAAAAATTCAAGTCTGTTCAGACAGATTCAACAAAGTGGAAATCATCCTTCAGACTTTAAACTCAGTCTATGGTAAAAAAGATATTATTAGCTGCTTCCCATATTAACAACTCAGGCAGCTAATAGGAAAAAGTATCCTATCCAGATTTCCAATCAAAAATTTGTATAAAAGATGTGAAGAGCGACCATTTCCAATTGACATCCTGGAAGATGGCAACTGTTTGGTCACATATTACAGTTATCTGATGACACACTAGCAGTAAAAGTGATGAAATTCTACTTTGAAAGATTAGAAAAAGGGTTCAGAGGCAGAACTGGAGAAACTATCATAACAACATTAAACAATGATATCACCAGAGCAAGATCAAAAGAAAGATCATTTCCAATACCAAATATCAAGAGCAAGGAAGATTTTGAACAGATAAGGTTGACAGCACAAGATCGTACAGCTTGGAGGAATATTTCAGAAATGGTTTGTACAGAAACTACATAAAACCTTCATGTTGTGACCATGTGACTGCAATTATATTTATATATACATAAATAGCTGCTTCCTATAATGCTTTGTGGCATCACAGCAGTGGTGATGGTTTGATATATTTATTACGTCATGGCCAAACAAAGTCTTGACAAAAATAATCAAAATTAGGCTGGTAACATATCATCTTTGCCATCATAAGATATATACTGAGTGAAGAAAAGATGACCTAAGCTATATAATTTGAGATGAGATTTCAGTTTAATGAGGACATTACGACTGCTACAGTACAAACCCTAGAAATAAACATGACAAGAAAGCTCAAAAATCTTAGGAATCCTAAAGAAATTTCAAGAATTACTCACATTATGACAAAAACTCTTGAGTCATATAAAATACAACAATTTTTTCAAGTAAGAATTCTCAAGAAACTCAAAGTGTTCTTCAGATTTCTTGAAAGCCTTTGGCAGGAAAAATTTGTTAATGTGTGCCAGGCATGGAATGTAAATCTTATGTCTGATAAGGGAAGGTGCTTAAAACATCTAAGGTGACAAACCTTGGAAATGGAAAGTTTTCTGATCACTGCTAATTGTGAATGTGCTATCATCTTCATCATCAATGCCAATTTGAGCAGCCTGGGAAAAAATATTGAAGATGTTAAGTATATAACAAAGACTTTGCATCAACACATCAGATCTTTAGAAGTAATCTGTTCTTCTTCCTAAAGCTTTTCCAACACTGTAAAGTATAAAATACCATTCTTTTTCATAATTATATAATTCTTTAAATATATATAAGAATTGCAAAGCAAAATATAGACAAGTGATGCATGACTGAGAGCAACTGTTCAATTTGAACAGCAAATGTCAAGTAACATTGTATCTACAGTATGACTATTGTCCAATCAAAAGCCCTCAGTTTGATGGAACATAAGGGCTTTCACGTTCAGCAATTAAGGCGTGCGACCAAAAACTCGCGTGAACTGTGTGGGGTGCGCGAAAGAAATATCAAACGATACTAAAGGTATGTGTCATACTTCCCAAGACCAAGTGAGTGAGACAGGGACAGACACAAGTCAATGAACGCAAGCTGCTTGAGAAGTCTGACATTTAAGATAGCATGAATCTCGGAAGAAGATGGCCTAAAAAATGAGGCTGGTTAAACTTGAGTGGAATGAGCAAACAAGGTAGCTGAGCTGCATCCAACGAATAAAATCAGCATGGGGGAGTTACAAGGTATGTTTTAAAACAAAAATCATTTGTTTACAAAGTTTTCTGGCGTGAGCTCCCAAATGGGACATCGCTCTCTTCAAGGGAAATATTCCATTACCGGGCGCCCGATCATTCGCTCCCAAACGAACGTTTGGGCGCGTGCCTGCGCACTTGCGCGCCCGCCACTGAAAGCTCTGTAACATTGTCAAAATCACTCAACTGACAATATTGTATTTAGAAAAATGTGTTTCCTGGTCACATTGAAAAGTTCTTGGGTGTTCAAATTGAAAAGTTCAAGAGAGATGTTTCAACAATCATGCTTGACACAAAAAGGAACAGGCCTTGACAAAATTTCAGTAAAATAATTTTGGAAGTGGAAAGGTTGAATCTATTTTGAGTAGCTTTGTTCCACTGTTATTGCTATGGTAACAAGGACCAGATGTGCAGATAATAGCGTGGCAAACTGGCGATTTGAATAGGCTATTCAAATTGAAAAATAGAGGACAAAAGAAGTTTTCTTGTGCACACCAGAGGTCGCGTAAAAAGTACCATAATCAGCAAATTGGATAAAATGAATGAAAGAATTCTAGTAATACCCGCAGTCTCAGACAGCCTCTTCTTGCTCCTCTCATCATTTTGTCTTTGGACTAAAAATGAGAAAAAAAGTTGTAAGCTTTCAAGTGCAACTCTGGAGCACTGGAATGTGAGTACAATACATTATACAGGCAGTCCAAGGAGCAAACTTTTTTCTTGTCCCAATTGGAATTGGCCTGCCATAAACACCCACAGCCTCCAATTTTCCAAGACAGCCTGGGCTCTTCTACAAGGAATCGAGTTGGCGAGTTGGCTCTTATAATATGGCTCTGTAATCTGATTATTTCAGCCCATGTAGGTTCTCATTTTTGTCACAATTGAGCTGATGACGGCCAATGTTATTTTCATTTGCGGTTTCATAATTTTTCTGTGATTCTGTGACCAATCAGTGATTTTCCATTGATCTTTGTGATTTTTGTTTGTGATTCTTTGTGATGTCAAGAAAGTTGTACAAAAAATAAGTGATTTGCCCCCCCCCTCCCCCCCCCCCCCCGTATCACTAGATATTCTTAGATTGTGGGCCTCCCACACACTGATTCATTACAGGCTTTCTGTGTGTGTTGAGGCCTATGAGCATACAGTGACTTCATTGTCCAGAGATCTCAACAAAATTTATTGTTAAAAGTTATTCTAAAAGATTTATGAATATCATCAATCATTCCAATTCTCCAATTTCTGTCAAAAAATTGAAATTTTTAACAGATTTGACCAAGACGGCCTAGTTCCGTTAACTGCGATGAAAAAACTGATTGACTGTGTTGCACCCCAAGGTTCCCTCACAGTCGTCAGTGTTTCAGATTGTATGCCATGCAATAAGGCAGCAAGCAGTCATCAAAAGCTGCAAAATACTCTATTAAAGACTCCTTTTATCACTGAATTATCTGCTGCAAAGTGGACTTACCAAATGCACTTCCCTCTGTCTGACACGTATCTATCTATCAAGTGTTCATAAGCGGGCCTGGCAAACAAGCAAAAATGGCCTAAAAATTCTCTGGTATGGGCGGTGTGAAAAGGTCTCCATGATCCTTGTCTTACAGATTGAGACACTGGAAGAGAAGCCTCTTACCGTATAATATGACAAAAGACCAGTGTTGTCGTCGAGTACAAACCAACGATACTGCCATCCTTTGACGACATTTGTCCATTTGGAAAGTGGGCCTTCAAGTTTCACCGCCATCTTCCTTTTTGCTCAATCACACATCAACCAACGTACCAGCTCCTCCGCATCAGCACGAGAAATCATTTCTTTCATTGACCATGGAAGTTCCTGCTGAAAGGCAACTGAACTTTCAAATTTCAAAGCATGAAATATGAAGAAATCGTGCACGGTAATCTTTCCATAAAAAGCCAAGGATTTGACCCAGTGAAACTTCTCTTAGGTTCTCGTGTCCCATATTTGCAGCATGCCCCATCAACATACTTGTTTTTTAAAACTTCAACTGGGACTTCAACGTGCAGTTTCTAGACAGACCCACAGTTTATGGAATTCGCTCAGATGCCTAGTTTCTCATGAATGAAAAACATTATTTGTAGTCTGGCAAAGACTTTCAGTCATAGAACTTTAGCACTTTGTATTGAATTTTCTAGTTTTCATTGCTTTACATATTTTAGTGCAAAAAGCTCTTAGTTATTCTCAACCAGATTAACTGTCTCAACAAACACTGGCGCCATCCTGGAGCAAGTCTATTTTTCTAAAGTAACGGAACACTATTTCTTAGTTTTAGTTCCATCATAGCTCAGTGGCGGCTTTAGGGGGTGCAGTAGGGGGCAACTTCCCCCCCTTCATGATGAAACTCGGCTTGGCGCCCCATTTTCAGCGAGAAAGGAGCCCCTTATCCTGATCCAAATGCATTTCTTTTCGTGTTTCCTTCTGATTGTGGGAAACATATGAATTAAGGCGTTATTCAATTGAAAACCCAGAGAATTTTTCCTAAAGAATGGCCCAAAAGTTTCTGCGCGCCTTCGGTGCGCGTACTTTTCATTATATTTTTGGCGTCCACTCTGCAAATTGCCCCCCCCCCTTCAACTTCGGGCTGGATCCGCCCCTGTCATAGCTCAGGCCTGTATAGGAAGCAGGGGGCAGGTAGGGCTCAATCCCGCAAATGATTTTGAAAACGATGGTTTATGTCATAAGCATTAATTAGATGTATCGTTCTCTATTGTTTCGAGAACAATTGACCCCCCCCCCATCAGCAGCTACTTCCTACGGCCCTCAGTCCTGTAGCTTGAAATTTCTTTCGCCAAAATCAAGAAAAGTTTTATTGTGAAGAACTGTTATGCGTGGAATCCTCCGGGTCGATCATTTTTCTTGCAAAATGTGTGGTCTAGCCATGTTCTTCCCTCTGGTTATTCTTATTTGCTATTTTAAGAGAATCGCTTGAGAAGTTTACCTTAATAATGCGTATGACGTCTTTACCCACACAAAAAGGTGAAGAATCTGCGTGTGGTAAAAAAAGAATCTTGCAGAGGCAGAGCCATGGCTCCTTCATGTAACTTTCGTTTACAGTGGCAGCCAATTGTTTTCAAAAATAAGATAGATTATAAAATGCTTTCGCTTTCGTTTCCGCTCCCCTGATTTAGAGGAAAAATAAAGTTACAAAAGTAGGAAGAAAATACGAGAGGAAACAGATAATATGATGAATATAATAAAGAGGAAGGCAACGTAGCGCATCTACACGTTTTTTATTAGAAACATTGATCAGGCCATACACGTTTTTTTTATAAGAAACTGGTTTATAAGAAACTAGTACTAATACTGCATTCACACTGATACAGTTAAACCAGCTTTACCTAAACCAGTTTACATTTCAACCAATCAAATAACTGGATTTTTTGGATTGACCAATCAGAAGGTCTTATTGAAAAACCTGGTTTAGTTTAAACTGGTTGAACTTGCAATGTGAATGGGGCATAAGATGGCCAAGATTTTAAGAAACTCTAGTTCTATGTCTGAGAAGTACTAAGAAACTTTTCAAAGTTAAAAGCATAAATATCATAGCAAATAGATCGTTGAACCCATATTCTTGAGCAATATTATCTAACCATTTGTGTTTTCAACATAACAGAACACTGTTTATTCCTTTATGATGTTTTAAATGTTAAGAAACATATGTGCCGCAATGTTTGCGACCACATTGCTAATTCTGCATTCAAAAAATAAGAAACCAATTAAGAAACCTTTAGTACTAAGATGGACAAAATTTCATTCGAAATTAAGAACCTTTTAGTACTATGGCCTGATCCTAGTTTCTTATATAAAAAAAGCGTGTAGTACTAAAAGTTTCTTAATTTAACATGAAATTTTGTCCATTTTAGTACTAAAGTTTCATAATGGGTTGATTATTTTTTGAATGCATGAATTGTCAATGTGGTTGCTAAGACTGTGGCAGACATGTTTCTTTTTTACATTCAATCTAAACAGTTACAATACATATTACTTAATTACACTACTTACAAAATACTATACGCTACTACTTTTACAATATCACTTGAGTCAAAAAACTATGGCTACCTCATGGCAACATAAAACATGCAACATTAAAACACATAAAACAACATGAAATATGTTTCTTGACATTTAAAACATCATAAAGGAATAAACAGCGTTATGTTATGTTGAAAACACTAATGGCTAGATAATATTGCTCAAGAATGCAGGTTCAACTCAATCTATTTGGTATGATATCCATGCTAGTTTAGCTTTAAAATGTTTCTTAGTACTTCTCAGACATAGTACTAGAGTTTCTTAAAATTTCGGCCATCTTAGCACTGGTTTCTTATTAACACCTGATGACAGCTTTGTTAATGCACCTAATGCATTTTCAACGATTTAACAGCTTTTAGAAACCTTTGAAAACTTTGGAAATCCTTAGGAGATCTCTGGAAATCCGGGAATCCCTGGCAAATCTGTCTGGAAATCTGGAAATCTCGTACGCTATTTTTATGTAGTGAAATGCCCTCGTTTTTCTCCAAAGTCTAACAACTATGTTCATCTCTGATGTCATGTCTGTTTTGGCATTATTTAGGTGAGTCAGGTAGCTGCAAACCCCTACAAATGTTACGCGACACGGCTTTGGGAGTTCTTTAGACAATGTTTACTTCATTTGCTTACGTCACTTACGTCTTGTAAGAAACAGTCAGCAAAATGTTTCATCCCTGCACTGCACCTCACGACAAGAGGAACATTTTCGTGACCGCAAGAAACGCCGTGGGCTATCTATAAAACATGGAATAAGGAAAGGCATAATGGATAAACCAACTACGTTCACGCGTGGAATCACACTTGACTCTTTTGTGTTTCTCAAGATCTCATTGGTTTATTTTGCAAGTGATTTTGAGAGAATCTGCTGAAATTTCCTTAGCTCCCATTCTGTCATTTCATGAAACATTTCAATATTCATATATCTTTATACGTTCGTTTGGATATGAGTGGACTTTTGATGGTCACTTTTAATGTCTTTGAGGGTACGGGTAAGTGCTTCTCATTTGAGTGGATTTTTGGGCCATTTAGAAATTGGCCAAAAATAGTCAAAATGGCTGGTTAGAAGAGGGTACCTTTCTAAGAACCGGGCGGCAGACCCGCGTCCATCCGCAAGTCAAGTACCCTCCGGGGGAGGCACTTGCCTACGTTCGCTGTTGTTATTTCGTCATTCGTCGCGTTGCAGTGTCCCTGCTTATCTGCTCTCACAAAATTTGGACTCAAGAAGAGGAGAAGTCAGAGGGGCATTTCGGAGGCATTTTCCGTAAGAATACTTTTGTTCAGAAGAAATCTCGTACACTATTCAGATGAGTGAACTGTCCCTCGGAGGAGCCTCCTATCATGCCCTCTGTTTCAGTTGAAATGTAAGGAAATTTGATTGAACTGTCGCGAAAATATGCATAAAACAAGGTAAGGCTAGGTTCAGACAGCCCACCTCCACGTGCTGAATGCAATGAGCATTTTATTCGACTCTTGAGGAACATATTGGTGTAATGTGTTTCAAAACTGACCACTTGTTTGGTACTTCTTTAGAATAATGGGCTGGTTATCAGGCTACTTGTTTGGTTATTCAATCAATCCATTCCTTGATTATATTCCATTCCATCATTATGTTCCATTCCATGATTCCATGTTTCACAGATAGCCTGTGTCGTCATCCAGTGCAGTTTCGAAAACAAGCACGTAACAGAAAATCTTCTCACGCCATTTCTTTGTTTTTAGGACCATCAGGATTGAGCTAAGTGTGAAGTTAGACATTTTCCGCTGTTATTTAAAATGATTATCCTCCTCAAGTCTTTTAATAGCTTTCTTTGGCTTTCCTACAATTGAGTTCTATTTTTGATGGTCAATTCACATATCCTGCATTGCCAAACAGAACAAAAGAATAGTAGAATTTACTTGCAATGATCACCTACTTCCAAACCATTATCCTAACAATCAAATGCAAATTTTGTAACAGATCACGACAGCTATAAAAGAGGCTGGAAGACCAGAGGCGCAAACCATATTGACAGACAACGTGACAGGGTACAGAGGTGGCTGTTTTGCTCATGGACATGGCTTCAGTTTCTCTTTATGATGTACTTACGGAAGAAGATACAATTCTGAGAAAAGTTTTAGATTGTTTATCTCTTTCTGAGATAGCCAAGCTGAAGGCAGTTAATTTCAACATGCTACAATGCGTCAAACATTATCTGAGCATCCGACAGAAGTTCGACTTCAGCAAATTCGAAAGAGATTTTCCAAGATTCGAAAGTGAGCATTTCAGCGAGTTAACAACAATGAATATTTCTGTAACAGAACTAAATCTTCAGGATTGTGGCAAATGGTTGTCAGATGAAATTTTCATGAACTTGATAAGAAGAAACCGAAGTATATTAAAGATCGATCTCAGTAATTGTGAAAATCGTCGAATGACTAACAACGCTCTGTTTTCGATAGCATATAATTGCAAAGACTTGGAAGAATTGTCTTTGGATGGCTGTACATGGTTTTCAGCCGATGCCCTCACAATGCTTGGTCGACGATGTATCAGTCTAAAGAAGCTAAGCCTAAAAGGATGTTTTTCAATTGATGACGAGAGTTTAGCCGATATTTTGAAGAGCAACCGACGTTTACGAGAACTCCATTTACGCCACTGCAAACAGCTTAGCGAGGCGATACCAACAACAGTCGCAAAGTACTGTTCGAATCTGGAAGTCTTCGACTTTTCGAGATGCGTCGGATTGAGTGATGATGCCATCTTAGATCTGGTACATGGCTGCCGTAATTTGAAGAACTTGAACTTGACAAATACGCCTCTGTCCCCATGGGCATTGTGGGTCATTGGCAATTCTTACTCCGACCTGAAAAGCATCGCGTTTGCGGGGGTGCCCGCATTGGATGACGTCATGCTAGCACATATCTCTTACTACAACGCAAAGTTAACTGCTGTCGATATTTCATTTTGTCGCAATATCTGCGACAAAGGTGTAACAGCACTTAGCGAATCATGTCCTGAGATAAAGTATTTGAATTTGGCCCGATGCAATGAGGTGACCGACTCTGGAATCGAATCGATCGGTCAACACTGTTTGTCGCTAGAAGAGCTGGTGCTAGAGGGATGTGAAACTGTAACCCCGAAAGGCCTGGATGAGATCGCTTCCAATTGCTCAATGCTTCGTAAAGTTAACTTTCAGGACTGCTCTCAAATTGATGATGACACTTTGATCAAGTTGATTACAAATAACAAATCCCTGGAGTCAATAAATATCGAGAATTGTACAAAAATAACAACAAAAACAATTCACAAGATCGCTACATGTTGCAAAGAAATTAAAGAACTAAACATTTCAAACTGTAAATTAATAAAAGACAAGGAATTCTGTAGCTTTATCACAAACTGTAGAGATTTAGTGCACTTAAAGCTGGATGGATGCACCTGGCTTTCAGCAAAGACATTAGCAGTGATTGGGTTGAATTGTAAACAGCTTAGAAGTTTAAGTATTTCACGTTGTGATAAAATTAATAACAGGAGTTTAATTACAGTAATTTTCAATAATTCTAGATTGAAATTCATTGATTTAGCAGATTGTGCAATTATCCAAGAAAGCATTGTTGATTTAGCAAAGGAGGTTTCTCCAAAGATTCGTATTGAATATTAATGAGTAATAACAATTTTGAGTTTATCGGTCCTCTTTTTTGCTCTTTTTCAACCTCTGCTGCACCCATTATCTATACAGGGCCAGTTCTTACAATGGGGGCCATCGAGCATAGGTTTCAAATCTTTCGCGAAATCTTTAAAAAGCTGGGTGTAAAATTATATGACCTATTTCTTTGAACTGAACGGCTTCAAAGAAACTTGATCTATTTTACAGTAAATCTGCCGTTGGACTTTTCTGAAATCTTCAATATTTTCAGAAATACAGTGTTTTTCTTCTTTTTTAGGAATTCAAGAAAATTTTCGAAAAAAAAACTTAAAACTGTCGTAATTTCTAAACCTCTTGACGAAAAGATCAAATAATTTTCAAGAAAACCATAGTTTGTGGATGCCTACAATATGGTATCAAGCAAAACTCGTTCACTGTTCTAATTTGTGATTTAGAAATTTGATGACGTCACATCATAAAATCGGCTGAATTATAAAAATGGCTGTAATTTTGCCAAACATTCACGATTTCTGCAAAGTCCAACGGTAGAATCGTAGAAAAGTGGCTAAAGTTTCTTTCAAGTCATTCAGTTTAAAGAAACAGGTCATTGAATTTTACACCCGCCCTTTTTCGTAGATTTGAAGATTTTGAACCTATGCTGGGGCCACCGACTTTCGATTTTCGTATCTTTTCACGGCATTTGGCCGTTAAGATCGGCTTTTCAAAAAATTCCCTTCCGGAGATTTGCATCCGATTTTTAATTTTCTTAAAGGCCTAAGGGTAAGACCCTCTCCCCCCATAACGGCCAATTGCCGTTAAAAAATACGACAATCGAAAGTCGATGGCAACCAAATATAGCACCCTTGTTTAACATTTCACCAATTGGTTTGTAAGAAAAAATTGACATTTTCTTTCTGTCGAAGTGAAGTGATATGTCAAGCAGGTGTGCCACATTTTTAGAGTGTTGATATGATAGCTACGATGCCTGCCAAAAGTCTTAGAACACCTCAGCTAATGTTGCTTTGTCTTGCGATTCCCCCTTCCCATCTGAGAACGAAGTTGTTTTTGTGGTAATGAAATAGGAATGACAGGATGATCCAAATCAACATTGTTTCAGGGATAAGGGGGTGTTTAAAGCTAATTGCCATGGTTAGAAATGTTGATTTTGAAGAAATGGCCACAGTGTTTCAAGGACTTTCGGCAGGTATTGCTTGTGGCAAATTTTTTGTCATAAAATGGCAATCCTGAAAGGGAAATCGCAATACGGCTGTGTGCACACTAACTTTGTTTCCCTGCCTAAGAATTCTTAAGAATTCTTGAAAAATTTCTATATTATTTGAAAATTCTTTTTACCAAGCTTTAGGGCTTTGCATAGCTTTCATGAATCCTTACCAGTGATATTGATGTGCACAAGGCCTGTACTATATGTAGAGAAAACCAGGGCTAGTTGTAACACTTAAAAGAAAAATGAAATTTTCTCCTTATCAGCAAAACACAGACCCATCTTTACACCACAATGTGTTGTGTTTGACCATTTGCTATTGAACATTGTTGAACAATCTGTTTACTTGTGAAAATGCACTGTTCTGGAAAAGGTATTCAAGGATCTAAGGTTTATTTCAGGAGAAATAACACATATTTTACTCCAATTCTGAAATCCAAAAATTCACCTTTAGGCCAACACTGTTTATAATGAAGGTGCTAAACAAGACATTCATTCACATAAAAGCAGGTGAGGACCGTGTTAAGAGTGGTAGAGAAATGCCCCTCTGTTACCACTTGCCCAGCCCTGGTTTCCCCAACATTTTCCTTTCAATTCCTTGGCTTGAAAATTAAAGATTAAGTATAGGATGAAAGTAACCATTAAAGATGCAGAGCAGGTTTTTTGGTCCTTTAGGAAGACTTCCATGACAAAGATCATTGACCTATTCATTCATCATCATTTCTATGTCAGGAAATTCATCTTGTTCTGGACGATTCTTCAAATGATCATTATAAATCTTCTCTTTGGCCTTTTCCTTCTTTTCTTTTGCCATCTTTTCATTTGCTCTATACTGTTCACTCAATGGGTTGTGTTCTTGGTTTCTGCATGACTCAAATTTCTTCTCTAAATCATCAATTTCTTCCTTACATGGAAGCTTAAATTTCTTCACGATGTTGATTATCTCTTCTAATTTCACAAGCAGTTTGCTCATGTCAGACCCATCTCCAATAACATTTTGAACATAACGATCCATAACCTTTCCTATACTAGCTTTGAGTGCAGCTAAGGCAACTTGGGTTGGAGCGTAAAGTAAAAATATGTCTGCTAGAAGTGCCTTGCTGATGAATTTTTCTGCATTTGGCCGATACTTCTCAACATCTCCAAGTTCTTCAAACCTTGTTTTCATATCAATCAAAAATCCCTCCAAAGGCCTGAATGCATTGTGCACAGCTATATGAAAATGAAGCTTCTGCATCAGTAAAAGTTCATTTGAAATTACAAAATCCTGAACTCTCTCGTAATCTGGAGCTAATTGTTGCATGAATTGTCCTATAGATACATTATATTCATCAACTTTAGTTGCAAGATAAATACACAAATAGGCCACTTCTTTTGGGTGGTATTCCAAAGGGGATGTATTCAAATAGAACCTCTTGAAATAAATCGCAGCAGTGCCATAAACTGATGGAGGTGGAGGTGCTAGGAACTGATCACATAGATCTCTGATAAAACATCCGTAGTGGTCCAAAATCTTTTGCTGGTCCATGATACTAGGGATCTCCTCTGGTTTGAAACTATCCGAAATTTTCTCAACATATTTTGTCCATGCCGCAGCCTTGTGTTGCTCTAACTCTTCTTGCGTTTTGAATATCCAGAATTTATTCTGTGTGCTGTTTGTATACATTCTTGATTTTCAGCTATTTGCTGTTAAACTTGAGCTTTTAAGACTTGTCCTCCGAGCAGTACACGTGCTGTTGTTTGGCCTAAATGAGGAATCAAGAAGACAAGACAACCTATGCTCCCCGGAGTCCGGATAGCCATTTACTAGTTACCAGACTCCTCCTCGAGGAAAGAAAAAGAAATGGCGGGAAAATTCAGCTAGGGTTGGGGTAGCCTGAGATCAGGCTCACTCGCAAAGAAATTTAAAGCAAAAAAAAACTCAGGCTAGGGTTGGGGTTGACCTATTTTTATTCCTATTTCTAATTCTTTATACATTGAGACCCTTCAGCAACAACGTAACTTTAGCTAAGAAAGCAAATCAAATTACAATCATATTCTAAAACAAAAAAAACTACTGCTGATCTTCCAGGGGGCTGTGTTTGCATTGGTTTTTCAGCTCATCAAATGACTTTTTAACTGTTTTTTATATTGATACAAGGTAGGGAGCTCCCTAATATTCACAGGAATCTCGTTCCAAGCCTTCAGAGCTGTGTAAGAAAATCTCTTTTCAGAATATTCCAGATTATACTTTGGAATTTGAAGGTTCTCACAAAATCTAGTATTGTTAGAGTAATGAGATTTCCGTTGAAATTTATTCCAAAGGTTTTCCTGGACATAGCCTGTTCATGATCTTATATGTCATGACTGATCAATCGAACGTAATGAGTTGTCTAACTTGTAAAAAGTTCTTCGGCCAGTCATCCTTTATCCTGGTAGTGTCAATTATCGAAATGGACCTGTCTTGAAAACACTGTAATGATTCAATTTTGGAGTTGAATACACTACCCCATTACCCTGGTAACCAGAGCCAATTCTCTTCATTTAAATTTTGAGGTTCTGGTACCCAGGGTACTACCCCATATAACATCAGCGTATCTTATATGACTCTCTACGAGCGCGCGATAGACATTGCTGACCGCCGTTTACACGAATTTACCACGAGAAACTGATTTTTAGAGGATTAACTCACAGATAACCAAAAGTTAAGAAAGTCCGATATTGGGAAAATATAATTCAAGAAACCTTTCAGTCTATAGAAGAATTCCTTCACTAGACTTGCATGAAGTCTGTTTCAACGTCTGTAGTTACTCTGTCGGAAAGTGAAAGGCGAAACATCTTTCACTCTTCCCTTTCCCAATGATTTTTTCACGAAATAGACTTGGCACAAGTCTATTCCTTCGTATATTTGTACTTCATTTTCATTTGTTACCTGTACCACAATACTCGGAAGACACTTGAGTAATCTCTAAAAATTGAAACGCTTCAAAAAACCCTGTTTGAATTTTCACGAGGGCACAGGAAGTAAGCAAGAAGATCTTCATGAAACCCAGCTACTTTTTTTGGCAACCTAGCAGTTGAGTTTCTTATGGGCAGTTACTTCTGGAAAATACGTGGAGGCAGCCTTGAGAAAAAACAGACCTTATGATCACAGCTGAAAGCCAAAATGCTGATTCAGAATCTTGCCGTTTAAAATATGAATCCTGAGCAGGGACGTAGGAAGCATTTCAAACTTGGAGGGGCACGACACTTCGAGGGCACCTTTTTCTTGAGAGAAAGGGGGCACTTTCTAGAAATAAAAAGGACACTTCTTTGTTTACTGCAAGATCTTAGGGGCACGTGCCCCCAGTGCCCCCCCCCGGCTCCTACGTCTATGATCCTAAGCAAATTCAAATGATATTTCCCACAAAGAAAGAAGATGTCGTGCACAAGTACAGCTTAATTTACACATTTAATTATTGATGTTTCTTATGTAATTTGATATCAAAGTAAAGCAAACTGTTTGATTTGCTAATTCAGGAATATCACTGTTTACCTTAATTTTTTGTGTTGATGACTAGTGAATTAGCATATTTGATCAAAACAGTTGTGCAAAGACCATGGTAGCAAAAACACGAACATTCGAGATCTTCCAAGATCATGTCTGCATCCTTGCTCTTTTGTGTCTGTTAAACGTATATTTCTATAAGAAACTTCTCATAAGAAACTCCTCTCTCAGACTGCCAAAATTTAAGTAACTCCAGTACAGGGAAACATAACTTAAGAAACTATTTATTTTATAAAAGACATCCTTAACATATTTTCGCTGTCTATTTCACCTGCTTCCTGTACATGTCATAGACTTTCCCAAAGTTCTCGCCATCTGTAATGATTCTATCTGAAAGTTGATTGATGAAATAGACTTGCGGCAAGCCTACCTGTATCATTGTCTAAACATTTAGTAGTTGGAAAGGCATCAAAGAACATCGCTTAGAAATGTTTTCGAGGGCACAAGTAAACATGAAGATTTTTCTGGAACCCTTAAAAATCTCGTAGGAAACTCAGAGTACTCAAGATCTGACAAGTTTAAGCAGTTTTTCAATACTGGCCCAATTTCTTAGTTTCTTATGAGAAAATACCAATGAGTCAAAAAACGGTTTTCGCGTTAGGCGGGTTGTGGAATGAAAAGTATGTGACCGAAAGTCAAAACTGAAACGTTGATCTATCAGTCAAAAGTCAACTTAGATGAGAACAATTCGTTTGGTAATATCTCTCATCTTATAGACCAAGAAATTAGGAAAATGCTGGTTAAGGGCATGTCTGGGGACAAAAAAATTCCACATTCCATTCTAGTCTATAATTTACCTTTTATTGAAATTCAAATTTAGTATCTCAAACTGGCAATGTAAACTTCAATGCCTCATAAATCATGGACCAAAATGGAGCGTGGAACTTTCGATTCCCATACAAACGGTACAAACATTACAGATATTCTTGTGATTGCTGGTTTTCAAGATGGCCAAGATGCGTGTTTTTACCAAACAAAACTCTCTCATCTAAGTTAGCCTGTAACTGATACATTAACACTTTAGTCTTGATCATCGTTTGCATCTTTTTAATCCATAGCCAGCCGAACGCTTAAACCTTTTTCGACTCACCCGGCACAACGTGTATTGTTGAGAAACCGGATACAGTCGGAAAGATGTATCCATTCTTTGAAATCTTATTCTTAAGAAGCTATTTGTCACCGATTTGAAAAAGATTATAACTCCATATTTTCCTAACTGACGGTTGCATAGGGACCGCGGGGCAGGGTAGGTTGGGTGGGCTATAGCCCACCCACTTTGTAGCAACAAATGGCCTTATTTTTGTTTGACAAAATTTTGAAAATAATTAGCACTTAGTCGGCTGAAAGAGAAGCTGAAATTGGAAGTGTTAAAGACGAATTCAGAAAGATATATATTGAAGCTCTTGACTTGATAGTACACTTTGTAGATCTACGATTGAAGCAGCCAAATTTTATTGAATAATTGAATATTTGACACTACTGACAATGATGGTGATAGTTTCTTCATGTTATGATGAAAAGGGTGTTTTCCAGCAATCCATTGAGCTTGATCCTAAAAATTCTTCCGGGGACTGCGCCCCCGGACCCCCAAATTGCCCTCAGTTGGCGCCTGCCCTCTAGCCCATCCACTGTTTGGATCGCTCTGCGGTCCTTGTTGCACATGATTATTCGAAATAACTGACTTTACGATGTATATTTTAATCTTGAAACGAAGAATTCTTGATAGCAAACTTCTGTAGGCCTTGAAGACAAGAAATGAGTGGCTCATCTTGTGCCATCTTCCAACTTGGTCAAATGATGTTTAATCAAGCTAGAGGATTGCTTTGATATTGCTATGATAACATGTAGTTCTTTATAGCATGTAGAATTTGATAACATGTAGTTCTTAATTTGCAACTTCGATTCTGTGTTAACAGTGCGGCCGCCATCTTGTACATTCCATGATGGTGCTAGTATCCATGAAATCGCTTATTGTACCCTCCAAGAAAGCTTGGCCTGAAAACGTTCACATCTACGCGATGAATTAAACAAGCCATTTCTAGCTGTTTATGATTACATCGAGAAGAAAGACTTCTGTCTAATTCCAGATTTCACTAGAATCATGGGGAAAATCTAGAAATTTATGTTGAAGCAGCAGTGAGATCATGGATTCAAAATCCCACGAATTAGTCGCATCTGGTCACATCGCCTTGCTAGTACAATTTATCAAAATTATCAAATATTGGTCACATTTATGAGACACACTCAGTACATATGGATATGACTGCTGGAATGCCAAAGGTCCTCAAAGAACGCCTCGAAATTTAAATGAGAAAGGTTGGTAAGAGGAAAAGAAAGAAGGAAAAAAGGGCTTTCTTTCCAACTTTCTTTCCTTCTTTATTTTTTATTTCAAAATTTAATTTTTTGGCTCTTGTACCCAAGGTAACTCTAACTTAAACACTACATTTTGGCGAGAACAGAGAAGGCATAAAAATTGAAGCAGAAGGAAGTATTTCTTGTCAGGTAAGCATCTTATTCAACTAACAACCGCTATTTACAATGAAATTGATTGCATTTCTAATATCTGAATACAGGGCCGTCAAGAGCCAGCTCGGGCCTGAGAGAGATCAACGGGGAAGGTCCCCTAAGAGTCTGTGGGGCACAGCCCCAAGTAATTCCCAGTGACCACGCACTTTCGTCTTTCGGAAAATGAAAGAAACGCCCCTTTTAAGACTAATTGTTTCGATGTAGAAGGTAAGACGATATAATAACGAAAAGAGACTTGTGACTGAGTCGTAGTTGGTCAGCCAATGTATGCTAGTTCATTTTAACAATAAAGACTTGCCACACAATACTGGGGCGTCGTCCTAACAAAAAATAAAATACCAACTATCTGAATAATTACACAAAAATTGCAACGAGAATACTAACTAGCATCTTTTCAACAAAACAAATATATTATAATAAAGAGAACAGATAACTAAGTTTAAATTAATGGCAATAATGAAGAAAGGTAGCAGTTGCGGTCATGGTCTGTTGCGTAAACTGTTATTTTCGAGATTCAAGGAGTCTCAAAGATTCCAAGATTCAAAGAGTCTCAAAGATTCAAAAAGCTAGTATGTTAAAACATTCTTTATCGGCAAGTGCGATAAGAAGTGTTATACATACTTGCGGGAATTATTTTGTGTATAATTATGTTAAGATGCAAATCTTCAGCCGATGTCCAGCACCACGAGACCCCTCCGCCACCCCGTGGGATGGGATTGTCAAAAGGGCATATAATTTGGCTTCTAGAGCTGCTAAGGTGCCTCACACTTCGGGGCAATTAAATCAGAATATTTCTGTGGTGCAATGCCCCCGCAGACCAGCGCCCTGGTCCACGAATGCATCTATTAGATAGATGACTGAGCATATCCTTACAGATATGCACGGAAGGCCTGCGTTCTTAGATATCAAATTAATCGTTTAGTGGCAAGATGAGAAATACGATTAACTTCGTGAGCGATTAAATGTTCCGTTTCCGACTTGATCCTCGAGCGTTTTTTCGTTCTTTCGAATGCGATTATATAAGTCCACGAGTTATTGAGTTATTTACATATATGTACACGTATTTGATATAAACTGTGAATTCTTGATCAGCTCCAAGCGTTCGTTCACGTTAATTGTCTAACTCGCACTCGTCGTAACTTTGATGATTCCGTGTGTGTTGTGTTCTAGTTTCGAGATTTCTCCCGTCCCTCTCTCAAGTTATTCCACAGGAAGCCCAATCGCGTATATTGTGGGGCCTAGCTTAAACTGAGTCAATTATGCTGTGTTGTTTTCCTAACTGCAAAATAAGTAACACTACTTGTTCTTTGAATTGAAATAAAATGAAATTCATACCATTGAAGAGTTGACTGTTTATCTCTGTGTTGACCATACGTTAAAAATATTCAGCAGCATCTGTTAGTGTTATTTTATGATGAGCGTTGTTTCTTTGGTAAGAAATCAGATAATTTTAGATCTGACTAGGTTATCTTTGATATTTGTGTGTCTCTTTAAAGTAATAAAGGGTTGTTTGATTCATATTTGTTTAAAGTACATATGTCATGAACCTGATTGGTGCACACGATATAGTTCTCTTGTCAAGTTTATTACAAACCACAGGATCGAGGCTGAATTTTCATTGCAATGAAAATTCGCGAAGCAGAAATGAAAGGTCACAAAACAATGGAATTCCACGCCACACTTCTTTGTTGTATTAACCAATTGCTGACGTGAAATATGCCCTTTACGTTTGTCATCATTTACAATTGTCTGCCGGTTGTCCTTTAATATTTTACCAATTTCTACTGAGGTGTTGTCATATGGGATGATAAAAGGGAGATTTTTAATTGTTTCTGTATTTCTGTAGTTGGTTTGTCACTGTCAAATAACAGGCCTAACTGTGTATATTGTCTGATTTTGTTGGATTGTGTTTTGATCTCAGAGAGGTTGTAGCCTCCCCTAATTAAAGGCACACTGTCGTGGCGCTGATTGGGTAAACAAGACAATCAAGAATAAAAGAATTAGGCAAGGTTCAGTGATTTCGCTGTACAGTGAAATTCACGAAGATGATAATGAGCTGATTCCCTTTATTCCCGAAACAAAGTATGATCCAAGAACAAAAAGGCTTGGTAATTACTCAAAGGCCAGAGCGTTGTCATTGATTTCAATATCACAACTAGCCAATCACAATCACGATGGTTTGCCTTTAAGTTATTTCTCAGTGTTTCCAGTTTTTCCTCAGGTTCGTTGTTATTAGTAATTATTCTCCTAGATCTCAGAGCCTTGCTGCTTAATTTTAATCAATTAAGTAAAACTTGATAAGATATATCCAAAAAACTTATTTCTCTTAAAAGACATCCCCAAATTTATGACTACTTGTGATTTTTCTAAAAATGATACCCTAAATCTTATTTTCTTCTTGATGAAAGGCATCCCAAAAAATGGCACATCCTTTACTCGCATATGTATAGTATCCCCCCTCCCTGTAGCAGTAATACTGCCTACAAATATGTCATTTCCTTTAGCCTCGTTATCACCCTGATTTGATTGAATGAATGTCCTTATGTCTTACTTTTCCTTCTTAGTCATGCGCAGTAGTTTATATGTCAATCACCTTTTGTATTATATGTAACTATTGTTTTAGATTAATTATAAATATTGCTTTGACTGTTAAGTCTGAGGAGACTTAACATTTCGACACATTTCGACTTCTATCTTCTTTATCATCGATCCCGTGTATGGAATCAAAGGACAGATCTTTTCATCTGTCACAAAAACTCTCTACATCTGTCACACCCCGGTCATCCGAAATCTTCAATTGCTTGCATTCGGGGCACTTCCACGACATTAATTTCGAGAAAGAATTTAGTCCTTTGCCTTTAATCTAGTCCCATAAGAGACAAAGTTTGACGAAATATAGTGTGAAAACACACGTTAGAAACACGTTCTATGTTTGAAGTGTCAGTTGCACAAGTGCTGAAAGCATACATCTGCCTCGAATTCTGCTCATCACAGTCAACGTATTTCCCTTTTATGAAATTAATGACGTCAGAGTAGCTGCCAGGATTGCCTTCAAAATCTTCGAAGTAATCACTGATAGGGGACTGGTGAACTTTTTCCTCCAATAGATCGCTTTTGTTCAAGAAAACAGCTATTGGTTTTGTCTTGAACCAATGTGAATTAATAACAGACTTGAAGACTTGCAGACTCTCCATCATAGCATTCTTACTCGTATCTTCCCTGAGTGGCATATCAAATTCATCGACAGAGACACAAAATAGAATAACAGCAACATCATCAAATTGGTGAATCCATTTTCTCCTCTCCGATCTTTGTCCACCCACATCAATCATTTCGATCGGAATATCTTCGAAATAGAATTGTAATGTCCGAACCCCAGTCGTCCTCATGCGGCAATGTAATATTTGTTGGTCCGTTGGCAGGAAATCTTCTCGTGTAATATCATCTAAGTCATCGAGCAAATGAGCTAAACTAGCTGGGCTTTCAAATTCAGATGAATACATACCAAAGAGCTCTTTCATCTCTGGCATAGACCAAACTTGCGAGGCTAGTTGCAAAAGCTGCTGTTGTGCTCCAGCAATATGACATGCATTGCTCGCTGCAAGCTTCTGGAAATCAATGATACATCTCTCTTTATCAAGATCGGCAGGATCACTTCGTTGCATGTCATGCTTCTTCAGGATTGTTTCGATGCAGTTGATGATATTTAGCTGGATCAATGGCCTGAAAGACTCCCGCTCTGCTTTAGAAAACCCTGAAGTATTGATTATTTGCATTTGACGCAACAAAGTTGATTTGCCTGAATTTGAAGTCCCAAGTACAAGGATCTTTGTGTTGTTTACTGTCTTATAGTTTGAGTAGGGATCATTGACCATATTAGATGTTGTGTGAATTCTTGAAAAGCTTATACTGCAACTGCAACCCATTCTCTTGCGACAGAAAACGTAGTACTTCTTGACGTAACAATTTCAAAGTGCCCTGCAGGACGAAAACATGAAAATTTCAATCCAAAGTGTCGATTGCATTTAGCCAAATTACATAGCGTAGCCTAAATATACGATCAAATTCCTAAATATTTGTGCAAGAACCGATCAAGTCAACAGTGCCTTTCTCAAAGCAAACAACCTGATACCTACCGGGTGAGTTGGCAAAATATAACCAAATCTTGCTACAAAACTACAACATTAATCTAAGAAAATCATATTTCGTTTGCTTGACTGAAGGCGTCACTTAACTTTGAGAACTAGCTCATAATTTACTTTTCTTAACTTACAACTTATACAGCATTCACATTGCTTTGTATAACCCAGCTTTATCTAAACAAGTTCAAATTTCAACCAATCAAATGATTTGATTTTTTGGATTGACCAATGAGAAGGCCCTATTTGATAACCCGGTTTAGTTGAAGCTGGTTTAACTTGCAGCGTGAGTGGAGCATGAATTCACTTCACATAATTTCAAATTTGAGATTACAGCCCTGAACAAAAGAGGTGACAGTAGACTTATTACATGGGTCCTCGTTTTCGCTCCATTTATCCCAACGATACCCCCACAATATCTATAGCAGTAAAAACAATTCAATTCAATGGAGCAAACCTTAGAGGAAAGTCATCAGTCGACTTATACAGCGTAACATAATTTTATGAATCTAGAATAATGGAGATGAATTTTTCCTTGCAAATCTAGGTCATACGCTTTTTACCATGGAAAATTTGGCATGTTACATATTTTTTGCCTTATTTTGTTTTCCATAATCTATTAACCTATCAATAAACATATTTTGTTTACTTTATCATCACTTCTTTCCAGTATCGTGGGGGTCGCAGGGGTTGTCATCGAAAACCGTTACACCGCCAAAATATTTCAGAAAAACCGTCAAATCGCCCCAAAATTCAGCTAGAACTGTCAAAACATTTTTGCGAGCTTGGCATGCAGCGGCTCATTTCTGTGCTGCAGACGCTGCCTCGCCATTTTTTTCAGACCCAAAAAGGAAAAGCCAATTCCAATGCCTTAAGGCCACTGGAAAAGGTGAGATTTAGTACAATGTTCACAAAAGTATATTGGACTGAACTGGACAATTATTCATAGCTTTTATCTTCAATTTTGTAATGATATGACTGCTCGAATCATACTTCGTGAAGAAATTTGGTAGCCGTTGAGAAAGAGAGGAACCGTAAAACCATCAATTTTACGGCCAAAAACAGTACGGTTTCAAAAACAACTAGAAAGCGTAAAGTGCCGTCCGTGCCTACGACCTAGACTGATGACTTTCGGCTAAGTTTTGCTCCATTGAATTGAATTGTTATTTACTGTTATAGTAATTCCGCTAAAACTTCGTTGAAGCGGAATGGGTATAGTGGGGGTATCGTGGGGGTAAATGGAGCAAAAACAAGGACGAATGTAATAAGTCTACCTACGACCCCCAGTGTATCATATTAATCGGAATGTACTTGAGAATTTTCTAAACAGTGGAAAGGCCTCAAATCCTCCTTTTGAAATTTTCTCGAGGGAAACGAAAGTGAACATGAAAATTGATATGGAACCTAGGAAGCCCCGAGCATTCAACATCAAATAATTCCACTCTCCTTAGTAAAGGCAGTATTAAAACGGGAAGACTGTTGCGCCTTCGGCGAGGCCAAATCAGTCTCCCGTTTTGATAATGCCTCTGCGAAGGAGAGTAAAATAATCTAAGAAACCTCTTAAGAAACCTTCAGTACTGCCCAAGTTTTCCATAAAATGCGTGTGTGCAGTGATGCGAGCAAAAAACAGGTTTACTATGTGTTAGATCTGCAGAAATTTACAATGAAGAAAAGAGTGCGTTCCACGTGAGGTAACACATTTGCCTTCATAACATAAACAGGTTTGCACCAGCTGGCATTTACAAAGCTGTACAACATTCGTAGCATAGGTTTCAAATCTGCAAAAAGTTGGGCGTCGAATTCTACGTCCTGTTTCTTTGAATTTGAATGGCTTAAAGATAGCTTCAAGTCACTTTGCAGTAATTCTACCATTTGGCTTTTTCAGAAATCATGAATATTTTCGCAATTACAGAGCATTTTATACTTCAAAACTCCTCGAAGAATGTAACATTGTAAAATTTCTAGATCGCAGACCAGAAGAATGAAAAACTGTAGACTTCACAAACTATGGTTTTCTTCAAAATGATTCTTTCTATGTTTCGTCAACAAGTTTTGAAATCACGTTCGCTTTATGTTATTCTCCAAGTCTTTCTTGAATTTTTAAAGAACGGGTAAACCCCTTTAGTTCTGAAAATATTGAAGAATTCCGTAAAATTCAGCTGCAGAATCATAGCAAAGTAGCTCTTACGCTAGTCCTAAAAAAACTTGGAGCCTATGCTAACATTCGTGCCTTTTTATGAAGCATCAAACTCCCCTGTTAAACTTACTTTAATGCAGCCCTAGCTCCAACTCCTAATTTTTGAAGCTTTTGGTAAAACCACAGCCTCTTAAAACCACTTACGAACAAAGAAACAGAAAATAATTTGATCTTTAAGTAAAGCAAAGATTATAAATCTTTATTTGAATTCCTGGCAAGAATCAGGGCAAATATTTGACAGTTAACCTGTTGGCCTGTCAGTTTGAATTCTAGTTAGTTTACTCACTACTGCAACGCTAACTGGCTTTCACCAGCCCTGAGCAAATTCAAATGACATTTCCTACAAATAAGGATGATTTCAGGATCAAACACAACTTAATGCTCTTTTAATTATTAATATCTCTCACGTAATTTAATATCAAAATAAAACAGATTATTTGCTTTTGCAGGCTCAAAAATATCAACTTTTTTATGCTCTTTCTGCGTGCTAATTGCAAGGCCATTTGACTGAACATTGGATCAAAAAAGCTCTGCAAAAGAAGAGCACTGCTACGTTCCTAGCATCAAATACACAAACATCAGTGGAGTTCCTCAAAGATCATGTTTGGGTTCTTGCCCCAATGTTCTTGATGCTTAGAAAAACATCATTTGTTTGAAATTCACTGTGAGGAGACTATTTTAAGTATAGCAGTGAATCAAAGTTTGGTTGATGGAAGAAAGGCTAAACTACAGGGTATCCCAAAAAAATTGTGCACAGTTGGTGGTGCTGCTGTGGAGGAGCTGTAAATTCAGTTGTCTCAGTTCTTACACAATTGCATTGGTCAGGCTTCAACTTAGAGTTTGAGACCTGGTTTGAGTCTGTCTGAAACGTGGTTGCTGATTTACGGTAGAGAAAAGGCAAAATAAGTGGTTGTTTCAAAAACATCACTTCTATTGTTCTCCAGCAATGTTTACATGAAATAAGTTTCCAAAAAATATGTTTCCGGCATCGCATTGAAATTTTTTAAATTATTTTGAAGGGTTGGCAGTAATTTCTATTCATAAGATAGCACTTTCTATCCTTTAAAATAGAGGATAAAATATAAATACGATGCCAGTGTCCTTTTTTGGAAAACTTACTTTTGTTTGACATTGATGGAGAACAATAGATGCAATGTCAAAATAAAGCAAATTTCAATAAAGGGTTCTAGAGTCGTATTAGAATTGTTGTTTAATCTTGTAAATGCTAACAGTGTTGTCTGTTCATACGAGAGCGCTTCCTACCTTTTAACAAATGTAATGAAAATTTTAATGCAATGCCAGAACCCCCTCGTTGAAAATTTACTTCATTTTGGCGTTGCTTGAGTACAATAGAAGTGCTGTTTTTCAAGCAATCACTTATCATGCCATTTCTCTGCCATTTCTCAGCAACCACTTGTCAGATTGGCTCAAATAAGGTCTTGAACTCTAAGTTGAAATCTGACCTATGGAACTGTGTAAATATTGAGATAAGTGATTCTGTAGCTCCTCCACAGTAGCGACACAAACGGGGCACAATTATTTGGGACACCCTGTATTTTGTCAGATGTTGTTTTTGCTCAGCATTACAAATATACCGGGTGAGTCAATAAAAAGGCCCCGGGAAAAAGGCCCGGCGTTTGAAAAAATGCTGCTCTCTGAATATCAATCCAATGACGTCGAAAAAGATTTTGTTTTATTCTCGATACGTCCAATTAGGATCAGTGATTACCCGGCTTCAAACAACCATTCTTTCCGGTTGAAATGGGAGATTTTCTGAAGTAAGCCTTGTTCAAAAACCTTCAAAACCCGGGGGGCTACTATACATATTTTGGCTACGGGGACGTGCCATCGGGAAGGGTATCGATTTTCACGATTTTGGTATAAGGAACGGTATCGATTTTCGCAATTTTCGCAATTGGTATAGGGTCGGGTATGCATTTTCGGAAAATTGGTATAAAGTCCGGTATATATTTTAGATGAATTGGTATAAAGTCGGGTATACATTTTGGAAAAATTGGTGTAAGGAACGGGTATGTGTTTGAAACCTCGATACAACAACCAAGATTTCCTCTAGTTCTTTTAGATTTCCTTCCTAGCAATAATAACACTTAGATGTATTCATACATTTTGTCCTCTAGGGAGATCACACAAGTATCAGATCACACAAGTTATAGTTTTATAAATATTTCATTCTTAGCTAAAGAGTTTTTCTAAAACTGTTTTTGCCTTTTTTAAACTTCTCTTTTCTTTTTGCTCAGTCTCGCTTGACTTTTTAAGTTTTCTTTTTTTCTTTTTCTTTTTTCTTTTTTTAAAATGCATGGTTTTGGGCTCCTGAGAACTCTGGTGGTGGAATCTCATGGTGGCATCACCCTTGCTACCCTACGAGATGTAAATCTGGATAAACGTTGTGTGGCATTTTTTTTTTTTTATTCAAGTATAAATATTTACAACATATCCTACATTAAACTATACCTTTCTAATTACTTTACGACACTACAGGTACGATACCATGGGGAGCGAAAGACAATGACTACCCCATGGCCAATATAAAAAAGAGACACGCAACGCTAAACTAACATACAACTACACTACAAACGATTAAAAACTAATTGATACTGCATTAGATTCTTTTCCACATCAGACGTCAGTTAAGGGTTGCAATTTGGTGTCACAAGCGCAACTCATTTTTGGATAGTTAGATAAAATGCCTAACATCTGATGTGCAAAAGAATTTACAAGTGAAACGAACATAAAAAGGGGCTAGGTGGTTGCTTAGTACTGAAGTCCTAAAAAGACTTAATCAAGCCGACCAGTTTCATGGATATAATGTAAAGTTAATTTGAGTATTTGTCTGTTTAAGTCATAAGAAAGGTCTTGATCACCATATAGTAAAAGCTGTACCAAAGCATCATTTGAAAGATCGGTGATTTGTAGAAATGGTCGTAATAATTCAACAATTTCAGCGAGAAGATCTTGACGTTGAAGATCAAAAGAAGGGCAGAGCAACAGAAAGTGCTCCGTGTCTTCAATGCCATCGCTTGTTGGGCACATTGGGTTAATGGTATCCCTAAAATTATGCTTGAATTTGTGGAAATTCAATTTGCTGAGACCAACCCTGAGTTGAGTAAGATAGGATAATCCTTTTGGATCGTGAATTCCAAAAACAGATTTTGCAGGAGTGCGGATCATTGATAAGAGCTTTTTCTTAAAAACAGCAATAGAAGGTGCAAGCCTCAATTCTGGGTCAAGCTTATTCCATTCGGATAGGCAGTTAGGATAGAAGGTAGATTTGAATTTTTCTGTCCTTGCCCTCATTCGCCCAATGACATCCTGGTCACGAAGACAGTACTGCGACTGATATAGTGGGGGAATTGGATCTACTGTATACTCAGGACTAAGATTATTTACAAACTTGTAAAACAAGGTAAGACGTCTACTCCATCTTCGGGAACTGAGTGACTCCCAGCCAAGCTCGGTGTACAACTTCTCTCGAGATGTTCCCCTCCATGCACCTGACACAGCCAAAGCAGCAGAATACTGAACAGACTCTAATTTTTCCATTAAATTTGGCAAAATGATGTATTGACTGAAATCACATACTTTTTCAGGAATATGGTAAATGACATCACCATAGTCCAGGTGGGGTCGCACATAGAGCTTATACAGTTCGTTTAGGGTATGCCTGGGCAGATATTTGGAGAGATATTTCAGCAAACCGATGCCCTTTCGCGTTTTAGAGATAGCTGATTTGATATGAGCTGAGAAAGAAAGCTTTGAGTCCAGAATGATTCCTAAATGTTTATGTTCACTTACTTTCTTCACAGGTATGTTGTTAAAAAGGATCGCTGGATGATCGATTTCAATTTTCTTCCTTGAAAATGTTAATTCAACAGCCTGCTTCTGCGGGTCAGGATTAAAGGACATTCTCCATGCATAAGCCCACTGACTTATCAAATCTAAGTCATGGTTCATGTCGTTGGCAGCTGTAGTGGAATCTTCTACCACTGTGAACAATGATGTATCATCAGCAAATAACTTAACATTGCACTTCAAGCCCACAGCTAGATCATTTATATACACAAGGAAAAACAAGGGTCCTAGAATAGAGCCCTGGGGCACCCCTGCGGAAATATCTCCCCAGTTAGAACTCTGTCCATTCAGTACAGTCCTTTGCTTTCGATCCTTGAGAAAACTTTGGATTAGAAATAGAAGTTGTCCTGACACACCACATCGCTTTAATTTATAAAGTAGACCATCGTGCCAAACCCTATCAAATGCCTTGGAAATGTCAAGGTATACGGAACGAACATCAAGAGGAGGATTACAGTCTAAAGCTTTAAATATTGTATGTGTTATTGAGAGTAACTGGTTATATCGTGTGGCATGGCCACGTTATATCGTTTATGTATATATATTCTTAGCTCTTGATAGGAATGAACTATACCCGATTGTTTTAGGCCTCTTTTCACTCACGTCGAAGTTATGGAATTTTTTGGTAAATCAAATTTTATCTGCATCTGCAATGCTCAGAAAAAAGAAAGGAGATCACGAAAATGCTTCATCACCCTTCGGCTATCAACCAACCTTTGGTTGATTTCAAATGCTCTAGTGTTTTCCGCAAAATGAATTTTCAAAGATTTGACTTTGTTTTTGGCTCACTCGGACTCACTCGGTGGATAATGGGTAGGTATGCCAGAATGTCTTTGCCTATTGACAATGACACCCAGTTTAGCCCTTTTGCTGGCAGAAAATAACTTCAACATAAGCTTTAGAAACATTTTCATAGAATTTGTGATTTCCAATTTATGGCGATAATAGATTTGAAAATTATAAGAAATTTGCAGCAAGTCTAAAAATTTGGGTGCTAAATGTGAATCTGGAGTCAGAAACTTCATATGACGCAAGCTAAAGAAATTGAGAAAATTTTAAAACGAATCCCCGTTTTTGAAAAGATGTATTTTCAAAATGTTTCGATTTTTATGACATACCTGAGCTAGGCTTCAAATAATCTACAACTGATTTTCTCCAATCCTGTGAGATTTTCATATCAATTGCCAGTCCAGATATTTAGATAAACACTTTATTCGTTTGGACCCCTGACTTTTTGCAGCTTTTGTTGACTAGGATACAAGATCCCTGAAGTTGCCTTCTCTCTTGGGACTAAGGGTATTTGATGACTTTGAAAAAGGTTGGTTAAGTATGCCTCCCATTGAGTAAGTAAAGTCATTTCCCTTCAGAAGTCCCAAAGATGGAGATACAAATGAATTCATTATGTCTAAATCACGAGCAAAGGGCGGGGCAGTCAAGCCACTAGCCATCTGGCACATGCTTGCAACAACTATAATTGCTTAAAAGAAAACCTTCTACCCACATTTCACAGTTTCAATTGCGCAACATCTTAAAAATTGCGACTGTTTGGAAGCCCACACACTAGGCAACCAGATCTTTCTTTCTAAACAAACAAATTAGCTCGTTAATCGCATAGGTTGAAGACATGTCTTCAACCGTTAAGTCAAGAACCGTGAGAAACTTATACATTAGGCCCGTTTTCAGACTCATATTTGTCCTTGTTGGGAAAGTCACCATTTGTGCAAATCACCAGTCTTTCAAATGACACAACTTTTATTATACCGGGTGAGCCAGAAAAAAAGTTCCTACTTTTAAGATTCATAACACAAAAACTACTCCACGATTTGAATCATTCAAATTCTAGTTAAAGCACATTACTATAAGTATTGGTAAATTCAATTTTATAACAATTTCATGGTTGCAAAATGACGGAAAAAGGGTCTGAAACATTGATCGAATCGTAAGGACTCTATTCCCACCGATCAATAGGTGTTTCACCTCTCTCAAGAGTTTTAAGAGATCGATTTGCGAACAAATACGGAAGATTTACAATCCCATGGCAATTAACGTTCAGAGGATAGCTCTCACTCACCCATGAAAAGTTGCATTTTCTTCATTATTCTGTTCGAGGAATCACTTATTACGAGAAATAACAAATATCGAGCAGTTTTTGTCCTGGTTGCGTTTTATGAAGGTAGGTGGTAGGTAAAATTTAGGAAAATCTTCACACATTTCTTCTCTCACTTATTCACCGTCTGATTGGTCCGTGAAAATGAGGCTTTGAAGATTCCCGGCCATGGGCCACGAGCAAAAATCGGCCAAAATATTTGATTCCTATCCCCTCAAAATTCAGCTTGAGCTCATGAAAACCTTATTGCCCTGTACATTTGTTTAAAACTGTGGACTCTGTCCTGTATATGCTAGAAAACACGACAATGGCCCTGTTGCAATGAATTTGCACCTTCCATGTAATGAAATGAAGAGGGATGGCGCGACCGGGGGAGCTTGGGGGACAGGAGCCCCCTCCAAAATTCGCTGAGCCCCCCCCCCCCGTCGGCACTTGAATTTTTTAAAATAACTATGTACTGTCGGTACTTCCGTAACTTGCTTTTCATGTTTTTAGAGGGTTTTGTCGAATTTTGATTCAATCAGAAAGATGTGACCCTTAAAAACTTTGCTTGCTTCGTTCGCTTTCGGCACTTTGACAATTTTTGTCCCCCAGCATATCTTCCCCGGCACCATCTCTGGTAGTGACTTAAATTTTGCACGATCTCTTCCTTACTTTCCCTACTCTTCAGCTTTTTCTAGCACTGTACCCTTCTCAGGTAGTGCTAAAAAATTGTGTCGATGAAGTATCGAAACAGTATCGACGCAGTAGCGACGCAGAATCGACACAGCATCGACGCAAGAGCAGTGGCTGTTGTATCAAGGCTACCACAGCTATTTTTCGCTACTCGAATGGGATTGGGAAGAATGAAATTATTACATTTCACATTAAAACTCCGTCTCTTTTTGCGGCTAAGCTCCAATGAACAATTTTTTGGACGATTGTCACAAAAGTTTGCGACGACACATACGCAGTGGAAAATTTCTGATCATCGCATCGAAAAACATCGATGGACGAAAAGGTTTTCGTCTGACGATTTTGTTTGCTGACATAATTGACCAATTTGATAGCAGGATTTCTCCAACATCGCTCATATTCTATTTTCGAAAGCAGGAGAAGCAGGAGTTCCTTTTCGCATTCTCACGACGAAATTAATCCATGTGGAGATCAAAAAAACTTTTTCTCCGCGAGTTTTTGAGACGATCATCCGGAAAATCGCTTAGTGGAGATCGTCCTTTTGGCTTCAGGTGAAAATTTCAAAGAATAAAAATTGTGTTGCGTATTTTAGTTTTTCGCTGTCGCAAAATCTTTCTTGATACGACATCTAATCTAAAGTGAGAAGTATTTAATGAACAATCTTTTTAGTGTCAAAAAATCTACAGTTTCGACTGCAACAAAAAATTAATGTTTCAAATCGCATTTCCATTTCCAATTGTCTGTGATGTAATAAATTAAAAACTTTGAAATTCTAAAGCACAACCAAAAACCATATTGAGTAAAAATGTTTTCCGATGCCGTTTCGGCTCTGTTTGTTTAATAGTAAAAGCTAACTTCTCTTTTGAAGGAGGAAGAAGAGCGTACAATTTTTATGAAGCATTTCTCGAAATTTACACTTGCAGTGGTGGTTGAAGTCAAGCCTCAAAAAAAGCAACTCCAGCAAGCTTGAATTTAGCTGTATCGAAATCTGTTATGTCTATGTATGATGAAATGGCTAAGGCCCCGTCCACACGTATCCGGATCTTTTATCCGTTTTGGGTTCGCGTCCACACGGAGACGGCGTTTTTGGTCACCGAAAACGAAGCTTTTCAAAAACGCTTGGCTTATAAGGTCAGAAAGAAAGATCCACTCTGACTAGAGTGGATCTTTTTGAAAACGCCGTTTTCCTGTTGTCGTGAAGACTGGTGAAAACGGAGCTTTTCGAAAACGCTGACGTCACAACGTCAATTTACCACCAATCAGAGCATGCGCTCTGTTCTTTGGGGATCACGCGAGGGTATGTTACTTATCTGTTTTCTTTTATCGAATTTCTAATGTCGAATATCGTTATCAATTATCAAATTTTACTTTCGATTCGAATAGCGAATTTCGAATGTCACAGCGCTTTCGCGTGGACAGGGATATTTTTGAAAACGGTCCTCGTGTGGACGCGAATCTTTTTCTGTACGGATAAAAAAGATGCGTTTTCAAAAGGATCCGGATACGTGTGGACGGGGCCTAAGGGTTTGCAGATTTAGAAAAATCTTGTTTTCTCAATAATTGATTTCTACCTGAAAAATTTGCTCGGTGATACACAGGTTTCCTTTGAGAACCCAATTTTCGCTTGATTTCTATATTTTCGGACTGACATTTGCTTTTTCAAGGAGAAATCCACCCCTGGGAGAGGTACGCTACTCATAGATTAACGGGCACGGCACTCCCTGTTAACGGGAGTCTGCCGCCCGGCTTTCACAGAGGCGCTCTTTTGTAATAAGAAAATTCGCCCTCGTTCACACTTTTGTGATGAATTTTTCAACGGAAAACTACCCATTTTTGACAATTTTTGGCGCATTTTCAGGCAAGCCCACCCATGTTTCAGGAAAATCTGAGGGAAGAAGGACCTTTGTTCAGAGAATTTCGGACCCATAAAACCTACCCATATGAGCGGCATTTACCCGTCAACATGGTATGTACTCCCCCCCCCCCGGGAATCCACTGTCAGCCGGTAAACCCACTTATTCGACTGAAGAGTCGAGCTTTCAACCAATCAAGTTTTCCGACCAAAGAGAGGGTTTTTCGGCTTAGTTCTTTTCGATTGCAAAAGTAAGTTTCTCAGTGAGAAATCCACTTCATTGCTTGAAAACCTAATTTTTCAAAAGAGAAATCCTCTTTATCACTAAAACCAACTTAATCGGTTGAAAATCCTACTTTATCGGTCGAGAAACCTAGTTTTTCGATCGAAAAGTGGGTCTATCGGCGACAAAACTAGATTTTTCGAATTCTTATGCATTTCTCTTGCTATAGCTGGCAGTAGAACTGCCGTAAAGCGGGCATTAGAGAATTTAATGAGCTGTAAATTATGCATTTGACTTCAAATGTGATGTGAGAGTTAAAACTGCGAATGCAGCAGGCAGTACAAAATGCGACCGGCATGGCCCCTATCAGGCCGGGCATATAAGCGACAGATTTAAGTAGATAAAAATTTAATTGGTGATAATAATAATTATTATCATTATTATCATTATTAACTATTTATTTAAAGTAGGCATATACATAAGTAGCAATAGAAAAGCTAATTCAAGCCTACTACAAACTAAAATATTTTAAAAAGCAAAGAAAAAAAATATCTATAATTCAGAATGAATAGCTATGAATATACATATGTACAGATCTTACAATGTTTTTACAGATTTTACAATATTTTAAAATTTTCGATGCAACATTTATCCAATCAAGAACCCAACCTGAGCCACGAAAGGTCTACACAGTCTGCAGTTGCATTCCTCTCCTTTCCAGGTTTTTATTTTCCTTTTAAAGCTGGAGAGGGTATCTGATTGTTTCATGTCATTGGGAAGAGCCTGCCATAATCTACACCCCAGAAACAATATCGTCTCTAGGCCATAACACGTAGTACGTGCTTGTGGCAGCAGTAGATTATGGCAGCTTCTTAACCCATAAGGACTGTGTTTTTCGACAAAGATCTCCTTCATGAAACTAGGATTAACCTCCCATTTTGTTTTATAAATTTCAGTCATTAACAACTGTAAATTCCTAGTGTGGATTGGGACAGCATTGTCTCTGAGTAACATTGTATCAAAATCTGATCTCATATCTTTGTAAATTATCCGCAATGCCCGTTCGTGAATACGATTAATTTTATTGTTCAGTGTTCTATCGCAGAACATCCAAACAAGCGGACAGTAGTTGAACTGGGACAAGATAAATGCTTTCATTACTCGCTTTAGTTGTTCAGTTTCAAGAAAGTGAGAAATTCTTGAGAGAGCATGTAGCTTTTGACCAGCTTTTTTGCAAATAGATCTTACTTGCTGTTTAAAGCATAATTTTTTGTCAAAAATCACTCCAAGCAACTTTTCTTCCGTGCTCTCTTTTATGGTTACCCTTCCGATATTTAAAGAAATTTCATTACTTTTATCCCCAAATACCATTAGGTGGCATTTGTCCTCATTCAACTTCATGGAGTTGTTTGGAAACCAGCTTGCAATTTTAAGGGCATCACTTTCTAATGTTTTAGTTAGTTTAGTTGAAAAAGTTAGTGGATAAAAAACAATCATTTATTTGCGATTTCAAAGTATCCATCAAAGCGTCAGCGCAAGAGCTAGGGGCCTGGAGGGGCAGCCCCTAATAGGCGACCTTCACAAAATGTTCAAAAGCTGATCTTTTTCAGGCAAAAACCTCCCTTACCCGCGCAAAAATGTTGCTAGCAAAGCCCCGTAGATTTGATCTTCCCGTAACCTTATGCTTTTACCAATTACGGGGCATCCTGCAAGGTTAGGTTACGGTGTGTTCGCTACAGTCTAAATTTTTCATTTGATTTTAATTTCCTTTATCTTAGTAAACCTTTAATTACTGAATGGAAGAAAACTTTGAAATAATCGATTGAGCAATCAAAACTGTAACCACAGTTCACATCCACTATTTCAATTGCCTGGTATTTCGAGCAGTTGTTATCTCGAATCACGCTAAACATTTACGCCAGTTGGACTTGCAAAGATTAACTGTACGCTTTCTCGAGATTTTGCTGATATCGAACTGATTTCAAAACCCTCTCGGAGCTCGAGATGGCGGGTGTCAACTGTACCGCAAGTTAATTCAGTAAAACGACTTACAACAGTTCTTCTTTGCATAATACAACACGAAAATCCATCATGAAAAATCTCAAGTAGAAAGTTCAAGCTATTCGCCAACGTTGCTCATCTCCATGCTCGCAAGATCAAAGAAGAACAACAAATCGAAATCTAATCTTGATAAAACATACGCACACACACGTGATCAAAACTTTCGCATCTGTTAAGAGACAAACACAACCGATGAAAATCCATTCTAGACATTTGGCAGCTGCACCAGAACACTTTCACTCAGCTACAAAAGGCTACAGGTGTAAGAGAAGATGGGGGCGTGACCCATTATTTCAAATTTGAAGTTCACAACGCCCTCACATCGGCTGACAAACAGAAAGTGACATTTCTCCTGAGAAAAAGTTCATTTTGCAACAAGCTTGTGCCAGCTGCACCGAAGCATAACTTTAGTTTGATAGAGGCTTGCAATAACCTTATTGTATCCGCTCTCTTTGGGTCTGACCAGTGGCCGGGGGGGGGCGAAAAATGTCCCCTCAATTATCTCCAAAACCATAATTAGTATGCCTTTGTAACTTTGTACAATTATAATTATATCTATTAGGAGTCTAATTATTGAATCTGGTGCTATTTGGTCACGTGGTCTGTTGCCAGGCAACCAAATAATAGGAGCATGTCGCTATAAGCTTCTGTACTGAAGAAGCAACGATTGCTAATCATTTCAGAAAATAGGGTTTGGAACCTGAAACAACAACTCAAAGTTGAAGAGAATATCACTTTCCATCGATTTATATCAAAATTTTGAAATTATATCCTTTTTATTAGAAATATGACGTCATCAATTTGAATTACGTTATAAAACTTGTAATTTGCTGATGTTAGCAAATATAAATAATGTATATATCAAACGAAAGTACCTTTCAAGGGCAATGGTTTGGTACCAAACACAACTTAATCAAAGTCAAACAAAGAAGTTATGGTTGTTTTTGTGATTTCTTTTGTGACTACTCTCCAGATATGGATATCTGCTGGTCACGTGACTGAAATTATGTATAACGATGAAAGACCTAAAATTTAATTGCCAATTAAAAATAAGGAAAAGCCAACGATATTTTAGCTCTCTTTCCTTTTTACTCTGTATTCTATAATAAAACGTTTGTGTGGGGGGGGGGATTTGCTGCCCCCCAAGTACAGTAGGGCAATAAACCTCGATTGCGAGCAGACTGTTTGAGGACTGGAAACGAGATTGGCTTGAGTTGATTGGACTGTTGACATGATTTTGTCCAGTTAACACATGAGAAGAGCTTGATCAAGCTTGACAATGATCGGCATGCCTAAATCATTCTCTAACATGCCAGGTGAGTTGAAAAAAGTTTTGGCATTTCATGGGCTGGTGGGCTCCCACCCCAAGCTCCCCAGTTGTGTGATCCCTGAACAAATCATGGGCCTGAATGGAACATAGAATACTTGGTCTCATACAAGCCTTTTACCATTATCTACCATCACTCATCTTGTTCTACAAAATCAGTGATTGATTTACCCCGAAGGGGATACTTAGCACATGGAGGGTCAGCCCAAGAAATTTTCAGGCAACTCAAAAATATCACCTCAGCTTCATTGCAACCCAAAAATATCAGCTCATTTACACCGAAACTCTTATAGTTAGAAACCTACATGAACAAACAGTATCCTGAAAATACAAATAGAAGTCAGTATTGCCTCAAGTGAACCCAGAAATATCAGTTCAACGATGTTTGGTATCAAAAAATATCATGAGCATGATTTCAGATTTCAATTCTATTTGGACCCAATAAATCACTTTTGAAATACTCTGACCCAACAATATCGGACTTACCTCCCCGTATGTGCATGTGCTGAGTGCCCCCCTGGGTGACTTACCAGACAAAATTTTAACAAGTTAGCCTGTGACAGATAGTTTGACATTTCAGTTAAGAGCATTGGTCACATAAGCGTACGAGGCGGTTCAAAAATCAGCCCCTTTCAGGCAAATCTTTTACCTTAGTCAGGCAAAAATGCTGGCAAACAATGGGCTTTGTGTTGGGCCGCCCCCTAGATTTTTTCTTCCCGTACGCTTATGATTGGTCAAGTACCTTTCAATCCACCAAGCTTGCCAAATAACTTTTTGTTTACTCACCGGGTACTAAATGTGATGCATAGCTCCACAAGCTTTTGAAAAAAAGTATGCCTAAAAATGGCATGTTCCTGTGCCACCAATGCTAAATACCACCTGCTGCTGATACCGGTATATCCTTCTTATCTGCTGAACAAAAGTCATGAGGCAAAACAGAAGAGCAGAGACTGCTAATCAAGTAATAAGTTTTGGTAGGAAAAGATGGTGACATCAAAGGGAATTTTCTTTGAAGATTGTATCTCCTTTTGATTCCCGTTTTTGGGCATTAATAGTACAGTAGTTTAAGAGTTGTATGTTCCCGCTTTTAACAAAAAATTGACTAGATTTTCTTCCTTAAGGGATAAGGAAAACCTTGAAAAATATTTTAAACATCAATTTATGCTTACAGGAAAGACGTACGATTGCCACAACAACTACAACGTGCCATGGCTGCTGAAGCTGAAGCATCTCGGGAAGCACGTGCCAAGGTTTGTTTCGTTTATATTTTGTTCATTAACTTGTTTCTTAAGAAAATCATTGCATAGGAAAGAGACCAACTGAGGTATGAAAATTCGCGTCGTGGAAAAGAGTCCTCCACTCCTTAACTACCATTAACCTTAGCAAAATCTTGTTTTGCAAGAATACCGAAAGGACCTCCTTAGCACGATTGATCTGATGCAAGTGTAGACATCTGAGTCATGAAAAGCATACTGTTTCCTAACAATGCATTATGTAAGAGGATAAAAGTTTTGGAGTTAATGAAAAAGAGCTATGTACCGAATGATGAAAATATCAGCCTGCGTGATTTTTAAAATACAAAATATTATATGTACAGTTAGTACTTTGTAAATTTTGATTGCATTGTATGAGTCTGTACATTCTTAACTGGTTGCGCAAACCGCGGAAATCATATTCCTAATGTAAATCTTACACACATATGGATATCAAAATCATATTATAAAAACACCTTGCCCTTTTTTGGGTGCATGTAAGTCTAAAATGTTTTGAATCTTGAGTTCAGCTTGGTGTCAGCTAAACTATTCATTATTTCTTCTGCATTCACTTCTACTTTTGCTCCAATGGAATCCAAACCAAATGGCCACTTCCTTCCTTCCATTCTTTTTATGACCACTTCATCTCCATATCTCTTTTTGATAAAAGCATTAATATCTGACATTGTACCATCAATAAGGCCTATTTTTGCTGCATTTGTACCAGTGAAAACATCAGCTTCAAAAACTGTTTTGTGGTCTGCCTGAAGGTTAGCCCTTCTTTCTTTGACCAAGTTGATAAAATTTTCATGTACTTCATTCAAGTAATCACTCAACCAAGCTCTGTCTTCTGGTTTCACTTCTTCAAAAACATTGATTCTCAGTTTGTGCTTCCCTGCATTAACAATTCTTGGCTCAAGACCTAGGAATGACAAAACTCTAAATCAAAACACAGAAAGACTAGCATGGGATCACCAGAAAATTACTACTTGAAATTAGTGCAAGTTTCTAACATGCAGTTTTCTAATTCAGCATTGGTAACTGATCAAAATGCCTTTATCTTGTGTGACTTGTACAAAGGTACGGGCGCTCACAATGCCAAAAATTCAGAAACTTGCTACTTTGATTTGACAAGCTACAGACAAGCTACAGACAAGCTACACTTATAACATAAAACTACTTCTACAACTTCAGTCTTTCCAGAACAGGGACGTAGGAAGCATCTCAAACTTGACATGTTCTGACACTGTACAGTACAGACCCTTGTTTTGAAATAGTTTGAGTGCAATTTCTCTTCAATTTCTTCACAACCTTTTTCAGGATTCTGGGGGATCTATTGGTACCTCTGAGGTCTTTCATCAGAACAGATTAATTTTACCCTTACAGCATAACAAATTTAAGAAAATTAGTAGAAGCATTTTGCTGAAAAAGTCTGTAAAAAATTGTCAAAGTTGAAAACTTCCACCAGCCTCAAACCTTTTTAAAAAAAGATACACACACTTTTTTTACAAAAATCCTGCTTTTTAAGTGCTCATTACTTGACAACATATTTGAAACCTTGAAACATAGACTTTCATTGTTGGTTACCAGAAACCATCATTCTTCTGATAAAATGGGAACTTGGTCTCAAATTTTTACCTAATTTTTTCAGGACTTCTTGTACACCAAACGTGACTGAAAGCGCTCCAATAGACCCAACAGCTGAATTTGGGTCTGCATAAATTTCATCTCCTGCCAATGAAAGCCAATATCCTCCAGATGCTGCCACATCTTCCACAAAAGATATGACAGGCAAATCATTCTTTTCTGCTAGATTCCTAATACGGTTGTATATCAGATTTGATTGAACAGCAGAACCTCCACCTGAGTTTATTTCGAGAACAACAGCCTTCGGCTTGATCTTTTCGCAGTCGAAGGTCTTTGCTATTTGCTTTTCTAAGTTCATCAAATTTAGATTCTTCTTTCCACGCCCTGATTTTATTGTGCCAACTAATGGTAGTACCCTAACCAGCGGCTTTTCTCTTAACATACTTCCCACCACTTTCCTAACGTGGTGCATTTTCGTCGTTGTTCCCCCTTATCTCCGTCCTCTTCTCGTATGTCTTCTGCTTGAGTGAGCTCAAGAATAAAGTCTGCAAGATAAGGCACCTCAAAATGCTATGTCAAATAGCTGATGCAATTTTCAGCCTATAAATACTGTGATTATGTCATCGAAAATCCAATTTCTAGCAAACTCGAATTTTTCATTTGATGATGACACTGCTGAATTCCAGTATTCTTCTTTTCCATCGCATTTTTTTTGGATAAGAGGTAGCATCTTGTCTTAGCCCCGTTCTGATAACGCAAAAATATTTCATTCTAAAATTATTTCATTCTTCACTCACTTCATTTCATATTTCATAACAATAATTTCCTTGTAATGGCGCATGTTTGACTCATAGCAAATTTGTCGAAGAGGAGGGCGCTTGAAATGCCCAACAGCTGGATATGTTTATTGTTTAAAAGCTTACATACATCAGTTAAGTATCAATTGATGTTTGGAGGACTTATTACTGGCAGCTGAAGATCATTTCGCTACGGACAGCAAGAAAGAGAAGAGCCATTTTGATTTCTTATTTAGGCCCAATTGGGTCGTTTCTTTTTATGGATGTCACAACAACCAAAAAGGATTCTCGCTGGCAGTTCTTTTTGTTTCATATGACGCAAAAGAAGGTTGCTTGAGTGTTTTGAATGCCTTATACCTTTATTAGATATGATTTTTGTGAACAGAAGCAAAAACGCATGTGGAAATTTAAAAGTCCTGGGTGATTCAACCAAAAGAGTACCACTAGTACCTTAACATGGAGACAAGCAAACAGCTGCCATCAGATAATGAAGAAGCTGATGTTGATATAATTGGAGAGTTAGAAGATAGCAATGCAGATGCTAGCTTTTCAAGCAATACTAATTCAAGTATGGCAAGGCCTGAAATTCCAACTGGTGTCAGTAGTACAGATGTTGATAGTCAAAAACAGATTGAGGATGAATCTTTAGAGGTTGATGTTGTTAGTGACAGCTCATTACCAAAAAATCCAGCTGATTCTGCAAGTAGTAGTTTTCATGCACAGCAAGACCATGCTTTAAATTTGGATCATCTTGACCAACAACCAGGGCCAAGTGGTGTAAATAATGAAAACAATTGCATTTTGGACATTGACAGTGATTCCGATGATTCTATCAAAATAATTGATGTGCCAAAAAAGCTTGTACCAGTCATTACAGTTTTGGATTCAAGTGATGATGAGGAAATTGATGTTGTACAAATTATACCAAAGAAGACTTTGAAAGCAAAGAGGTGCCCAGAAATAAGCCCTCCAAAGACTATCAAAGAGAAACTGGAGGAACAAAGGGAGAAACTTTTCCCAGTGAAAACAGAAGAGAATCTAGCTGGAAAGAGCCCTCCAACTAAGCATGACTCCATGTGTTCAATTTGCCTTGGGAATTGCGAAAACAGAGCATTTCTGGATCAGTGTTTTCATATCCTTTTCAAAGCCATGATTATTAAAGTTCTCACTTGAATTGCTAGTGAGAATTCAATTCATCTGTTCTCATTTTAAATCCCACCCCAAATAGTTTAATACAAATAAGTTAACTAAACTACAAGCATATACTGTAAGACACTTCTACAGAAAAGACTAACACTGAGTACATGTTCTGTGTCAAATATACACTAACAATTGTGTTGAAAAATCTGTTAGATGCCCCAGAAAGAACTTCATCACTTTCTTGAATTGAAAGCCAATTTCACTACAAATATTTTTTTAGAAACTGCTTATAAGTAACTCAACTCTCAGATCGCCAAAATTAAGAAACTCCAGTACTGGAAAACACTGTATAACTGAAGAAACTTACTTCAACAAACCAAAATTCTTAACATAGTTTACTTTTACATTCACTTGTTTCCTGTATCATATTACCTGGAAGGTGCTTGAGTAGTATCTAAACATTTGGCAAAGCTTACAAAACATTGTTTTGAAATGTTCATGAGGGAACAGGAAGTGAACAGGAAGACTGCTGTGAAACCTGTCTGTGTATTTTCACCAAACTTGATATCAAAATAAATAGAAGCCTCCAAGAGAACTCATAGGACTTCAAGAAACTCATAGGAGCCTCCAAGTACTGAAAAATGGATGATTTTGAGAAACTATCAGTATTGACCCAAATTTTCTTATACTTTCTTATAAAAAAGTGATATTGTGTAATTTACATTAATATCAAACCAGCAATAGGTCAATGATTTTGAAACAATTTCTGAGAATTTTCTATTTTCTAACTTTTTTTTGAAGAGTCCTAGAGATGCTCAACATATAATGGAAGACATATAAGAATTTCCTAACATTTTGGCAATAAGTCAGTCAGTATAACATCTAAAAAAGCCTTTGTTTTATTAGTATGCATGCAGACAATACCCATGGAACAGGAACATTTTGCACAGCTCTGCTCTATTTCATGTATTGTTTTTGTCATGTTTCAATTTTTTCATTTTTTCAGCATTTCATTTCATAGCATTTTGAATGGTCCTTTCTACTGTACTTTCTACTTATTGTCTGCTGTAGGGTACTTAAAGTACCATAGTATTGTGTTTTTAATTAAGTTTTCTCAGAGAACAAAGCAAAACCTGAAATGCAATCACATGAGAGCCATTCTCAAATTTGATTGTTTCCTTGTTTCTTGGGAAAGTGATGTTATTGGCTGTTGCAACAATGAGTTTGATTTTTTTTTCTGTTGCAAAAAATAAATGCTGAAGCACACACTACACCAAAGTGAGTAGCACTGCAATGAATATGTCTTTCCATACCTTAAGTCTGCACACAGGCTAGTGTTGTACATTTCACTTTGAGAAAGTGTTTTTCCTTGACCAACCAGTACATTCCTTTTGCTACACATGCATCATACAATGGGCAAATATTGTACACACATGTCCACTGTGCAAGACATCTTTCAAGTCAATCATTCATGATGTGCAGCCAGACCTACAGTATAAGCAGGTAAAACTTTGGTGTATAAAATTCAACTACTCTTTCCTTGTGAAGGCATGGGAGTTGTGGACACAATTTGGGTGTTGATCGTGTCCACAATACCTGGCCTAAATGATCTTAAATGAATAAATGTATTTTGTCACCTTGCTTGTTTTTTTTCAATCACTTTTTATCTTCTCATTCTTGTTTGGGAGCACATCAGATCTTCTGTACTGTTCTGCATGGCCTAAATTTTGAACTGCACTGTGATTTAAAAGCCTTGATCTGAGAACTAGTTCCCAGATCAATGGGACCTTCTAACAATTCATCCAGTTTCATATACTGAATGTGTCGTTAGAAGGCTGCATCGATCTGGGAACTCGTTCTCACATCACGGCTTTTAATAGCTATAGTGAACTATAGTGAAATAGTGAAATTTTCTTTGAAGCCAATCAGTTGATAGCCTACGTGTAGCCTAATCAGTTGAGAGAAGTAGGTCGTAGAATTTTACACCAACCAAGGTAAAGATTTGGAACCAATGCTCACTTTCCTTATGAATCCAAACCAGGTTCCTTGAAAAAGATAGCAGGTTTTGGAAGAAATACCATAGTTTATTTGAGTCTAAGTACAGATTCTTTTGTTTTCCTGTGTCCTTTTTTGTCATTTGTATCACTTGATAGGGACACTCTTTTCACTGAGCGCTAGATCAATCATTACTTGATACAGTCTGAAATTTGAATTGCATAGAATACCGTACTGTAGCTGTCATACTACTTTGCCAAAAAGTTCCTTGAGTGATATTTCTTGTCCTCAAACCCAAAGTGTCATTGTATAGTAAATAGACAGCTTCCAGGGCTCTGTTCTGCTTCACTTGTTAGTCATTTCAATGCTCTTCATCCAAGGGACAAATTGTTAAGAATTTTAAATGAAATATTGGGATTTTAAGAATCTCTTGGATTTTTCAAATAATCTTCTTGATAGTACAAAGACATCTCTAAATTTCTATCATTTTCAGGAAAGATTTTTGGGACTATTTCAAGATTTTGTTAGACCTTTTTAGATTTCAAGGATTTAGTAAAGAGTTGTGAGATTTTTGAGAATTTGAAAATTTGTAGGATTGCAAAGATTTTTAAGGAGTTTTAAGGAACTTTTGTCATTTGTCAGTGGATATTTCTAAGGCTTTTTGAGACCTTCAAAGATTGTCCATGTTAATTTTTTAGATTTCAAAGATTTTTTATCTTCTGAGACTTTTAGGACTTTCTGTGAAATTTTACAACGTATTGATAGTGAATGGAGTGATTTTTGGAGTGACTTGGAGTGATTTAGATTGATTTGCCCCATGTATTGAGAAATGATGTAAAGAAATCTTTATGTTCCGTTTTCTTTTTTCAGAATTTCATGAAGGAACCGACAAGACCAAATGCTGCAGAACTTCCAGACCTCATCTCATTTGAATCACTTTTCCACTCAGGACAGAGGTAAGTCCTTGACTAAATTTGAATGAATTGATCTTCAGTTTGTTAAGCCATAAATGAATATTGGCAGCATTGCACATTTTGTATAAATCGGGCATTGGGGACGTGCCATCGGGAAGGTTATCGTTTTTAGTTATTTTTGTGTGGGGAACGGTATCAAATTTTATGATTTTGGCAATAAGAACGTGGAGATAGGCTATTTTCGAAAATTGATAGAAGGTCGGTTGTCCACTTTCGAAGAATTGGTGAAGGTTTGGATATACATTTTTTGAAAAATTGGTGTAAGGAACGGGTATATTTTTGAAGATGTGAGGCATGCGCCGAACCAAAATCTGGTCAGATGCTCCTCTGGGACTACGTTTGTGTTTTAGATTTCGCTACCGAACAACGATGACTGCGATTAGTAATCAAATGAATGATTGGCATAGGCAGGCAAGGTATGAAGCCTCAAGAAACCGAAGGCCGAGTCGAAGTCGTTGGGGTCGTCATTCATCCTCATCTCATCATATGAATGCAAGTGAAGAAAGGCGAAGGTATTGTTTGTTTACTATTTAATTAGATGATCCTAGATTTCTGATTTTCACCAGGTTGACAAGGCCCATTTCAATAGCTACTGTAAGAATTACTGTAAAATAAAGAACAACAAACATAGCTTTACGGACTAAAGAGAACTAAATAAAGGAGAACTAAGGTGGATAAAGGAGCATAAAGGAGAACGAAGGGCCTGTTTATATGAGGAGGGCTGGTCCGTTAGCGAGCTGGCTCACCTTCAGGTGAAGTCCTACAAACCTGGTCAGCGCTTTGTAAATATCCATTTGTGTTGCAAGGCTGGCCCGCTTTGCCGAGATCCCAGTTATCGACTGCCGGGATCCCACCTCAAACGGACTGACTTTTCTCATATAAACGGAAGAAACGGGTCAGCCCCCCAGTGACGCACGTGCAATGTCACATTTGGCGCCATAATTCTTTCAAAATTAAAAAGAGCCAGAAAAATTTTCCTCGTGGAAGACTTGCTCCCAATTTTCAATGTGAAAGTCAATGAGTGTGGTTTGAGCGTCCATCAGTCTTTCAATGACGCGTGCAGTTCCTGCAAGAACACAGAAGTTAGAATGTTGAACAGTGTTAAAGAGAGATCATGTACCAACGATAGGCAATGAACGTGTAATCGGTATTCTATAGATGCGGATTAAACACATAGGAGATGAATGAGGATGAAGTTTGAAGCCGATTTAGTTGGAAACCCATCCACAAAATCATTTATGATTTATAATAGGCATGAGGGAAAATCAAGTTTTGCACTAACTTCATATTTGTTGTACATGATTTCATAAAACTGTACATGAGATACAATATGTTCGGTAAATTGCTTGATTCTATAAGTTATTTTCATTACGGAGAACGAGGAAACAGTGCACGATGCACGAAAACAGTTGTGTTTTGAGAACTTACCTGCAGGAAGTTATGAGCTGAAAATTTCCTCCTACCGCCCGGTCGCATGGTCAGGTGAGCCTCCATGCCCTCTAGAAATTCAGTTTTTTGCATCTAACTGTTATTTTATCTTACCTAGATCAATTTATCGCCTTGGAATGGTTGTTAAAGATATTAAGCATCCTCCTGGTCGAGTGAGATTCCGAGACACTTGTGAGTATCTTGCATGAAGTACTAGGTGTCCCGAAAATGGTTTCTTATTAAGAGCATTGCCAAAACTCGATTATCAGATCTTTAAAAATAAACGAGGGTACGGAATCGAGAGAATCTAAGACACCGTTTACACTATACCGTTTTCCAATGAAAACGGTACGAAATCATTCCGTTTGGCCTTCCGTTTACACTGAAATGTTTTCGTAACCGTCGTCAAATGAAGACGATTTTGAAAATGGCACGATTTGAAAACGGCATGAAACATTTCAGTGTAAACGCTTCAAAACGGAACGATTTCGTTACGGATTCTAAGAGAGACAAAGGAATAATTTTCCTCCTTTTCAATCAGTAACGAAATCATTCCGTTTTCAAGCGTTTACACTGAAATGCTTCATGCCGTTTTCAAATTGCGGCGTTTTCAAAATCGTCTTCATTTGATGCTTGTTACGAAAACGTTTTAGTGTGAACGGGAGGCCAAAACGGCATGATTTCATATCGTTATTTGAAAACGGTATAGTGTAAACGGGGCCTAAATCGTTATGAACACTCAAACTCATCATTTGTCCATTGTTTCAAGTAATTCTCTAATCATCATACTAAAGTTATCTATTCTGAATTTTTTTGATATTTTGTCAATGATCCAGATTTATCCAAGCTCGAATTATGGAGGGCCCTGTAAAATGGCTTCTGCCGAAGGGCAAACCTCCTTAAAAGAATCAAATATGAATTGAATATAAACTGAATATGAATTCGATGAAATGTTTAAGCGTTAAAAATTGCACGTTATGAAACTATACTTTGAGCGTTACCAGAAGCCAAAATTATGTGATTTTCGCTGTCCTGAAAGTTGATATCTCTGGCCTTGTTTATTCGAGGGTTTTTCCCATTTTTCATTTGATAATCGTTTTGCATTTTACATAAGAACCCCCGATCAAATTGTCTTTGACCTGGTCCGATGCGATGCAGTAGCTCGTTTCTTAGCATTCCCTCTTCGCAGTCTTTACCGCAATTATATATGGTATTTTACTTATTTTCTCGTTTCCTTTGTGTGCTGTCCTATTAAATTTACCTAGTGAGTCAAAAAACAGTTAACGCGTTTAGCGGGTTATGGAATAAAAAGTTTGTCGCCAATATTAAAAATTAAAATATTAATCTATCAGTCAAAGGCTAACTTAGATGAAAAAATTTTGTGTGGTAAAGTCATTCATCATTTAGACCCAGAAATCAGGAAAGTGCCCGCAAGGTGCATATTTGGGTACAAGAATTCCTCATTCTACTCTGGTCCATCATTTACTTTCTATCGAAATAAAAATTCTTTTTCTGAAACTTGCAATGTGAACTTCAATGGCACATAAATCATGGACCAGAGCGGAACGTGGAATTTTTCAATTCCCATACAAACCCCTCACAGCACTTTTCTAGATGTTTAGTCTTAGAGATGTGTGATGTTACCAAATTAAATTTTCTCAACTAAGTTCGCCTTTGACTGATAGATTAACGTTGTAGTTTTGAATACCGGACTGATACTTTTTATTTTACAGCCCGCCAAACGCGTAAACTTTTTTTATTCACCTGGTATGTTTATTCGTCAAATGTGATAGCCACTGAGTTGTTATGCCAGTTTGCCCCTCATAGTAGTCCCTGAAGTGTTGCATAGCTTTAAAGTTCTTATTTGTAGAGTAGATGCGGGGTGAGTGGCCGAGTTGCGGGGTGAGTGGCCGAGTGGCTTATACAGTCTTGGTCAGGTGACTGAAGTTAAGCTTGGTCGAGTGAGGTCAGATTTCGGATGGGTGACCTCTGAGGCCTGACCTCGCAACTCACCTCGTCGTCCTTCGGAAGGGACGTAAAACTAGGGGTCCCATGCCTGGATGCGGCATGCACAGTGGGCCTAAATTAGCTTTCAGTAGCTAGAAATCCTGACAAGCCCACTCAAAATAAATTGAAAACAAACAAACAAAAAAACAAGATGGTAGCATGTATTGTTAAATTTTTGGTTGGACACATGAAGAAAATAAATTCTTGAGTAATATTCTCGATGATTATTGTTTGAGCCTAATGCAACTCATCTTTTTTGCTAAGCATCGTGTATGTATAATCTACGTTCAGGTCCTTAGGTTAGCCATAGCCATAGGTTAGATAGGCAAATGTCAAGAAACAAATTTTTGGCAGTAGTAGAAAAAACATCTTTATTTGTGCAGCCAAGAAATAAGAAAAAAATTAATCTTTTTGTACTAAGAAGATGAAATTTTTGCGTGAAATTAATCAAAAACTTCAGTACTGTTGGCTGATTTAATTATCTTTAAGGCCAGTTTACACGATCATATTCACGTAAAATTTGCTTCACATTTTTGATGTGATCACAGAATTTGATCGTGTATATAAGCTTCTCAAGTTGCTTGAAGTTATGTGAAGCGACGACAATTCCCTTTAATTTGCCATAACAGAATTTTCATTTGAAGGCTGGTCAAATGCACCTCACATAACTTTAAGCAACTTGTCAAGCCCGTTTACACGATCACATTCTGTGATCACATTAAAAATTTGAAGGAAATTTTACGTGAATATGATCGTGTAAACTTTTACTATCGCTCACCAAAACGAGACTACTGCCTGCCAAACCGAGGCCATTCAAACTGGAACGATTTCGTCAGACCCATAAAGCTAGTTAGAATGTTAGGCTGCATTCACATTGCACAATCTTTTGAAAGCGCGTAAACGCTAGTGCAGAAATCCGCCATACTAATCCCTTACAGTGTTCAGATTGCAAAGATATTTTGCAATCTGAACACTATGGCGGATTTCTGCACGAGCGTTAACTCGCTTTCAACAGATTATGCAATGTGAACGCAGCCTTAAAGAGTACTTTCAAAGAAGTTTAACAAATTTATCTTATTTGTGATTACCTTCGTTTCAGCATTGAGATTCTTCAAAGATAACCCTGCCATAACACATAGATTGGTACCCTGGATTCTTCGTGATCTAAAAGTCATATTGGACAACAATGGAAATGATGCAAGTTTCGTGCTACATTTGATCATGTCACTCCTTGTCAGGTATGTCAAAAATGTTTACTCCGTCGAAATCTCTCTCGCTGTCTCTCTTACTTTTTCGGGTCAACTCGATATTTTAATGCTCTCCATGCCACTTTAATTTGGGGTGTTTTTAAAGGGTTTGTGTAACGCTATAAGCCTGCATTTATATAGAGCAGAAAAATCTAAAAATAACCCATTGAAATGGATGGCCCACACGTGTTGTTAATAACCGATAGCTAAAGAAACAATGCTGTGTTTGCGCATTTTCCTTGTTCTATTTATAGAGAAGCCTATTTACCTTTGCACACTCCCTTTAACTTGCACATATCTTATTAATTAATTTATTTATTTATTCGTTCATTTATTTATTTATTTATTTATGTATTTATGTATTTATTCATTTATTCTTCTTTTTTCTGCCATTGCAATGTCTTTGGCAAATTTTTACTTCATTGCTGAATAACTTAACGCGGTTCTTCTCACTCAAACAAGGAAGATCTCAGCTTGGCTATGATAGAAACCAACACCAAGGGGAGCAACTCCTTTAGAGGGTTTGACTCATAACCCGGGCAAAATATCGCAAATTTGATTTAGCAGGTTCTATTTTGGAGTTACCCTGCGATCTACATACGCTGTTGTTAAGGCAATAAAGGTCTATTTATAGATCTATGATCTGCCATAACAACCAAGGCACCCACAGCAATGACGGCAAATAACTTTTCAGCGCATTTTCCCATTTCACGTCACCATGAGGAAGCACACTTCCACGAAAAAAGCACACCCCAACATAATCTAAATCGCCACTATGTGTAAATATACATTTCCACTTAATCATTGCTCAATTAACCGAACTAACACGGGGCTACATTTCCTACTTAAGCACTGCCACTTATATGAACTACAGCGAAGCTAAAAGGAACGCGGAGGCGCGCCGGCCGAGCGGGCCTGGTATTTACATGAAATCAGTCAATTTAATTGCTGTAAAGCTATTTTAGTAGTTTATCACCTAGCAACAACCATGCAATTACTTTGAGGGAATTCAAAGGGATGTACAAAATATTTCTAAGGGGTCCAATGGTCCTTGCAACGGTCCTGTGGCCCAATGGATAAGGCGCCTGACTACGGATCAGGAGATTCCAGGTTCGAGTCCTGGCAGGATCGTTATTTTCTTTATTTTTCCCCTTGTATCCTTTTGGCTCAGGACAAGAATACATTTCTTTTTATCCAGCAGAGACAACATCAGGCCCGGAAAAGCGGACTGGCAACCGAATGTAACTTGAGACCGCTGTTTTATGATATTGTCACGAGTTTTGATTGATAGGATTTCGAGGAAGGAAGTGCTAAATAAATGAAAAATTCTGAATTTTTGGTATTTTGTATGTTGATCCCTCCCAGAATGTTTAGGAGGCAAGCACCAGCTCAGTTCCCGCCTTGGTGCGGGTGGGCACAACTTTCATAGACACTGCTTTGAGGTAGAGCTGCGTAGGGACATTGGAACTATACATGATTTTTTACCACCATGCATTGTCTATTTTTTTCAATAAGAAGCTGATTAAACGAGAGTCAGCACTCAGATCGCCAGAAGATTAGAAATTCCAGTACTGGGGGGGGGGTATAACGCAACAAATTATTTATTCTTGACAATAAAAACTACACAGAAAATTGCTAATATATTTTTCTAAAGAGAGGCTTCAAAAGATCATGTTTAGAATCTTTGACTGTGCAGGAAGTGAACATGAGTTCTTGACAATAAAAACTACACAGAAAATCGTAAAGATGTTTTTCTAAAGAGAGGCTTCAAAAGATCATGTGTGGAATCTTTGACTGTGCAGGAAGTGAACATGAGGGGGGCGCCGCATCAAGATTGCTTGGAACCTTTAAGAAACTCGTGAGACACTGCGAGTACTCAAAATCTGATAATTTTCAATGTTAAGAAACTTCCATTGCTGTCATTGCCTGCGCAGGCTTGTGGTGGCCTAAACTCTTAGCTTCTTATAAAAATAATTGGCAAATTAAAAGAATAGTAGAAAAATGGAGAGATCCAATTTTTAGGACACTCTTGTGAAAACATGACTTTCTAGGGGACCAGTGGTCAAATTTCTTGTAAATCAGACACCCATAGATGTTTACCTTGCTATGCTTCAGTTCAATTCCTTCTTGTCTTTCTTGCCAGGTATCCTTTGGAATCAAATGAATTTCACACCGAATTACAACCATTTCTGCTCAATGATACAAGACAATTCATTAGAGAACTGATCAGTTTTGCCAGCTCTCCGTATGACATGCGAACTTATGACTCTCGAGTCGTTTACGATATGCCATCTGCTGTACAAGCTGTCGGTGCTAGAAATAGTAAGTCCTCTTTTTCAAAGCTCTTATGAGGTAATGCATTGTACTGTAAAGAAAATTTTATCATATCAGTGTGTAAAAAGCTCCCAACTGAACACCTCAAACGATTTTTTTAGGGATTAGCATATTGTTTTATCAAATTGTCAATGCCAACAACAAAATGCCATACCTTCAGTTCGGACACTATTGTTTTGCCCTCTGAACTAAACAATAGTGTCCGAACTGCCCATGGTTTTTCAAAGGGACTGGGTTACGTAAAGTTAACAAACTCCTTCGAAACGACGATTTTGCAGTATTTTTGAAAGGCCAGATCACAGAGATTTTCCACTACTTTTTCTCAAAATGAAGGTGTTATTTGAAGATGGACTCTTGAATTTCGTAGAGAAACAAACGAAACACTCCGACTGAAGAGATATTGGTGGATTTTTTAAGTAACTTTATTGTAGATTCCTCGGTGGATTCACCCCATCCACCAAAATCCGTGCAAAACATAATTAGCATGCATGGACAAAATATAGATTACAGAGATAACAGGTTTGTTGACCCGGCCCCTTGAAATACAAACTGAAAAGAAATGCATACTGTATAGGTTTATATTCATTATAGTGATAAGTGTTCTTGTGATAAGAACCGAACACTATCGTAGATAAGAATCTAGTCTGTCCGTTCTTTAGCAAAGTATGCGCTTGTGTGTGGGATTTATTGTCTACAGTTTTGATGGCCTCCAGTGATGCGAAGTTGGTTTTGATCAATGGCTATTCACTCGCAAAATTTCCTTTATAGTTAACTTGAGAATTGATGCCTTTTCTGTTGGTAGGTGCGTTAAGAGCAGAAATTTTAATCTAAGAAGCTGAAATTTATGCCCACCTCCAAACCAGGCCGGTTAGCAATTTTGGCCTTTAGCAGAGGCTTGAGGCATATGATAAGTAGGCCGGCTATGGCAAATGGGATCGCACTTGTGCATAATAGGGCTGGGCTTGCTCATGTAATCGCTTGGCAGCCCTGTTTACAGTGCTGACTTCAGTTTTTTATTGGGCGTGTATGAAACTTCCTTATTACCAGTGATTTGATTTTCCTGCCGAGATTGCTGCACAGCCCTGGGGCTCTATGTAATCTCATGCACTGTTTCATCCCTGTTATCCTGAGACAGCCCGGTTAGCAACGCCTGCCCTCCTCATATCATGTAATCAGGCCCTCAGATGAGACTCTTTTAGTTCATTAAAATCCGAAAGTTTCAGACGGCAAAATTTCTGGACATAATTTTTCCGTAACTTTGTTGACCAAATTACCATTAAAAGCGTCCAAACTTTTTGATTTTGTGATTTTCACGCGAAACATGCTGGTCTTTGTACTCCCTTTTAAAATTAAGTTCAAACTAATATTAAGTGAAAATTTCATCAGTAAGCGGACATCGTTTACCGCTTTTCGAAGAGCGTCCAAACATTTCTTCTGACGGTTCTGTCCATAATATTGCCCTATAAAACGTTTGCATTATAGTTCACTGTTTGATAACCTAAAGAATTCCACTTTTTAAGCCATTATCAATGTTATTATGCAATTTACCTTCCAATTAATGTTGTTTCATGATTTCATGGGGTTTTTGTACGGGGTGTCCCAAAGAATCGTGCCCCGTTTGTGCTGCTGCTGTGGAGGAGCTGTAGATTCAATCATCTCGGTTTTTACACGGCTGCATAGGTCAGGCTTCAGTTTAGAGTTTGAGACCTTGTGTACGATTTATGGTAGAGAAATGGCAAAATAAGTGGTTGCTTCAGAAACAGCTTTTCTGTTGTTTGCTAGCAATGTCAAAATGAATTAGATTTCAAATAATATGCGCATACTAACCGGTTTTGTTGTTATACAGGAAAATATAAAGCCCGAGGTCTTAAAAGTACAGACCGAGGGCTTTATGTTTTCTTGTACAACAACAAAACCGGTTAGTATGAGTTTCATTACCTGACATCTTCTAATCTTGACTTGCATTTAATCAAACACATTTTGTTAGCTTTGAGTTTACTGAACATCTCAAAGGCCTAGGCCTAAAGCAGTTGCTGTGGCGACAAAAACGCGTCCTTGTATCGTATTGTACAAGGCTACGGGAAACCCGCGGGAAAGGTTCGATTAGCCAATAGGAATGGCGGGATTCTGTATTGCCTCGTTTTTGAAACTTCAGTCAGGTAATAAAGGGTTGTAGAGTCGTGTTAAGATTGTTGTTTAATCATGTAAAGTGCTAACAGTGTTGTCTGTTCATCGAGAGCACTTCCTACCTTTTAAGAAATGTAGTGAAAATTTTGATACAATGCCAGAACCCCCTCGTTGAAAATTTACTTCATTTTGACATTGCTGGGGAAAAATAGAAGTGCTGTTTTTGAAGCAACCACTTATGTTGCCTTTTCTCTGCAAAGATCGGTAATCACATGTCAGATAGACCTAAACAAGGTCTCAAACTCAAGTCGAAACTTAACCTATGCAACTCTGTAAAAACCGAGGTAATTGAATCTACAGCTCCTCCACAGTAGCCACGCAAACGGGGCGCAATTATTTTGGGACACCGTTAGAAGTAGATAAATGAACAGACTCTTGATCTTTCTCAGTTGTCGACCATGATTCTTCGTTGGCTGAATTAAAACCGAAACAAAGAGAATCTTGACTATAATCACTTTTAGATTATACGAAAATCGACTTTAGCGCCATAAACTTGACATTCTCTTCTTCACCAGATTTGCAGTATTCAAAGAAGGCTGCAGCACGGAACTTTCGTTTTTGCGATGCGAAATTATTACAAATAAATTTAGATAAATAAACGAATGAATAAATTTACTTCCCGTTGATTTTAGATTCCACTTTGACGTCATCAGTCCTGCAGCGACCTTCGTATACTCAACCTGATAGAGAGATATCATTCCAAGATAGGCTGGTAGACGAATTATTTGCTGGTAGCAGAATGGAAGCTAGTCCACCTTTAACGAGAGGTTCTGTATCACCAGAAAAAGATGATATATTACGACATACTGGCTGGAATACTGATGATAGTGAAATTGAGATTACGAGAGTTATACATATGATGCAAGTTGATAACAGAACTACAACAACAAATTCATCTAGAAATGATCGAAGTCATATCGCCAGATCTAGAGATCTCCGAAATGATATCGCCACATGTGGAAATCCGCGAAATGATATCGCCATATCTAGAAATCAGCGAAATGATCTCGCCATATCGAGAAATCCGCGAAACGATATCGCCTATGTTGGCAAGCCAAAAGAAGATATTCTCGTGGACTGTAAGAATATGGCAACTGCATCTTCAAAAAGATTGTTACGGAGACGTGTCTCGAAGGAAAATAATCGCCACTCCTACTTCACATCAGGGTCGAGCTCATCAGACGACGAGAAAAGTAGGCCTGGCTCGGAATCTCGGAGAGCGGATACCTCAAAGCAAAAGAAGAGTAAAAGCAAGAGAAGAAGACGTTCTCGATCACATTCTTATTCTCGGCGATGCTCTCCGCAGTTAACTTCAAGATCGAATCAAGATGAGCCTGGATACAGAGACAGTCATGCAAGGTCGTCTTCAAAGACTTCAGATTACCTAAAAGGTGGAAGAGGGCTGAAGCGGGGTCAAGAGGCCCTGCTTGACAAAGAAAGGCGTGGTTCGTCAGGACCTAGGTCTAGGTCTCGAGATAATCATGGTTCAAGATCCCGGTCAAGGCACAGACTCAAATCAAGGTGTAGGACAAGGTCCCGATCAACTTCGTCAGATTTACTTGTCAGAAGAGTAAGAGGACGGACTCCATCCAATCGTTCTCGATTCGATGAGAAAGAACGTTTCCTTGGAGGGTACAGACATCGTAGCTCTTCAAATGCGTTGGCTAAAGAGAGGAATGGAATGGAATTGTGTTATTCGCCAGATGACCGCTCAGGTTTCTCGAGAAATAGAGATGGAAAGAGAAAGTCGAGATCTCCTGACACAAAATTAGACTACAGTAAGGACAACAAAAACAGAAAATTTGGTTCATCAAACGTGAAATCATCACATGCGAAAGCGTCAGAGAAGCAGAGAAGAGGCAAGTCTGGAACTCCTCAGGAAGAGTCGTTTTTAGAGAAACTGATGAAGGATGCGGAACAGAATGAAAGCTCCTCTTCTTCTGGAAAGGCAGGAACATATTCTAGGAATCATTTGGTTCCGTCAAGTAGACGATCGCACGAGCTCAAAGAGCAGCCACAGTTTGATTTACTTTGTGATGCTTTTGAATCAGATAACGATGAAAATCTGACTCCAAAGGGATCGAGATCTGCTTCGAAGTCATCATCCTCGGACTATGTAAAGAAACATAAAAAGAAGAAACAGAAGAAGAAAAGAGGTAAAGAAAAGAAAGCAAGAAGAAGGAATTCAACTGACATTGACATTGACACTGGCAGTGAAATTTCGTCAGACGAAGAAGTACTGTCCAATAAAAATCAGAGGTTAATACTGAATGATGCGGCTGTTTCTTCAGTTGTTTGTTCTTTTAGCGGAGTAGTTGACTGTGATTCTGAAAAGAGGAGTAGATCGTTTTGTCAACGGGAGGATCACTCAGACATTGACAGACTTGACATCACGTTTACGAATAAGGAAGAAAGTGTAAAGATCGGTAGCGATGGCTCTAGTGTGGAAATAGAAGAGATTAAAACAAGAAGGAAAAAGAAATCTAAGAAACAACATAAACATAGACATAAACATAAAAGAAGCAGAAAAGAGCAGGATATTAAAAATTTTACAGATTTGACGGAAAATGATCGAAACGATTCAGACAAGGAATCAACCAGAAATTTTGGCCATAAGCCAAGCGATGGGGCTGGGGCTGTCCATGAAAGTGATTGTCAAACGGTTAGTTTAGCTGTGGAAAGTTCTGATTCCAATAGAGGGGAAGCCTTGAAGGAAGATGACAATAAATATGATGCGACAGCAGAAAGCAAAGACCTGAATCAAAGTAAGAGTGCAACGGTACAAAGTAAACATACCACTGATATTTTACCTGATGGAATTACAGATTCTGAAAGGTCAGACAGAGGAGATGAAACGATAAAGGACGGCAGACCAGTTAATGATAGGACAGATGATTTCGGCATGCAGGAAAGTAACAGAGAAATTTTTGAGTATCGAAATGAAACGGATGTTGCATGTATGAAAATGATCGATTTAAAAGGGACAAATAGCCGATCGTGTATAGACGAAGAAAGAAGCAAACTGCAAAAACTCGTCACGAAAGACTTATTCATCTCAGACGTTGTTATTGAGGATCTCGATGAGAAAATCGTTCCTCGAAGAATGAATGAAAGCATAGATCATTCTGATAAGAAGGCAAGAAAATGCTCTGGATCGAATGTTTCACCAGAGTATGAAAAGCAAAGTTTGTTTTCATTTCCAGGACCCGAAGAACAGAATCTGAACGGTGATGTCAATGGTTTGATTTCCAGCAGTGATTCAAAGAGTCGTGGTAAGGACGATTTTGGTTTTGAGGATTTGCAGAGAGATATTACAGCCTGTAGTGGGAATACAGCTGAAAAAAGTTTTGAAATTATCCAGAAAGATATGAAGGATGCTTTAAGCGATGGAGGTTTAGAAACTGCAAGTTCAGATTATTTGTCACCTCACCATCAAGTCAATCAAATCAATACAGAAAAGGAAATGGGCTTCGGAAATATCGCACAGCCGGAACCATCGGAAGGATGGATTACCAATCCACCATACCGGAGGCCAAGGGATATAGGGCTACAGGAGGCTGAGGAAAGCGGGATCAAGCCAGTGGGAGAAACTTTGGTGAAGATTAATCATGCTAATTGTCAATCAGAAAGCTGCAAGGGCATTATTGATGATAGATCTTCTGTGAACAGTGATGGATTGGGAACAACTCGGTCTCTGACTCAGTCGTTATCTGTAAATACAGCAGTACATAAATTGGAAAGTAGAACGACACAAAATTCTTTGCTGCATTCGAAGGAGGAAGATAGTTTTGTATGTAAATCATCGCTGGATGGTGTTGCGAGTGCTATGTCCGAGCAGCATAATATAAACAGGGAGCCTGATAGCTTAAGTCGTGGAGGTGCTCAGCCGAGTGATGAATCTTTTTCAAAGGGAAGGACTGTTCAAGGCGAAAGAGAAGCAATCGATCTGGTAGGCAGTAGTTTATTGATAGATGCTAGTTTAACGAGTGATCCGCAGAAAAGTGGCTTGAGCAAGCAATCCATTTGCTCACTCATTCCTCATTTTAGTCAACATCAGGAAGATACATCTGCAAAGCTCTTGACTCTTTCTACCACTAACATAGTAGATCTCGGAGCAAGTTGTTTATCACCTGACGCTCGTAATGCGCAGCTAATCTATGTCAACAAACAATCTACCTCGTCCAACGATGGTCTTGACGAAGGAGACTGGCAAGGCACTGCTTCAGAACGAAGCATTCAGTCGGACGGGATAGAAACAAATCAAGGAGTATGTTGTTCGTTAAGTGCAGGTTGTGTTTCGCCAACTCTCGAATTTATCGACAAATCAAACACTTCTTGCAGGTTAGGACGTCAAGAACTAGAAGCAGATAGTATTTCTACACAAAGTACTTGCTCAGAAAGGACAGAAACAAATTTAGGAGCACATCGTTCGCTGAATACAGGTAGCAGCTCACCAATTCTATCAAACACTTGTAGTAGCTTAAGGCGCGAAGAACAAGAGATGGACAGTAGTTAAGCAAAGAGCTACCTCACAAAAGACCGAAACGAATCTAGAAGCGCTTGTATTGTCAATTGCAGCTGGTGGCCCCCCATTATCACTCGTTTCTAACAGTTCAAGGGGTAAACAACCGTGGAATAACATCATTTCAAGACGTACATCTCAGTCAGGGGCGACAGAGCCTTCAGAAGGAAGTATTGATTGTTTAAATGATAAAGCGAACAGCACGCAGATGTTGAACTTAAACATAGAATCAGAGACTTTTAACAGTTCAGGAAATAATAAACAGAGAGAAGTCATTATAACTGAGCAATCCTCCGGAGACAAGAAGCCGCATTTTGCAGATCAAGACTTCCGATCATGGGCGAAGGACGCACATCATTACATAAATAATTCACCGAATGAAGGAGTTACGTCTTGCTTAACAAGTCCCACGCTTCCAATGATTCAGGAAAGAACAAAGATTTTTGATTGTGATGTCCAAAGTGCGAGTGAGTTATCCAAACATGGTTGTACAAAAGACATTACGAAGGAGAATTCCCTCGAAGCGACAGGAAATGAACGAAGTCATAAAGCTACTGATGTCAGAAGGAAAGTCAGGATTATCAGCAAAAGAAAAACTGATTCTACGTGAAACTAACATGTAAAATAGACTGATTACCTTTGACCTAGTTATTGCTACTACAGCTACACCCATTTCTTTATGACCAACTTGGGTCCAAGACTGCGTTCAAACGATGCCGGTAAATTTTGAAAACGGTGAAAAATGTGACGGATAGGCCTCCCGTTCACACGAAAACGGCACATTTTTTGCCGGCAGATTTTGAAAACGATAGATTTTGAAAACGGAGCTCCAACCGGCAAATCTTGGAAACAGCTCCTTCTAAACACCTGAAAATGATGAAAACAGAACATTTTTGGACGATCGTGGAACGAGACTGATCGATTCTTAGGGTTTAGGTACACTTTTTTAGCATCAAAGTCTTGCAGCGAGCTTTTGCCGTCTAAGTTCCTACCGTTTTCAAATTGTTCCGGTATCGTGTGAACGCTAGCTCAAACTTTGCAGCCGTCACATTTTCACCGTTCTCAAAATGTGCCGGTATCGCTTGAACGCATTCTAGTAAAACTGTGTGAGGGATTTCTTAGGTTTAGGCCCAAAAGTTTCTTGCAAAATTCTTATTTTTATGTGAACTTGAACCGTATGCTATAGGAAAAACCTATTGTGTAGCTGTTTGTAATTTATATCTGTAGCGACACGCCTTACCTCATTTTTTCTGTGTTTTGGAACTTATTTCTACTGGTGTGCAGCAACCGTTAACTGTTTCGTGATTTTGAAATTTTCAGTGGTGAGCCAGCTTAAGTGCAAATCCAGCTCAATCGCAAAGCTCCGCAGAACTTAACGATTAAGGTGGATCTGCACTAAGTCCAAAAAATACTAAACGATAAGTTAAGGTGGCGGGAAGGTGGCTCGCTACTGATATAAATTTCAAACTACTAAACACTAGGCTTCCTGTCGCTCATGATTGAAGAGTCTTGGAATGACAGGGACATGGGTCCCAACTTTTAGGACGATATCCATGCTTAGGATTTTTGTTCGATTTTCATACCGATTTTTAAGGATTTTAGGGGAAAACATGAGTCAAGCTTCCCAGAGATTAATTTTCATCAAGTAAGCTTCCAATCATGAGGATAAAGTTATCACCAACCAAGTTTCAGAACTAAACGAAAAATATCGACTGCTCTTTAGTTTTAATGGCATTTTCACGTGTTTCGCAGTAACGGAACTTTTCTTCGATATATTTTTTCCATACTTACAACTCTCTGGAAAATAGGAGAAAAATCACAAAAAATACCTCTGCTTTTTCTTTTTGGTTCAACCGGTAAATATTTTGGTAGAATTCGAACGGGAAAGTTTTGCTAGTTTGGGTATAAAAAATCAAGAAACCCCTCCCACTGCGACTGCCGATCGATTGACATTGAATTCTGATTTTGAAGATACTTTGGCTTTGGTCAGCAGTTTTTCAATTCAATCGCTTGAATGAACATTCTGACATTTTATAACACCTACAGTCCCAAACGCATTATCTTATATCGGTTTATCTTATACCGAAAAGCTCTTTCAAGCCCGGGGGGCTTATTTAATTTCGGACCTTCCAGAAGGGGGCTTAATAGAGAGGGGGCTTATTAGAGAAGGGGGTTTATTCAAAAAATCAAGTCACAAGGATATATTTGATATCTTTTCAGTTCTTTTATTCCATATTTTGCGGAATCAACATGCAATATTTTACGGCTCAAATACATAAATTCGACACAGTTTTTATCTCAAGCCTTGCGAAATTTAACATGCAAGGTTCTGTAGCTAAATAAATGGAACATATTTGGCAAATTCTAGACTTTGGTGTAAATGAGGGAGGCTTGATAGAGAGGGGGGCTTTTTTCGAATTAGACTTTGAGAAGAGCGACTTATTAGCGAGGGGGCTTGATAGAGAGGGGGCTTAAAGTGAATAACCTGAGTTAAAAGATGAGATCGCATAAGTTTATAAATAGCCTTTTGTATTTGATAATCCTGCTCGTGGCGAAAGAAAGCAGAGCCAACGAAAACAATGGAGGGATTAGGTGTTTCTTTGTCCTATTTATAGACAAACGTTATACATCTCAGGTTACATATTCACTTTAATAGAGCTTTTTACGGCATTATGTTTTTAGTATGACTCATTTAGCCTACTGTTGAACTTTAGATATTTTTTATCAAATTTTCAGTCAGATTTTCTTGACAGTAATATCTTTTTAGTCCCCGTTCGCACTGCTCCGTTTTTGTACAGAAACGGAGAGGAAAACCTCCGTTTTTGTGAAAGTGTTCACACTGATCTGTACCATAACTATGTCTGTACAAAATGCCGCTTAATGGAGGTTTTCGAAGACAGTATTAAAAGTCGATATCCACAAAACGGAGGTTTTTGAAAACGCATTTGATCAATGTGATGTGACATCAAAAAACGGAGGTTTTTGAAAACGCCTTTGATCAATGTGATGTGAACTCACAAAAACGGAGGTTTTTGAAAACGCTCCAATATCCAACAATGAGCTTCACAAAACCGGAGCAATGTGAACGCTCAAAAACGGATGTTTCGCCCTCCGTTTTGGTACGAAAACGGAGTAATGTGAACGGATACCTTTGGTGCAACAAAGCCGCATCATTTCAGAAACGGAGCACTGTGAACGGGGCCTTTGTCCAACAATGTATCCACGGGTTGCCTAATGGAGTTGAATTCCGTATTTCCTACAATCTATTGGGGTGTTCTTTATCGTAATTGTACCACATTTGTGGTTTTCTATGTGACAATAACTTGATTGGGATTTGATGAGCAGCAGGGGCGGACCCAGCAGTTAAAGGGGGTTACCTGCAGGAAGGGCACTGAAAACAGAACAGATAGAAGGCTCGCTGAATATGTCCCATGTCTCTATGCCTCTTCCCATCGCGTGGAAAGAGAGATTTCTGACTCCTTGTGGCCGCGTGTAACTCATTGATCCATCGCACTGATCCATCGCTATGGTCAATGCATAATTAGTTCCGGAGGGTTCCGGAACTTCAAGATATGCATGCAGTGGAGCAATAACTGTGAACAGATCCTGTTGCATCGAGGTACCTGGTCCTGGTCTGGTCCTGGTCTGGCTCCCTGTCACCATCGTCTCAAGTTCTAAGCAGCAAAGGCTTCCTGCTTGTCAACGAAGGAGGAATCTCAAACCGAATCTGGAAGACTGATTTCTCACAATGAAATTACCATCTTTCACCTTTTCAGCTTTCCTGTTTTGTTTTCAAGTTGTGCTTGTCATTTTGTACGCAGTCATTGTGGACTATGAATCCTACGATCCTGAATCACAAGTTATCAGTGGGTATTACCCAGGTAGGACCAACAATTATTTCTTTTCGTGTGACTTGTTTATTTTTTCAACTATTTGGCTTTTGGAAGTCGTAAACGATAGTTGATTAAAGATGAGTAATATGAGAATAGCAAACTTGGCCTCGATCGGAAGTTGCTTTGGGCCTTGACCCCCCTCCAACCACGAAAATCGTAAATATTTATTGCTTTCCTCATAGGAGATGTTCAATTCTTTCTCTCACTTGAATGGGCCTCCGAGGATGTATCTGTGTGTTCGTTTTTAGCATCTATGTTTTAAACATTTTTATATTCAGTCAGGGACTCAGGAGGCATCAACTTTAGGACACCACAAATCAAGGACACTTGTTTTCTAAAAATAAGAAGGGCACTTCTTTGTTTATTGCAAAATCTTTGGGGGGAACGTGTCCCCATCGCCCCCCGGTTCCTACGTCTGTGAATTCAGAGAGGGTAGTTTCTTGAGTTTCGAAAAATTGAGTCCAACTTTTCTGTCCTACAAACAAATGAATTTAAAGTATAAGAGACAAACGGAAGGCTGCCTCAAGTCAAATAGCGAAAATTGAGTCTCTCACATGGCATTTCTCATTGCTTGTTGATTGGAGAGTTGCATTCTTTTACCGTATCCCGGTTGAGTCAAGAGAAAGTTTACGCTTTTGGAAAGCTGTGGAATCCAAAATATGCGGCCGATACGTTCATCTATCAGACAATGATATTTAAATTTTGTTTGGTAATACCTCTCATCCTTTAAACCCAGAAATTAGGAAAATGTTTGAATATGGAAATATGGAACTGGGTTTGTATTGGAACCAAGATTCCCCATTCCATTCTGGTCCATGATTTACTTTCTATTGAAATTTCTGAAACTGACAAATTGTGGAACGTGGAATTCGTGATTCCCTTACAAAACCCTTGCAGACATCTTTCCAATGTTTGGGTCTTAAAGATCAATGATTTCACCAAACAAATTTCTCATCAAAGTCAGCTCTCGACTGGTAGATTAACATTTAAGTTTTGAATATCTGTCTGAGATGAGCGTGTGGCCGAGTGGTTAAGGCGTCTGACTGGTAAACCAAAGGTCAGAACGGCCGTAGGTTCAAATCCCACGCTGGACAGTTTGGTCGCTGTCCGTAACACTAGCCCGGGTCGACCAGAGCCATGTGAGGGAAATCTGGTAGCTGTGGCTGGTAGCTGCGGCGGACTGATGGTAAAACATCCGTGGCCCCTGCTGGAAATAAGTCTCTCAGACTTTCGCGGGCTAGCCACGTTAAATATAAATACCTACCTACCTATATACTGTTAATTGGACAGCCCGGTTCTCACATTTATCCATTTTTAGTGTTTCAAGATGTTCATATCATGTTATTCGTTGGTTTTGCGTTTCTGATGGCCTTTCTGAAGAAGCATGGATACAGTTCGGCCGGATTCACCTTAATTATTGGTGCAACGATTATCCAGTGGGGAATGCTTGTCAGTGGCTTAGTCTCAAACGCTGCAACTGGGACGAAACCTGTCGGTAAAGTTAAAATTGGAATTCAAAGGTAATTCAAGATTTTTCCCATTTCATCTTTTAGTCATTGAATTAAGTGACGATAATGCCGCTTTGCTTGTTAAGGGGTTTTGAAACTGATCCTTTCGACTATAATTTCTGATCCCTTTCCTTGAAACAACCAGGGCAATGTGATACTTGCGCGTTTCTCGTTACTTCCTCTTTGTTTCTCTGTGATTTTGAAAGACACTGTTTGCACTTTGACTCGAAAATTGGTAAAGTAACTTGGATGCAGGGACTTTGGGTGTCAGATCAATCATATTAGCTTTCCTTTACTGTGTATCCATCAGTGTTGCATTGACGATTACGCTGAAGATGGTGGCGAGAAATATTAATGCATCTCGGTAGAAAGTTCCTCGCCACCATTCCAAAAAACTCAATCCCGTGGGAGCGTTTTCAATTCTTCATTCGAATCGAAAATTCTATCACAATTACACCGTAACAAAAGTAATTCACAAATCTCGCAATCTGATTGGTACTGTAGGAATCACAATGTTTGGGCCTAAATAGGGCCAAGGTTTTTCAGAGTAATATTAGGAGTCTCTGTTGACTGAAGTGCCGTCCTCAAGTCAAGGAGCACAGGGAAACAAGAGACTCATCGTTATAAGTCTACATTTGACCATGTTGAGATATATATTTCTTTCGTAGTATGCTGACTGCAGAATTCAACACATGTGCAATACTCATTACATTCGCAACAATCCTTGGCAAAGCAAATCGCGTCCAATACCTCGTCATTGCAATAATTGAAGTGATCATATTCAACATCAATGAAATGGTTTGTGTGCATCATCTGAAGATTGCCGATGCTGGTGGCTCCATAGTTATCCATATGTTTGGTTGTTATTTTGGGCTAGCCGTTGCGTTTGCTTTGAGGCGAGATGAAACAACGAAAGAAGAGAGTCCAAAGGAGTCGTCTACATATACCTCAGATCTTTTTGCGATGCTTGGTGAGCATTGAATTAGAGCCACAAGGTGTCCCTTGGCCAAATATGCGTTTTTTATTACTTGGATCAGACCATAGTACTAAAAGTTTCTTAATGTAACATGAAATTTTGTCCATTTTAGTACTGAAACTTTCTTAATTGGATTCTTATTTTTTCAATGTGGTCGCTAGCACTGCTGCAGAAATGTTTCTTGGCATTTAACACATAATATAGGAAATACACAGTGTTCTGTCATGATGAAACAAAAAAACCGTTAGTTGATATCGCAAAAGAATAAAGGTAGCGTTCATCAATCTATTTGCTATAAAATCCATGCCTTTATCTTTGAAAAGTTTCTTAAGACTTCTCAGACATTGTACTAGAGTTTCTTAAATTTTTGCCATCTTGGTACTAGTTTCTTATAAACCAGTTTCTTATAAAAGAGCGTGTTTCTAGTATGTTTGGAGCATACTTCAAGCTTAATACTAACTTGTTTGGAATATGATATAGGTGTGTTTGACAGCTTGATTCAAGTAAGAATTTGCACCGCTTGCACTAGTTTGTAGCATGTATCTTTTGAACTAGATGGCAAAAGCAATCAACCTTGTTTGTAGTATGTTTGAGAATGATTTTAGCGTGTGATTATTGTCAAGCTTGATCAAGCTCTAATCATTGGTGCAAAGTGGCCAAAATGTTGTCAACACACTAATTCTAAGCTCCTTCAAGCCAATATCATGCTCCTGTGAGGCTTGCGCAAGCTTGTTGCAAGCTGAACTTTTTCTGATGGAATCTTTCTCGGTCTGTTTATCCTGGCAATACCATGAACGATAGGATACCCAGCATTGTGTAGCAGTTTGAAATTCATATCAGAAGCGTTTTACTTTGTATACCACCTCCTTTCACTGTTTTATGATCTTGAAATTTTCGGTAGTGAGCCACCTTAAGTGCAGATCCACCTTAATTGTAAAGCTCCAATACAATTATGGCCTTCTTTGGTTTTATTTTAAAGAGTTTGCTCACTTACTTGAAGGACGAAACCAGCTTTGTTTCAGCTAAGTGAAATTTCAACCGATAAAATGTATTCAATTTGCTGGATAGAACACATCCTTCGGTGATATGATCTCGTTTGAGCTAGCGCGAATAGGGTAGTAGGTATTTGACAGAGCCGATTTAGCGTCTTGGCTTATTGCAGTATGCAGAGGACAAGATCTAGCTCTTTTCCTATACCGATCGCTGTCTTGATGAACCATTTTCTTGCATAAGCCCGGTGATAGTGTTACCATAATAAGTAGTAAGGAACGTTGGTCATTGCAGTGCCTTTCTATTTTTTCTTAGGGACTTGCATCTTATGGGCATTATGGCCCAGCTTCAATGGAGCCTTGCTTGGACCAGGAGCGCAACAATCACGTGTCATTATCAATACTTACCTCTCATTGGCTGCTTCTTGTGTTATTACTTATATCGTATCACCTCTCTTGAATAAGGACGGAAAATTAAACATGGTAAGTCGCTCTTCTATTGCTCCCTTCTGGTCCATGATTTATGTGGTATTTAAGTTTACATTGTCGGTTTCAGAAATAGGATTGTAATTTTGATAGCAAGTAAATCATGGACCACAATGGAATGTGGAATTATTGCTCCCAAACATGCTCTTTACCAGCATTTTCCAATTTCAGGGTCTAAATGATGAGTGATTTTACCAACGAAAATTTTTTCGTCTAAGTTACTAAGAGATATACATGTCAGTTTTGAATATTAGCCACATAACTTTTATTACACCCCGCCAAATGCGTTAACTTTTTTGACTTACCCGGTAGAATTGTCTGCACAAGCTGTCCTTCTTAAAAGGTAGGCATATAGTATAATAGACGATCATGCTAAAGATAGCGGCGAGGAATTTTTTAACCAAGATACACTGCGTTCTTTCATCGAATGCCTATAGAATTGTCAAAGATTTGAACACAATGCATCTTAGTTAAAAGTTCCTCGCCGCCACCTTTAGCGTTATCGTCTATTGAAACAATTATAAAGTACAGACTACTTTATCAACGGCATGTTTTCGGCAAACGAATCCAATAAGACTCATTCATCTTAAACCCATTACATTTTCTAATACCCTAGTACGGTTTGTCTCTTCTTAGGTACACATTCAGAATGCAACACTGGCTGGTGGCGTTGCCGTAGGAACAGCATCAAATCTTTTGATAGGACCTTGGGCAGCAATGACGATTGGTTTCATTGGAGGATTTTTCTGTATGATTGCTTTTCACTATTTACATGTAAGTTTCCTTGTTTCTTTACCAAGAATGAGCGATATCGTTGTAGTCTAACCAGAGTTTTTAGCATTTCTTATTCTCCTTTTTGAGACACTTGATACCGTCAATTTCTCTATCAAATTTGCCTGAATTTCCTTGTCACCATCTTTAGTGCAGTCGTCTATTGATATCGTTCCGTCGCAAACGATGAAACAGTGATAGGAAAAATGGAGTGATGCCTTGCAATTCTTCCGTTTCATTCCCGTAAACAGGCAATGAGGTGTAGAGCTACGGTTGAAAAAGTGGAACAGTAAGATTTTTTCCCGGGGGGGGGGGGTACTTGACCTAAATTTGTACGGGGATGTGCCCACGAAAAAAAATTTTTTCACCCTGCTCCAGAATTTTTGCCTTCAAATGATACCCTGTTCTAGAAAAAATCTGTGAAAGGTATACTCAAAAACACAAAAATTTGACCAATTGATAACCCGTTGCAACAAAATTTCCTCTTTTGACATGTTTTGACAACCTGCTCCAGAAAATTTCCCTTCTTTTGATACCCTGTTCTAGAAAAAAATGGACGAAAACGATACCCTGAAAAACGGCACATCCCCGTCGGACAAATATACTAAGTACCCCCCCCCGGATTTTTTTACCTTAGGGGCATGCAGGATGTAGTTGTTGGTGGAAAGAATTGAAAGAATGGACCGAACTGAAGAAACAGCTGTGGAACGGAAAGATTGCGTTCCCGTGTTAACAGAAACAGAAACCTATGCGCAATCGTTCTGTTCCCGCGCGAAGAATCTCAACTTCGATTCCAGGGCTATCATTGTCTTCAGCCTCACTTCTTCAGCACAAATTATAAAAATTGGCCGCCTATTCTTACCCTGGGTTGGGTTTGAGATTGGAAAAATCTATTTTTCCATATTCTACTACAGAAACTGGAACGAAGATGGAACGGAACAACTGCGATCCCGAGTGAACGGGGTCTCATTGTAGTCATTTCATGTTGGTTTCATTTTAAATTCCGTTTTCGCTGTAGCCCTTCTTGCGCAAAACTCTATCAGTCCATGACTCATGTGGTGTTCATAACCTTCATGGCATTCCTGGCATCATGTCTGGCATCGCCACTGCAGTTGCTGCTGTCTTTGCCCGCATCGAAGAATATGGAAACGAGTACGTGCGTTATATGATTTTGTGTCATTTCGTTTATATTTCATCAAATATTCGCGCTCTCAGGATGTGTTTGGTTGGAACCATTTCTGAGAACAGTCAACCTCGTTCCCAGGCCCGACATAAGCTGGCTCTTGGCCCTTGGAACCAGGTTGGAGAACAGAGAGAACGGTAGACTTTGCACGTGTGCTTTTGTGCTTGATGGATAGACTCGATTACATGTCTTAGTTTCGCTGTTTGCCTGAACTGATATCGCTACAACTACGACTTATTCCCAAACGCTTGCGGAAACGGTAAAGTTCTGTACTGATTCTATTTGAAACCTGTCCGTTGCTCCACAAAAAGGTTCGATTGAGCAGTGTTGGAGTTTCTATCACTATTGTATACATTCGAACATTCTACAAAATGTATCAATCTGTCGTTCGATTCGCATTCTTTTTTAGAATGTAGCTGCGGGCCTAAATCATCTGCTACTTTTTCCTCACAACCACTGGGTCTAAAATGCCTTAAAAATCAGTTTTCTAGAACTGCTGTACCATCAAATTAGGTATCAGTACTTCAGTAAAGGATCATTCTTGCCACAAAAGCAAGAACCGCCTTGCTCTAAGGCACATGCTGATCGGTAGACGACGGGGCGACAGAATCCTGTCGCCGATTGAAACTTTTTGCCGTTTTTGCAGCTCTATGTCCATAAGGCTTAGCCTCACTCCAGTAAGGCCCTCAACTTACGCTCATCTTTATTGAATTGAACTTATGTTGTTGTTGTTGCTTCAGTGAGCTTCAGTTGGAGCGTCCATCAGTCCATCAATAGCGGTAACTACGAGTATGTAATCGCTCGACATAAGGCCCTCAGTGGAGCGATAACAACAACAACAATTCAACTCAATGAGATGAGCAGCGTAACTTGAGGGTTCTTATGGTAGTGAGGCTACTTGATGGACACGATAATGATATTCGAAATTGTAAATTTGGTAGGTCGAAGGCCTTTGAACCTCTGCTTTCAAATTCAGAAGATTTGGCAAAGTTCGGAGAGATTTTCGTTTTCACTGGTGAATTTTCATTTTTTCCCTGGTAAATCCGAATGCTGTTTTAAAGATTTTTGTGTTTTGTTGAGAAGAAATATGATTCTTTGCAATAGATTTCTGTCTCTGCAAAGTCTCCTGTTTCCAGAAATTGTTAAGTTTGGATTGCCAGTTAAGGCACACCCTAAAGTTGCCTTGATTACCGGGGGGATACTTCACTATGGGGTAAGACGGGGATGTGCGCCAGTTTTGGGTAGTTTTTGGCTTGAAATTCTGGCATTGGAATATACTTTTACTGGAAAATTTCTGTGATTGGGGTATGCTTTCACTTGGAGTTTTTTTCTGGGATCGGGGTTTACTGTTATACTTAAAATTCTGGTTATGGGTGCCGAATGAAAGTACAACTGGATAATTCTTCGAGCAACACGTGGTCGGTTTCAGGTGAACAGATTTCAAGTATTTTTTGTGTTTAAAAACGTGCTCAGATCAGAACTTTGTTCCAATGGCCACTTGGGACAAAAATTCTCGCTCCCAACCCGCAATCCCTTGTCCCTTTGACATCGAATTGTTTTTGTTACTTCTTCAAAATTCTGGGATTGGGTAGCAATATCTGACATATATTCTGGGATTGGGTATCAATATCGGACAAAATTTCTGGGATTGGGTCGTAGCAGAAACCTTGCGGCGCATACCCCCGTATGAATTCATAGTGAAGTACCCGCCCCCCCCCCCCGCCCTTCATTTTACCAAATCAGGTGTATTCTATGAATCAAACTGCCATTGCAATGTTTTTCACAGCTTTCATTTCTATGATTTTCTTACCTGAGAGGCATAACATTGTGGATGGTGACAGGGGTTGTGATAGTACCGGGTACTGGCCCCCTACGGTATCTGGTATTGCTGCCTTTGGTACTGGGTATTTTTTTAATGACTTGGATCAAGGAATTTATCAACGTTTACATTCCAATTTTGTCCTAGTATTTTCCCGTAATTCTTGTCTTATGAAATGGTACTTTTATCTGGCTCCTATGTAGACTGATGAAAATGGTCGTAGTTTCGCTCCTTGATTGGCTGATATTCGCCACAACTACGACTCATAATCAAACTAATCAAAAGTTCGGCCAGAAATTGATGAACCTCGCTTTGATGCTGGAAGCCAAGAGCTTAGGCCCATTCTACACGATCACAACTCACTAATTCTAAAACGCCTGAAATTCGTATTTCATTGAAGTTGCAAAGAAAACCAAACCAACCTGAGTCAAGATGAGCCCTTCTTCTGTGTACTGCTTGAAGGTTCCTTCTCTTTGAAATGGGAAACCTATTTTTAAAGGCCAAATTATTCGTAGGGTGTCAACGCAGCAATCGACAGCGATCCTTGCACGTTTCATCGCTCTTGAAGCCTCGAGACTAAAGGGAGCCTGATTCTTGGAAGGAGGTTTAAATGTTGATATCCTATTGGTCAGTTTGAACGTGGTCAACTATTGTTTAGAATCTGCAATTTCATTGGTCGCGCCAGTTTCACGGCGATTTTGGCCGGAGTTTCAGATAGAATGATTATCAGCCCCACTCGCAGCGGAGAGCCATCATCTAATTCAGTAAACAAGGAGAAAATTGGGACTGAAGAAGTTAGTCTAACTCCTACGGTCCCTGGCACAGACCTTAATGAAACTGGGTACCAGACCTTTAGGTATCTGGTCCTGCCCCTGTGGTACTGTGGTACATTTTACCTGTCACCATGCTCAACATTTTCATGGAATAGAATTGCCCTCGTTCTGATTTGTTAACATTGATTGCTAATGTTCGTGGGATCGAGATTATTGTCGGGTGGAACCAGATCAGTGCTCAATCGTTCAAGGTTAGTCTGAAGGCTCTGGCAGGGTCTGAAACTTTGTTGAAACTGGAATTCAAGACGAAATAACTATTTCATAACGATATCTCTGATTCGCTTCCGCTCTTCACTTCTTATGCTTTATTACAGCCTGTACAGCATTTGGCCCGCGCGAGCACCAGCAGCTGGCACAGCAGAATTTGTGCGTCTTAGTGCTAATTACACTGTTCCTATTGGCGGAGTTGGCAGAACACCTGGTGTCCAAGCTGGAATGCAAGCAGCTGCCATACCTTTGACAATGATCATGGCAATCATTGGTGGCCTAATTACAGGTATGGAGTGATTCATTTGGTACTTGTTTTTTATAAGAAATTTGCATCAAGCCATCTTGCTAAAAATTTTTTGATTCATATGAAATTTTGTCCATTTTAGTACCAAAAGTTCTTCATTTATTTCTAATTTTTGAATACATGAATTCTCAATCTGGTATCTAAGCTCCAATACTGCTGGGGATATGTTTCTTGACATTCAAAATATTACATAAGAATAAACAGTGTTCTGTTATTTTCAAAACATTAACGGTTAGTCGATATTTCTCAAGAATAAAGGTTCAACCATATATTTGCTGTAATGCCCTTGCATTTAGCGTTAAAAGTTCCTTAATACTTCTCAGACAAAGTGCTAGAGTTTCTAAAAAGTTTGGTCATCTTTTATTTCATATAAATCATTTTCTTATAAAGGTACAAATTTAATTGGTACAAAAATTGGTTGCGAGAATGTGGTTATTTTTGCCTGCAGTAGTTTATCCTCGATGCGTCCCTGTACCCATGGAGTTTGTTGAATTTGCTCGACACGTAAATACAAAGAAGACAATGCCCTGGAAAATACAACGAGAAACAAGACTTGCGTACAAACAGTAACTACCGCGTTTTTGAAAGCCCATGGTGAAATGAGAGAAGAGGAATTTTCATAAATTGATCTTTTTTACAGCTTTTAGAGTACCTTCTTGGCTCAATCAAGCTCATTTCAAATTGATACTTTTCTCGTTAGTTATTATATGTTACCTTTAAAGCAATTAAAAATCTCGCAGTAAGTCAACGATCACATATCTCCAACGTTAAAAATCTCAACTGTACGTTGTTCACTTTAAGGATATCTTGCACGTTTCCTGGACCTTCCTGATGGAGATGATTTATTTGATGACAAAGCTGCTTGGGAGGTCAGTCCATGTCTTCATTTTTATTAATTCATTCAGTGTTTGGTACAGTCCCGGGGGTACATAATATGTTGAGGGTACGGGTTTGTGCCGCTCATATGGGTGGGTTTTGATGCCAAAAATTCACTAAACCTGGGTCCCGTTTTCGGCAAATTTTCCTTAAACATGGGATTGGGATTTCCAGAAACTGACAAAAATAGTCAGAAATGAGTAGTTTTCCGCCAAAATTCATCATAAAAGTGGGTATGATGGTTAGTTTCGGTAATTAGAAGAGATAACCTTTTTGAAAACCTGTCGGCAGATCCCGCCCATCCGCAAGTCATGTAACCCCCCCCCCCGGGGGGGGGGTACAGTAATAATGGATGAATCACCACAGTGCTCAGAATTTCGAATGACTATCTTCACGCGATGCCGGTAGAATTTAAAAACAGTGATAAATGTGACGAAAGCAAAGTTTAGCTAGCATTCACATGATACCAGCACAATTACAAATCTACTGCTCCGGGCGAAAAAAATATACCGTTGTTGCGTGAACGGCAGGCCTGTTTATCACAATTTCCTCATTTTCAAATTTTGCTGGTGTCGTGTGAACACAGTCTAAAATACAAAAATTGAGTTATCAAAATCAGTCAAATCGTTTTATACCCTGGGTACCAGAACCTCAAAAAAATTGAGGCTGTAGCACTTCTTGCCTCCTTCAACTTTTGATGGCACACACCTTATGCTGCAATTTGCAAGAAATATTGAAGAAATGATTCATCTCAAAATCCTTGAAAACAGGTCGATTGCTATTTCCATATAAGCTGAAAAATTTACTGAGAATTATCGAAATATCTACAAAGATTGGGCACTTTGAGAACGAGAAGAACTTTGAAAAAGATTCAACTTTTTTGATAGAAGTAACACAGGGTCGACAGTGTTCTCAGAAACAAAGGTCTTTTCATCAGGAATCAGTTGATGCCCTTTTTGTGAAGCTAGTAAATCAGTAAAATTTGCCCCGAAATAGAAAAAATTTACTATTGGTTAAAAAAAGAATAAATAAATGAATGAATGGATAGATGAAATATCGAGTTGACCTTATGTCCATAATGGTCCACTTAGGGATGGTTGCAAAAATGATAAACATTATTATCTTATGTGCTTTTGGATAAAGCATAAGTTAGTAGGACCAAATCAGCTAGATGTTTCGGAAGTGAGGTGAGATTAATTTTGCTGCGGCGACGAATTGGCTGATAACTTTTAACTTTCGAAACGGCTACAATTTTTGTATTTCTATCACTTAGTTACCAGATAGCGAGGCAGACTTCAAGCAGGTACATCATGCTGTAGGAGGATCAATAGAGCTTGGCTCAACCGAATTGCCCCAGAAAGACAATGAGTTTGAGTTAAAGCAAAGAAAGAAAGACATAGAGAGCACGAATCTTTGAAAATTATAGCGAATCGCTGACAGGTGCTGTAGGCTTCAGACTCCAAATTCAGAACAGAACAATGACTGATTTTTATAGTATTTCATGATTATGAAATACTACTAGTTTCTTTTTGTAACAATAAACCTTTTAGCCATTCTGAAAACGAACCTCAATCGAATGATACTTTGCTACATTTTGTAGAATTTTCGAATGTGCACAATAGTGATAGAAGCTCTAACGCCACTCGATCGAATCTCGTGTATAAAAATGTATAAAAATAACGCTCGATCCAGGCTCTTTTGCAGAATAGCTAAAAGGTCTATTTGTATCCCCTTTGGCCCTTGTTTAGCATTCGTAGTTTTCCGCTCTCTATGAGAAGGTAATCTAAAGCATAGGACACAAATCTTTCAAATCTTTAAATAAAGTTTATGTAAAATTGTATCACATCTTTCTGTTAATTGAATGACTTAAAAGTCACTTTTGTAATTTGCTGTAAATCTGCCGCGACAACTTTTTGACATCTTGGTTATGTTCAAAATGACGGCATTTTGATTATTTTGGTAAAGATTCATCGAAAATGTCGATAAACTTAAAATCATCGGAAATCTTAAATCTCTTTAGGAGAATTGATACTATAGTTAAAAAACCATTGTTTTTAAACCTCTACAATATGGTGGCAAGCAGAAATCTGTAGTTCTCCTTGTTAAAGATTTAGAAATTTGATGGCGTCACAGCCTCAAAATCTATAAGTGCCCCCATCTTGAAACTAATGAAGATATCAAGAGATTGCCACGACCAATTTACAGCAATTTACCCAATGTTTATTTCAAGGACTTTAAAGACTATCTCTACAATCCTACAAGCCAAGGTGCAAGCAAAACGCTTCTTTGAAAGAACATGGTCAGATGGTCAGATATTGTTGCAGAAAGACCTGAGAGCGGCTCTAACTGTTCTATCATACTAACTGTTCTATCAAAACAAACTATTGCTATAGCTAAATGAGTTAAAAGTTTGCTTCTGGCTGTTACATGAAGAAGAAGACCCTGGACCTAGAAATTTTTCCAACTTTCAACTGAAAGCAGCTGGTGTTAGTCACCTTAGATATTTTTGATAAAGAACAAAATTTAACGAAAAGTCCATTTTTCATGCCTAAGAAAGCTGCTAAATAGTTTCTACGTATGGAATGCAGGACCACTGAAAGTAGAGCAACTCACAATTTGTGTACGTTCTGCAGAGCTTCCTTGGAAAGATCGTTTTGATACTGGTCTTACAAAGAAAAAACTGCCTGCCCCCAGCTTCAAGAGACCACATTTCTCTCCTCGCACTAACGCCATTACCACTGACGGGTATATCACTCCTCTGAAAAGATCTAAAAGATTTTTAGAAACAATAGGATTTTTAGTGACTTTTACGGCTCCTGGAAAACATAAGGATTTTTGCCAAAGGTGTGCGAGATTTATACGGAGTGATACGTCCCTCGATTACCACAGCATCCGTTGCAAATAAAATGATTAGGGAAAATTTTTTGTTTTATGATGTACATAGGTAGAAAGAAAAAGGCAAGGTGGCACTGCGATTGATAAAATCAAAGGGCATTTCACTCGTTCGAAAAAGCGTACGATATTTTTTGGGCAAAGAGCTTTGTGCGGATTTTTAATGGATTTTCTGGAAGACAGCAGGTTTTTTGTCAAAGGTGAATGAGAATATTCAAAGTGAAATGCCCCTCAAATGAAATAATGTGTGTTTCAAACATTATTTCAGACCAGGGAGCGCCATGCCCTCTGTGACGTCATTTCGGAAGCAAACCTCGATTTCAATTTCGGAAGTTTCATATCGTATGCAACAAGTAGTTGAACAACTGGAAAAACCCTGAAATTTGGTAATCGCAAGAAATCACATGCTCATTGAGCGCATGATGATGTAAAGGTATGTTTCTTCATAATATTTTTGAGCGGTTTCATGATCACATCAAACAAACAAATCGAGATAAGCTTTGTTGAGGCTGCCTTTTTGAAAGGCCATGATGTTGAGTTGAGGAGGTCATTTGGTCCCCTCTCCACCCCCTCGACGCCCCTCGTCCTAGCAAGCTAGCCTGTATGGAAAATGTAGCACTTGCCCACCCTAGAAAAACAATGGGGTATTCTAAACAGACAATAGATAAACACCAGAGAACCCTTCTTGCAGTCTTGAAAGGGCGAAAATTGCCGTACTTTCCATAGGCAGGTGAAGTTGAAGTGAAGTTGCGTTTTTCAGCGCCAAGCGCTGGGATCGCAGAAATAGAGCAGACCTAATCGAGTCCGCGACCCCTTGTCATGACGCTCAAGTGGTGGGGCTCTACCGGGACTCGAACCCACTCCGCCTGACTATTCTGGCTGCAATGTCAGAGGATTACACCACGGCGCCACAACACCTTCATAGGCAGGGGCAGCACCTGCCCTTGAAAAGTCCAGCCGGGTGGAAAAGAGATGGAATCAGTGGCGTGGCCTTGGGGCGACTGGGGTGGACATGTCCACCCCAGTTTTTCCAGAGGTTGATTTTCTGATTTCTCAAAATCCGTTAAAATACTTTGGGGGGAGGGGGGAGGGTAGATTTTCGCTGACTAGGAAGTTTGTTGATAATTTGTTTTCCTCCCTCAATGAATCCAAAATTTTTGCTTTTGAAAATTCCGATGGAAGCCTCAAATTTCAATTTCAAGTCACATCTTCTTGCCTCTCTTGTGAATAGGTAAACACTTTTCTGGTTTAATTTTCGTTGTGCATGAAAAGTGGAAAAGTGTGTGTGACAAATGAGTTATCAACAGAAAGCTTCAGGAGTGTGGTGGAATTGAAATAATTGACTGCCAGAAGAATATGGTCTATTGCGCGGGCCAAAGCAGTTGCATTCCATGTTAACTCCATGCAAGCCATTTACACCAAGAAAAATATAACTTTACTCCTTAATTTCTATTATGCAATCACCAATGCTCTCGTCCAATCCTCATACCAGTATGCCTAGATAATTTCCATGCCACATTGAAGATTCTCAGGCCTGAAGCGTATGAAAATGCACCCCTATACTATTAGTTCAACTGTTTGCTGCTTTGAGTTGGAATGGATTTTTTATGAAATAATTGACCAGCCTTGCTGGGAGTTGATGGTAAATAATCATGGGTCTTTACTTAACTTGCCATTATTCTTTTCAGATGGGTTTCCTGTTGTTGAATATCTTGGTTATCATTACATTGACTTTTGCTGTTGAAGCAAGGTCACCCCCAAGACCAGTGGTAATGTAGCTAAGTAATATGTTGAGATAATTTTAGGGCCATCTGCAGATTGGGGAGCAATTGCTGTTAAAACAATACAGGAGCTATACATTTAATAAATGTTTGTGACATAGCATCATTTTGTCAAAATTATTCGGAGGGCTTGAGCCCCCCTGCTCCTGGCTTCCCCAGTTACTTCCTAGCCTGGAGAGTACTCAATCTTATAAAAGCATCTACTGTATTTTGTCCAAAGATTGAAATTCAAAATTGGAAGAGAAAATGACATTCAAATAACAACCTGCTCTGAGAACAGTTCATGTTTAGAAGGCTGTCTTGTTCCTCCAAAACCTACCTGGTGCCAGAAACATACTGCCAATGATTATATTCAGATCACAGCACACCAAGCAAAATATTTAGGTATGTTTGGAGCATGCTTCAAGCTTGATACTAAACTTCGAAGAATGAGGACGACGATAAGAAAAGACATTTTGTTGCTTCGGTTTCTTTGACAATCCAGTTACGTTAAAGAAAATTTTTTTGACAGTCCAGTTGAAATCCATTAAAGAGATATTTGACAATCCATGATTAGAGAAAGTTTGACAGTCCAGATGAAAAAAAATTAAGTAATTAGTTATTATGACATAATTCAGATACTAAACTTGTTTTCAGTATGATTTGGGTATGTTTGAGAGCTTGATTCAAGTAAGAATTTTGCACCGCTTGCGCTGGCTTGCAGCATGTGTTTTGAGCTGGAAGGACAACTAAATCAAGCTTGATTGTATAGTACATTTAAGAATGGCATTAGCATTTGATTATTGTCAAGCTTGATCAATCTCTAATCATATATGCAAACTGGCCCAGGTTATGCAAACATACTCATTTCAAGCTCCTTCAAGCCAAAATCATGCTCCTTTCAAGCTTGCGCAAGCTTGTTGCAAGTTCAACTTTTTATTAAGGGATAGCCCCCTGGGAGAAATATGCAAAGTACCTCCTCAGGAGTCTTTGAAATCCATTTTGATGGATTTAGTTTATCAACCTCTTTCATTGCCAACCTTTCCAGTCATTTTTTGCTTCAAAGTTGGTAAACCAAATTATGCTGCACCTGCTACTTTAGGTAGCAATGATGCATGGTGAAAGAGGCAGAAGATCAAAAGATACGCTGCCTTTGAGTGTAAAATACATATACAGTAAGTTGTTATTGGTATATTTATAAATATGCACCCAAGTATGCTGTACAGTGGAGCCTCCATACTAGGGACTCCCTTGAGGCCAATTTTATTGCCTGGAAGAGATGCCCACTGTATGGAGACATCATCTATTGTTATACTGCTATTTGGGACAAAAACGTTTGTCATTTGTTTGGAGGTGTCTGTTGTGTAGAGCCATAATGGAGGTTTCACTGTATTTTGGGTGGGGCTGTATGCAGGAAAAATGATATATGAAAATGCCCAGCAACCTCATTTTCCATACTCATATCCAGCAATGTCAAAAATTACAAAATCACAAATTTTCTTTTGCCAGGCATGTGGCAAAGGTGCTGGTTGTTTCTGTTGGCCTCCAAAGTGCAAATTTTTAAACTGTACAGTGACTATTCGATTTGTCTATCATAAGTCCGTGTCATCAATGACTATTGATATATCTGCAGTGGTTGATGGTTGGGTTGCTTTTGGCTTGAATGAAAATCCAGCAGTGATGGTAAGTTTTATCAAGGGGATGAAATTTCAATCTTTGTGTACCCAAACATGCTGAGATTGTTTGATGTCTTGAAATTTGTTTGATGGACTGAATGAATCAACACTTTGTTGATAGTTGATATGCCAAAATATGTTTTCCATTTTTTAATGTTAATGATAAAGATGATTGGTGATTATTCTTTTTGATTATCCTATAATATTTCTATAGAATATTTATGATCATTCTTTATGATCATTCTATAGCACGATAGAAGATTATTCTTTTTGGTCAAATTATTCATTGTTATAATTATCTTCTGTTATATTATCATAATGATATATGATATATAATTATTATAATGTCATATTTGTCAATGAAAATTTAACAGCTGAATGTTGTATTTGATTTTCATTGCACTTGACCAAGATACTTTATTGTCACACCTTTTCTTTTTTTCTGCTTTTAGTTTATTAAATGTTTTAATTGCTAAAGGTTTTGCTATTTCTTCAAATGCCCTGTCAAGACTCCTCAGAGGCATGGCTGAGGATTTTTGAAGCTGCATGCAGGCTATACAATTGATAAGCTATGTTTCTTTAGGGCATATAGTTGCAGTAATTTTAACAGTGATTGCTTGCATAAGTCATTATCATTCTCATCACCACCATTAGACTTATTACATTTGTCCTTGTTTTCGCTCCATTTACCCCAACAATACCCCCACTATACCCATTTAGCGGAATGACTATAACAGTAAATAACAATTCAATTCAATGGAGCAAAACAGTCTACATCACCATTATCATCATCATCATCATCATCATTATCATCATCATCATCATCACCATCATCATCACCATCATCATCATCATCATCATCGTCATCATCATCATCATCATCATCATCATCATCATCATCATCATCATCATCATCATCATCATCATCATCATCATCATCATCATCATCATCATCATCATCATCATCATCATCATCATCATCAATGTTTTTATCCAAGTGTTGGAGATATTAATAAAAAACTTTTATATTTGAAATCTATGAAAAATGCCTTGAAATCTTCAATAAAATTGTGAAACGATGGAATATTGCTGGAAACATGTCATTTGAGGTCAAACTGTATACCCACTGCAGAAAATGGCCATTCATTCAACATTTTTTATCAGCGCGCAGATTTTTACTTAGCCCATTTAGTTTACAGCCCCCTTCCATACCCCCAAAATCAAAGGTTTTTGGGAAATTGAGCCATAGAAAATTGAATGGATAGTAGAATCTCTATCTAAGGGATGATGTAAAATTGTTTCTCTTCTCATTTCAAGGGTGGCACTGTTGGAGAAGTTTGCATGCTTGGTAAAAATAACCAAGTGATTCTAAAAGGATTTGAAAATGAAGACACAGACTTTGACAAGAAAGAATTAGATGTAAGTATTTCAAATATTGTATTTGCACACTCCATGCTTATAAAAAGATGGCCTAGATTTTGTTTCTGCGAGTGACCCTTTTTGCTCCAAATAAATAGGGTTAATCTAGCCTCACGACATAGTCCCAGATATCGCAAAAAACAACAATAACAACAACAACAACAACAACAACAACAACAATGACATTTTATATCAATTGCGATCACTACGAACATGTCATCAGTCTAGGGTTAATCCTTGAAATGCTAGCTTCATTTTACATTGAGTAATGTCTATTGTTGCTTTGATCTCTGCAGCCCAAAAAAACACATTTCGTGGCTGGTGCTTATGTTCACAAAAGACTGGCCTGCTCGTATGTATGGCTCTATACTTTCTTCCTATTTCGCCCGGAGAGGGGGGGGGTTACTTGACCAGATTTTGGATGGGGACGTGCCATCAGAGCTTCAAAAACATGCCCGTTCCTTGTACCAACCTTATGCCAATTTTCCAAAATTTATAACCAATCTCCCGAAAATATGTACCCGACCTTATACCAATTATCCGAAAATGCATGGATACCGTTACTTATACCAAAATCATAAAAATCAGTACTGTTCCTTATACCAAAATTGTGAAATCGATCAATTCCCGATGGCACGTCCACGCACCGAAAATATGTATAGTACCCTCCCCCCACTGGGATGTATCGTTTTTAAAAAAGCATTATGAAAAGTGATTACCAGATCGTCCAAATCAGTCGCTTGCTTTTTAGCCGAATTCTACCAACTGTAAATTTCATATCATATGTTATTCAAGTATTTGGATATTGCAGTTTGAGAATCATTCACACAGCAAGCAAATGAGGCTGTTCAATGAAGAAAACCAAATACTGACTAAATCATGCGATTTTCCGGGATATTCAATCATGGACAATAATGAACAGTGTTTGTAGTTTGGATCTTAAAGTTCTTACCTCAATATTACCATAATTTGCTTCGCTGTTTTTCCTTTGCCTCAAGCCTAGTCAGTGCTAGGAATCAATTCAAATAGCTCCTGCACGTCTGAACTGCTACCTCCTACACAGCGTTCATCCTCATTTCAAATGGTGAAAGCTGTGTAGGGACAGGAGCCATCTGAATTTGATTCCTAGCACTGGTTCAGCTTCAGCCAAAAAGAAAGCAACGAAGTGAAACAGTAATATCGAGGCAATAAACTTTCAGTTCTTCGCTAAAAGCACGGCGCATTATTGCCCATGATTCAATCGAACATTCAGCATTTCAAGTTTTCGACATAATATTGGTCTAAATTTTTATCATCCGAGCGGTTTATTGGCTGTTTTTCTACCAATTGCAGCTTGGCATGATATTTCACTGATGCCCAAAATTGATCGATGAATCCAGATGGTCCCTAGTCCGTTAGATGCAGTGTTGGAAACTCCCAGCAGTAATTTTGCATAGAAAAGTTTAAAAGATATGTTCTACTATCAGAAAGGAAAGTTAGGGAAGACTTGGAGTAAGAATGGTGCAGACCAAGGATTATGATTCTCATCATGCCAATATAGTTTGCCGACGCTTTCTCATTGGTGCAATTTCCTTTTGAGAAGAGCGAACAGATATGCAAAGGTGAAATGTCTATTTGGTCTGCTGTGTTTGAGTCATAATTTTTAACAAGGCTTATTCTTTCTGTTGAGCGATCCCCTAAATTTGAATGTATTGTTTACTGTGACGGAAACTTGGGGGCGAGGGTTGCTATTGCCCTCTGTCTTGGCTGGAAGAGAGATTCTCATATTTAATTAAAAGCAATAGAAATAAACAATGCATGTTAACTATAACAACAGCTTTCTCTGCAATATTTGGCAAAGTGTCCGCCATTGAATGAAGACTTTCAAGTGCATGTATCCTCCTTGGGCCTCCCTGATCTCTTACTGAAAGAACGATTTGCAGAAATCGTGGCATTCAAAATGATAAGTGACGCACACATGTTTTGCTATGTTTTGTAGTTATACAAGACCCGTGAAAGGAGGTAAACTGCGTGATATGAGCCAGCCGTGGTATCTTATTGCATCTTGGGGTCAAGTAAAAATGAAAGGTATGATAATGGTATTCAGGAGAAATAGATGTCTATTTCACAAGAGATGCTTTGTACTTCTCTTCTCCTTCATAGCATACGTTCCAGATCTTTAAATCGGTGCATGGGCTATGGACAATAAAGTACGGTGTTTGTAGCTTAGACGTTAAAGTTTATTACCTCTATATTACTGCTTTTCTCTGCAGCTTTCTCTTCGGCCGAAGCCGAACCAGTGCTAGAAGTCAAATTCAAATCGCTCCTGCGCGTCTGAACTATTAGCTCCTACCCAGCGTTCATCATCGTTTCAAACTTCCTCCTACAATATTTTTCGAGGCGTTTCGAGGGTAGCGACGTCACAGCGACAAGCGACGTCACAGTCCGACGAAGCCCAACATTTTTCCTGACTCATCCGATAGACATCCATAAACTATGGTTTTCTTGAAAATTATTCCTTGTTTCACCATAACACTTAGAAATTATGATGGTTTTTAGTTTTATTCAACTTCTTTCTTGAATACTTCGAAAAAGAAGAAAAACACTGCTGAAAAAAATTGTAGATTTCGGAAAAGTCCAGAATTATAAAGAAAAGTCCAAAATTTTTCACAATTTAATTCAATTCGAGACAAGAGATGCGATTCCCTGTACAGCAAGAAATCGACATCAAATCATTACATTGCAACTACACGTACAAAAGAATTCAATGCGTTGCTGAGAGCAATGCACCCTTTTGAAATTTAGATCCACATTTAATCAAGACAAGTGATGTTCCTGGAAGAATTTCAAAAGAACTGACGTTCACAGAATGTACACCAACCGTTTCAAAGATTTTGAACTTACGCTCTCCTTCATCCCAGATCTTTATTGAGTTATCTTACAAACTATGATCTTTGAAAATAGGCCTTTTAGCTGTTCTACAAAAGAATCTAAATGAACTATACTTTGGTACATCTTGTAAAATTCTGAATACAGTGAATCCTCACAAAGAAGGACATAGCAAAATAAGAACCTGAAGACTGATTTTGTGGAAAAAGGCACCGAAAGATAAGAACCAAAAACAGACAGATTTGCTTCAATATTATTCTGGGATGGCACAGTAAATAAAGAAATTTCATCGTATCAGTCTAAACAAACTCCCAACTATTGACAGCTGAACATCTCTAGCAGTTTTAAGGGATGTGCAAATTGTTTTATTAAGCTGTTAAAGCAAACGAAATATTGAATTGTGTTGAACTGAATTGTGAAAGTATTTTGGCTCACCCGGTATTTCAAAAGTATGTGATGTTCGCCATTTTATTACAGACTCTTGGAACGTCAACTTATCAGAGTTTAACTTTTCTTTCAATTTATCATCGTTAAGATTCTGGGCCACATCCAAGAGAACATAAAACAGGAGACTATTTCTGGAGTAAGAAGAAAATCACCATGACCAAGGATGAAATTATCGTTGGGGTGAATACATTTGGTTGGAATCTTATCGCTGTACATGGTAATTGTTTCCTTTAACCACATATTTTTACTGCAAACATAGCTTTACTCTGGAAGTATGCTAGCTGAACGAGAAAAAAGTTGTCACTTTCGAAAATTCGTACCACCAAGAGGACTTGATGGATTTGAAGAAGGAGTCAATATTTGCTCAATAGCAAAGAGATCGAATTATATTTGTTATTTTTATCGCCTTCTTACGAGCTCCCAATTCCATTGATCATTGAAGCAAATAGGACCAAGTTTTCACTGTTTCATCAGGAGTCCCTCTTGCCGCAGGGATACAAGTGACTCACCGTCATAAGTCTAGGCAATACCTACGAGAAATAACTGTTTTAAGTTGACTAGGAACTATACTGCAGCATTTTCGTTATAGACTATTCTTTAACTGATTGAAATTGCTTGATAAATTATGTTCAAACATCTCAGCCCAGTATTTCTTATCTAGGTTCTCTCATGATTATTGCTTGGATTGGGTTCGCCTTTTCTGGGATGTTTTATGCCCGTTACATGAGACAAGTTTGGCAAAACAAGTTCAAAGGAAGTGCTGTTTGGTTTCAGGTAAGCAGATCTGATTTTCCTTTCCTCCCTATCATGTTCTGATTTTCACATTCAAAGCCCATTGCTAAAAGCGTTATAATCAGCAGTAGAATTATATATTTCAAAGTCTTCCTTTATTCAATTTTTCATCAGTTACAATTGTCCCGTAGACCAAAGCAATATTGGTGTTTTGAACAGAACCCGAGTAGATGTGGAAACGGGAGCGCCGTTCCCAGGAAGTTTTGCAGGCTGTTTAGACCGTAGGATATTCTTTTTAAAAGAAGCTGAATTTTAAGCTGTCTCCAAAACACGGCAGAACCTAAGCCTTTCGTAACTGATGTCTAGAAAATGAATGTTGTATTGCTGCAGTAGGTTTGGTTAAACAGAACCTTGACCAAGGGGCTTGCATCATGAATATGACAAAAGATTGATCGTCGTAAGTAGAAGATATCTTCCAATAATTCTTTCATCGAGCTTTGAGTTACTTTTTGTGCCTAGCTAGTACTTTTTGTTTCAAGGAAGGAAGAAAGTGGCGACACAAGATATATATGTGCATCTTGGTTGCTCATCTTCATGATAAAAGTCATTTACATTTTGGTCGCTTACCTACTTACCATACGTATTTTGAGCTTCGTACCTAGCAATCATTCTTTCATTCTTGAGATACAATTATTTGTCTTAGGTTTACCTTTGAGTTTAATCTTTAGTTCGTTGGTTTATGAATGTGCTGAATTTCACCAAGTAATTTTGAACTATGCTCTACGCACAACTTGCATGAACTACGCTGCACAATCCACTTAATGTAAATAAAGAAATTTCCGCAGGAAGTCCTAACGAAATTTCTGCCGCTCCCAGGAAGAGCAAACTTTTTCGGCCTCTGGTTTTGAATGTCACTAGTACTTGAATTTTCCTTATTCTTATTCTGCGTTATTTCAGAGAAATAAATGATGACAATAAATACTTTTGACAAACCTTCATCAATACAATTGCATAAAAATAGGCAAGCTTAATTTGCAACAAAAATAACAAATTTATTGCGAATAGGAAATTCGAGCGCTGAATTTTCCTGAAGAAAACTGTTGGCTGATTGTCCTTTGAGCTGCTATTAAAATCCTGTCGACAGTCCTAGACAGACTGAAATTAGAGGCCAGGGATCTTGGTTTAAAGTTGTGCTGGAAAATCGAAAGTTTGAATTTAGGTATCTGGTCCTAGTAGTAAACATGTCAGAATGCAAATTTTCAGTTGGCAATATTTCTTGTCGTTTTTAGCTTCATCGTGGTATGACCATTGGAAGTGGTGTATTTACAGTGATTGCTTTTATCGTCATTCTCGTAGAAGTCAAAGGCTGGAACACTGTAAGGTTTATCATTGACCCTTTCCAAATCGTTGGGCCTTCCTCCCTCAGTAACAGTGATTTCAAATATCGAAAAATCGCTCTTCAAGGGATTCAATGAGTTATTGTAAAATGTAATTTTGAAGATCTGTCATTGCAGGATACTTTGCCAATTAGAGATAGCTTGTATACAGATCTTAGGCCAATTGTTGTACTTCTTTTTGAGTATGATTTAGCTGTGTGATTAGCGATCGACAAGCGATTGATAAGCGATTGATAAGCACTTGATATGATTGATATTGTTTTATTTGATTTGATTTGATTTGATTGATTGATTGATTGATTGATTTATTGATTGATTTGGTTGATTGAGTTGAGTTGCGTTGTCTATATTTCTAGGAAATGGGAGCCCATCCAATTCTGGGAATCATCGTTATCATTCTTACTGCCATTCAGGTATACCGTTAGCCATGTTTTCTCGAAGGAGATATCTTAGGGAAAGGGACGGTTGACATTTAGTGCGTTTTTTTATCAATCTAACATTTAAAAAAAGCAAAAGTTTAATACAAATACTGTGACATTTGTAGCCGGGATTTGTAGCGAGGAAAGACACAAGGTCACCGGGTCCTCACTACAAATGCCACTTACAATTTTCTACAAAATATCAACGGTAAATTAAGGTGGTTGCAGGAAAAAACCTTCAAAATTTTTTAAAAATTATCAAGAAAGTTAGAGCTTTCTCCTCCAAACACCTTAATGGTAATAGAAAAAGACAGAACAAAAAACAAAACTAAGTCGCAACTGAAGTACCCAGAAACCCGCGCATACAGCCCACCACCCACCAAGCCACAACCACGACAGCACCGGCAGGGAGAATGGAACTATGGTGCAGAGATCCAACTCCGAGGAGAGAAAAATCTTCCAACTAATTATAGTACTCCCCCAGCCAACACCCCCGCGGCAGCAGCCTGATGAGCACAGACAGCCCACGCACAAATTCTGGGAGCACTTCAGTCAAAAAAAGGCTAAGTGCGTTTCTCTCCTGAAAGAATCTTATGGTCTCAGAGGACAGAGCAGAAACTGCGCACGCATGCGCAAAAACTGGTAACATTGAGTCCCCGTGGCTCCCTGCAACAGATTCCAAAATTAGGCAACACTTGATACTTTGCTCCTCGGGCCTTAAACTCTTGATTTATCATTTCAAAAAGCTTATCTATCCAAACACTTCCTTATCTCAGATTGCTCGATGACGTCATTTTACGCAGTTTCTGCTTTGTCGTTTCATTGTCAAAGCCCACTGGTTTTTTATTTGTCAATTGAAAATAACAATTGAATCAATCTTGACGAAGCTTTGATGAAGGAGATGGTTGCTTCTTACACGGTTCTGTTTGCTACTGTACCCAAATTTTGATCACCAAACAGAGAGTAAAGGGCAAAGCTCTTTTGGATTTACATCAGCAACATTGAATCCATCATTATTTGAGAGCTGGTCAAAGAGATCTTGGCGTAATATGCCATAAAGAGGGGGGATATGCTGTGTAAAGCCCACAAGATATGCTGTAATAATGATAAGAATGAATAGAAATCCAAAATGCACTTTAGTCATTAAAACGTTTCAAATAAACGACTTACAACATATATTTGCATTGCCCTAATTTTTCAATCCAGCTTTGTGGGAAAGTTGCTATTTTTTATTTCATGTGGATGCGATAATGTCTCTTAATCTTTCCCGAAACAAACGTGAACCGAATCTTACAGAAGACATACATGAAATAATTCGCAGGCAGAAATGCCACAACAGGATGAAAGACAACTGATCATAATTTGAAATTGGATGAACATATATTGCCAATATTTCGTTCGTCCATTAATAAAAATTGTGCTTGATTTACAGTAGCCTATCACGTATTCATGAGTCGTTCCCAAACCATGAATTTTGCATCAAACTTTACAGAATGCATAAATAGAACTCTTTACGTAGGATACCGTAGAAACCCGCATAAAAAACCTGATTTTATAAGAACCTTGGGACTGCAATTTAACCTTTTAGACCCCTTAAATAAGAACCCTCCAGAGGCTGAAACTAGGAAAGGTTCTTATATGACAGGTTTCATGAGTTCAGAATTCCTCAGAATTTTCAAAAATTCTTACATTCTGATCAGAATTCTTCAGTGGTACAAAAGACTGCATGATTTTGAAACAAGAATTCTAACCTAAAACTGTTCTCATGAAGTCAAAAGAATTCTTCACAATTCTTGTGCTGAAAAACGGCATTAATGTTTGCAAAGTGTGTACTGTATATAAGAACCTTTTTAAGAACCTTGCAGGGTGGAATTTAGAATAACAGCCATTTAATTAAGTACCTATTCAGGCTGCCCAAGAAAAACCTAGGTTCTTTTATGCGGGTTTCTACTATAACATATCACATATAAAACACAGCTTCAGACTTCTAATTTTTTATTGATTTTTAGGCTGTTGCAGGGATGCTGCGGCCGGGCATTAGCTCACCCAGGTTAGTATATTGATCTTCTAATGCTTCCGCAGCTAACTTTATTGTTTCAAGTAATACCTTTTTTCAAGAAGAAATCTTTTCTCAGTGAATGTAGTTCGAGATCCTTTTTAGTTATCAAATTTCTTTCAAGTTCTTTAAAGTGATATTTGAGAGTAAAACATTCAAGAATAAAAATAATCGTACCTTGAGCAGAGTTGTTCTGCTCAAGGTACGATTATTTTTATTCTTGAATGTTTTATTTAAATCTATATCGTACAACACGCTCAAAATAAAATTGTTTGGTGCATATTTGAGAGTAGGATGTAAAAATCAATCGACCCAATTTCCCCCATTAAGCAGATTCCAGCAAAATTGATATTGTATTACTTTTCTCAGACGGTTTATTTTCAACATGGCACATCGCTGCAATGGAGCATTGGCATTCATACTTGCAAGTGTGTTCATTCAACATTTCTTGGCTTGTGTGCATTTATTAATCAATTAATTTGTTGATACATTTATTCAATTTTCTACATAGTTGCTCTCCCACCTTCTCTTAGTGGGATAAATTTCTTTCAACAAATTTCAAATTTGATAATCCGGTTTCTCAATCATCTGAGCTGTTAGGTCGAGTTAGTACGTCCAGGTAATCGAGTATCCGATGCTTTTATATTGCTAGCTTTATTACTGTTCATTGTAGGAAAAAACGTTGAATTTTATGAAATCAGCAAACTTTGTTCCTAATCTTCTAAAGTTTCCCTTAGTTCATTTTCCCCAAAGAACAAGTTATGTTCACATTTGTACTTGCACCTTGTAAGATCTCTTTGTACATTAAAGTCGAAATCTTTCATCAGGAAAAGTTTCGGAAAAATAACCTCGGACAAAACACTATCGAATGCTTATTCGGTAATTTCGGACAAACACAAGACCAATGTTTGTCTTGAGGCTTGAGGCCATGATATTTGTTAATGATGTATTAACTTTTTATGCTAAGTTTTTGTCCTTTTTTATTTCAGTGAACTGAAAACTATCGGACGAAAAAACTTTCGCAAGATTTCACACAACTTCGCTTTCGGACAAAATATTTTTCGAAAGTTTGATCGTCCGAAAGTTCTCGACTTTAATGTATCTCTTGCAACGATGACCTTCGTGACCTTCAATGCTACACATCAAAGCAAAGACAATTTTGAAATCGCTTTAATTTTGCTTATTTGGGTGATTTTTCAAACTCCTAACTTTTTGACTCACCCCCCCCCCCTCCCCCTTCCCCTTATTGTCAGTGGTAGTTTCTTCTGTTTCCCGCTGGCTCAACAGATTATTGCTCTTACTTTGTAGTAATCACCATGTTCCTTGGTTTGGCTGCAATGGATGTAGATATTGTCATCATGATTGTTTACCTTATTGTTATTGTTTTTATTGTTCTTGGAATTGAAGTAAACACATTCTACAAGTCAAGAACAGGTTTGTTGTTATTGTTAGACTGCGTTCACACGATACCGGCACAATTTGAAAACGGTAAGAAATTTGATGGTAAAAAGTCGTTGCAGGACTTTTGTACCAAAGGAAAGTACCTACACCCTAAGAATCAACCAGTCTCGATCAAAAAGCGTTTTACATCATTGTCGACAGTTCACATGATGCTGTTTCAAATTTATGCCGGTTAGGGTTCCGTTTTCAAAATCTACCGTTTTTGAAATCTGTCGGCAAAAAATGTGCCGTTTTCGTGTGAACGGGAGGCCTATCCGTCACATTTTTCACCGTTTTCAAAATGTGCCGGCATCGTGTGATCGCAGTCTTAGATTTTTATTTGATGTTGTGTTATATAAGGTATTCAGAAAAACGCAAACCACTTTCATTCAAGATTCTATAGGAAATGATCAAATATCAATCGATTTGGTGCATGCCATCTGAAAGTACAATCTATATTCTTTCTAGTGATATCCAGGTTGGGTGGATTAATTGAACTTTTCGTTGCTTAATTGACGTTTTCTTAAGTATAGCCTATTTCAGATGCCAGAAAGTGTTAGGAAATTCAAACATAGAAAATCCATCTTTTTGATAGCTTCTAATCATTATCAACAAATGCATCTCATGGTGATAAATTTGTCTTTTTCCCTCCTCAGTGTATCATGTCAAGTCCTTCCTTTTGTCAAAAGATTGTATAAAGTGGACATAATTCTTTCAAACAATGTTTGATGAGTTTGCCAGTGTCTGAGATACTTTTGTGAAGCAAGTCTAGCTCTCACGTACATATTCAGTTCCATGTACGTTTGAATGGCGGGTGCCACATTACCGCAAAACAGCCAAGAATTTGAAAATTTTAGAAAATATCAAGTATTTTAACAGTAACACAAGACAGTAACACAAGTATTTAAGCAAAATCCATTGACACAGGAAAGTTTCTTTGTTAATATGACTCACTGGAAAGAAGTAAAACTTTATATTCTCCAGGGTTTTTTGGATATAGATTGCGGCATTGTAGGAAGACATTTTAAAGAGTATTTTGACAAAATTTGTTTCGTAATTTTTACCGTAAAAAAGGTCTTTATTTTTGCTCTTGCAGCATTGGAAATTTCAATTAAATGATGAATAATTTCATTGATGTATGCAAATTGCATATCATTAGAAAAAAGAAAGACTGTACTGTCAGATTGTATACATAACTTGTAATATAATTTTATAATTTTCTAAAAAAATTTGAATTACAGTTGAGTTGTGTTTTTCTGAAACACCCTGTAGATCCGAAGGAAGCAAAATTTTAGGACATTTTAAGTAATTTGAAATAATGGCTAGTGGCAAACGGACAAATTAGCTTTAGTCCTGCCGTTTGAACTTTTCATGCAGAAGTTTTACATGTGTGCCCTAAAATTGCCGGAAGTTATTCTTAGTGGCACCTATTCGAGCAGTCTTGTGTTTGGTGATCAAACTTATCAACAATAGGAAATTCAGAATCGTTGAATTTTGGACAATTCATTTATCCCAAGAATTTAGCGTTATAAAGTTTCGCTTGCTGTATTTCGTCTAATCTTTTCAGTCTTATCAATCTTGTGACATGTGATTGTTTCTTTACTTGATTTCGGGTGGCAAAAAGTATGTTCAAACCTTTGATTAGAGTGCATTTATATTGAAAGGCCATGTACATAACAATTAGCAATAATCCCCTCATTTCTTTACGGCAAAAGTGAGTTTATCCTTGTTACATTTTGTTGTTGTTACAGTGACAGAAGTGCAGTATCGAGAGAGTGAACTTAATTCAACTGAAATGGAATCTTCAGACGATGAAGGCACCCACGTATTTAGTACAAAGGTGAGTCAATACGGGATCATGGGATGGATCCTTATTTCGGCTTAATCCAGCCCTTTTTTCACGCTTTTATGAGAAGTATGTTCGTAGGAAACTAGGAAATCTGAGTTGAAAATCAGTGTGAACTTTTTACATTAATCAATCAATTTGCATCATTGATAAGAACAATTTTTAGCAATTACAGGGAGGAAACTTTGTCTTATCATTTCAGAAAGAGCTGTTGTAGTACAGTTAGATCCGCATTTAAGAAACCACTTTTCACACCTTAGCCTAAAATGCTTCTTATATCTATGATACCTTTCTCTTTTAGTCTCAAGTTTCTTAAGTTTCTGATGTCTTCTCCAAAGAGTCCAGGAAACTAGGTTACTACATAACGGGGTTATTCATAGAATTGTTAGCCGTATATGTATCAATACATTTTTAAGAGCACCAGTTGAAATTTAGATTTTTAGGTAAAAATCTGTTAGATCCAAGATATTTTGATAGCAATTTCGTATGAACCCTGCATGAACTGGAATGCTGCCAGATCATCAGACCAGGACCTAGTATCAATCAAAATACAAGAACCTTTATTTGGGTCTGAGCCTCGAGAGTTTCTAATTGGTAGGGGGGGGGGGCTAAGCATTTTTCAGTAGTACAAAGTTTCTTTTGGATGTTTCCTTAAATGTTGGGCCTTACTGTATCGAGAAAAATTGGCAACGATTTGAAAGAATGCCCCCCCCCGCCTTTTCTGCCCCTTAAAGGCAACAGTTGACAGTTGTATATTTGATATTTCATTCTTTCACGGAGAATTGCTTTGCAGCAGCACCTCTTTCTAAGGGGCCCAACAATAAAACTTTCTGACAATGTACAATTAAAATAATGAAGCAATGTAACATCAAATGAAACATTGCCCCCAAGAGCTGCCTGATCGGGTGGAGTTTTTAATGCAGTCATTTCTTTGCAGGAGGTTTTCATACGGAAATGTTTGTCTGCACTTGTGACTGGCATGGGAATTGGTTTCTCGATTATTATGATTAGTTTAGTGGCCCACAAAGGATATGTGTATTCGAAAAACGGACTCGCGAGTTGAGAGGTAGGTGGCTGCTTTTCGAATGGAAATTTATTGCTATCACTCATATTTGCGTACTAGCGATAAAATTAGTTAGAGAGTGGGAACAAACTGCACAAACGCATGGAATGGAATGAAAGGAATAGGCCTTTCTCATTCTGTAGACATTGCAAGATGATTTTGCCCCCCCCCTCCCTCCTGCCTCGCAGCCCCTCATTCTTGCAGTCAGCTCAGTTCTGTTGGCATTGAATCACAAAGTCACTGCTTCCTCCCACACCCACAATTTCAAGACCATAACGATGTCAGACAAACACGCATTCATTCTAAGGAATAAGAGACAAGAAAGCTTTGAGGTTTTGATGACACGTCTCCGTTTTTGTAAGCGCATTGCCGGATTTTGATCTTCCCACAACCGACAGAAAGAGAGACAGATATTGCAGCTTGCTGATTCTTTTGAAACACTTTGCAGCCTACGCCACAATTGTGAACTGTTGCAGTACTAAGTGACCCTCAAAATGGTTCCCACCAGTTTTTTTTAGCAACAGTCCAGACCTCAATCGTTATCTTTCCTCAAAAGTTCCCCCAAAGTTTGTCATAATGGTTGCATTATTGCAAAACTTTTAATGAGACTGTTAAAGGCAGTCTGTCACGTCTCTGATTGGCCGCGACAAAGTCAGAGCTCAACACAACAGATTTCTTTGTCAATCTTTGTATTTGAAACAAAGGAGGGCTAATCTTCGTGACTTTCTACGGCCGTAGAAATTCAGGGGATTAGCAGCCATTCAAATTTCCTATTCTTTGTATTGTCCAAATCACCCAATCAAATGCGTGACAGACTGCCTTTAAATATTGACAGTGAGCTAAAATGCCTGTGATTCAATTTTGATTTTTGAACAGATATGAAATGGAGAATGCACAATTCCCAGGAATTTTCAACAGAATGGAAATTATATGGGTTAGTGGAATCTCAATGAGAGACCATTGAGTTTCGTTTTATTTGAATATGTAACTTTGTATACCTGGGACTGTAAATAATGCTAGAAAGCTATTTTCATTTCCATTTCATATTTTAAACTTTCACTTTCATTGCTCTTAACTGAGAACTCCTAAGTTTCTCGTGTGTACATATGTCAAAGTAAATTTTTGGCAAAGCAGAGCAACTGTTTAGCTAGTCTTAATTAATTAACCTCTGTTGCCATCCACTGGAATCGCTAGCTTTAGGAAATATAGAATAATGATAATTTGTAGACTAATTATATATAGTGCTGAAAACACGTGTGAGAAAATAGTTGTTAAGAATTGTATCGTGCATAGATTATTTCTCAGTAAAACTTTACACAAAAGTGATTTCTTTCATTTGTTTAGTACTGCCATTAGTTTTTACAAAAGTACATTTAAGCTAAACTCATTTACAAACTACATTTTGTATCATTACATGCACTGCACATGAGAACATAATAAGGGCAAAATAAAAATGAGTTTAAAAGTAAGGAGCAGAAGCTAACTTCAAGAGTTCCGTAATTCTGCGATTTATTTGATTTTTAAGGAACCACGTCGTAAGTCAGCTGGGTGTCCAAAACAAAGTATGAAGGCTGATTTCAAGCTTCAAGTCAGTAGAGTTTTCCGAACGGGTGGAAATTTTATTGTTTTGGAGAGAGAATGTTGCTCTGAAAGTGAAAAGAAGTTACGGCTGAGCAACCTTTTGTCTAAAATTCCGCCCGCTTGGAGAATCCGCTGACTGAAAATTTAATGTTAAAGGCTGATTTCCACTTAGTAGAATTTTCCGAGTGGACTAGAAATCTATTGTTTATCTGAGAAAATATCGCTTTAAATTTTGATAGAATTTTACGCGTGACAAACTTTCCATTATGTAAAATTCGATCCGCTTGGAAAATTCTACTGAGTGGAAACCAGCCTTATGGGCTCGATCCCGGGGGAGGTACTCATATATTTTTCCGTACGGGGACGTGCCGCTGAACAGGGTATCATTTTCAGGATTCCAACTCCGGGACAGGGTATCATTTTTGTAAAAATCAGCTCCATGACAGGGTCCATATTTGTCATTTTTGACTCCGAAAGGTCGTTTTCGGTCATTTGCACTCTGCGAATGTGATTCAAATCGCTTCGATGGCAATATTTCCACATTTCTCGATAGATTTCGTACAAATTTCCTTGCAGAGCACAACTTTGTCCAAAGAAACTAAGGACAGGGTGTTGTTTAAGAAAATTTTACTCCGGGACAGGGTATCATATTCGGGAATTTGACTCCAAGACAGGGTAGCTGTTTAGATTTTCCAGCGGCACGTCCCCGTATGTTCGTAGACCAAGTACCCCCCCTCCGGGGGTTCGATTGGCTACAGCGATGTGAATTTAGCTTCAGTTACTAGCTAGTCATTCTTAAATCTTCTGGATAGTTTCTTGAACATGGGCTTTTGTTGCATTGTTCTGTTCTTTAAGGGCAGAAATATCAGTCTCGAAACTTCAGATTTGCTGCCACCTCGAAACCAGAGCTTTGGCATTTTGCCCAACGCTTATGATAGGAAATAAGTTAATATTCATTTCTGCCTTAACTATGTTTACACGAACTCCCGGGGGGGGGGGTGCACTGCACATATTTTGGGTACGGGGACGTGCCATTGGGAAGGGTATCTATTTTCAAGATATTGGTATAAAGAATGGTATCAATTTTCACAATTTTGAATAAGGAACGGTACCGATTTGCAATACTTTGCTATGAAATATAAGGTAGGATATACTTTCTCGCAAAATTGGTATAAGTTCGGGTATACTTTATCAAAAAATTGGTATAAGGAACGGGTATGTTTTTGACAGGTCCCCGACCAAAGTCTGGTCAAGTGCACCCCCCGGGCACGAACTATGGAACATGTTTAAAAAATCGTACTACAGATAAACATAATGAACAGTTAAGTCAGCTTAAACTGGAGTTGGAACCTTTCGAAGCTTCCTTGTTCCTCATTTCGTAAAGCACCAATAATATCTTCATCGCTGTGAAAAAAATGTTAGGTTTTCTTTAAAGCAAGAAAGAATCTTTCCATTTCTACTGCAATATTGAAAAGTGCAAGACGAAATAGGACATCATCAAAAACAAACATTGAAAGAGAGTTTTTAAAGACAAGTTTCATTAAGGAAGACTAAGTTTCTGACAGCTATATGACTAATGTGGGCATAACAAGGTTCATCAAAACTTTGTAACCAGGAACTTTTATCGCAGTCTTGTGCGTCATTTTGGACAGCATATCAATGGAATACCGATTGGTTCTGTTTCAATAAAAATGAGGGCGCATTTTAATGGTGAATAATAAAACAAGTGAAAACACGCATCCCTGAAGCCAATAAAAGCCTCTGTTGGGCAGAAGTAAGTCTCTTTTGGGGCAGCAACATTTCCTGTGGATTCAGCATCAGTCTACATTACGGGAAGAACGGATCTATGGAAGAGATGATGCTTGTTTACACGAGTCATCTTGCTGTCACCGTCTTTAAAAATGACTGTGATGGCGATATTGATGGTATAGGCTACTGGTCTTTACGGTACCTGGAACTGAAACCTTTGGCATTGGGTACTGGTAGGAATTACTGTGGTATACCAAGGAAAATTTTCAAGGACTTGGAACACGGAGATTATCAATTCTTTGATTCTGACTTTTCCCAATATTTTCCCGTAATTTTCCATTTAAATTAGTACCGTTTTCCTGCTCAGATGGTCCCTGGTATTGACCTTAAGTCCTTAAGGGTACTGAGACCTGGACATTTTTGCACACGGCACTGCCCCTGTGCCATGTTTTAGCTGTCACCATCTTCTTTTAACACTGTTGGGTCTTTGAATTAAAGACACAAAACATTAAATCTTACCTGAGTTCATTTTTGTTTAACATTAAGTGGATATTCAATGCTGGCAAGAGAAGTTTCAAAGACAACCGTATTTTAATGGTGCCACATGTATCACTTGCTGTAGCTTTCATACTATGACAGAGAAGGTAAAATCAATGTCATTTTATAAATCAAAAGGTTTTGGAATTGCCAACATGCAACTGTAATAAGGCTCAAATCTTTGCAAACTTTAAGGTGAAATGTGTGAACAATTTGAGGTCCGATTTGTTTCTCATAAAATGAGATATGAAGTTTGAATCAAGGCAAAGTTTCTTAATTAAGTTTCTTCTTAGAAAAGTCATGTACTATCAATGAAATTCTGAGATACAAGCTCCATTGTCATATAAACTAGACACTATTTTGATTTGTATTTTGAAAATGTTCACTACCAAGAAAAAACAATTATTGCAGGAAAGTGTTTTTGCTTCATTTGCATGTAAAGTTCTTGTTTTCATTTGAATATGTGCAGTCTGGTTCAACTGCAAAGCTGACTTTGTTATGCTTTTCAAATTTCTAATACACGCATAGTTTTTGAATAAGAAACAAGCCTTTTTTCCGACATGCGCCAGTTTCTTATAATATGTTAAAATCAAGGTCTGGTTTTTCTTAAATTCATGTTTCTTATATGTGGCATACAACTGTATATATACGCCCCATTCCTTCCACTGAATTGATCGAAGGGAACTCTATGAAGTTTGTCACAATCCCAGAAAGGACATTTTTGAGAACATGGTTATTTTCAGAGTTCTATAGTTCTGAACTTTTATGAAAGGAAGTACAAGAGGATGCATATGAAGCCGTGACAAACATTAAAAACTCTTGTAAATTGTAATGGGTTTTGACAGAAATTGTGATGGAAATAAGGAGAATGCTTACACAATATTGTCCTTTTTGGCTGGCAAGGCAGCACTGCTGACAGTTGTAGAAATACTTATTGTATCATCATCATCGTCATCAAAATTTGCACTTTCTTCATCTGTTAATTAAGAATTGACAAACATGAAAGTTATCATAAAACTTATTAAAAGCTTTTAAAGTTAGAAAGCAATATAAAAATTGAAAATCAGAGGGTGCTCTCTCTCCAATTACTTACCTACTGAGATCGTTCCATCTTAAAAAAGTTCCCTTACATACAAATTTCTCGATTTTATGCTTCTTAGACCTTCTTATACTGTATCTGTATGCAACTTCCCTGAACATTTCTAGTAAATGATAATCTCATTTCCTTGCAACTAACATGGAAGACATTTTGATTGCAAATTATTCCGCATAGCTACCCAGGGGGGGGGCACTTGTGAAAATTTTGATAGGGATGCTCGTGTCATTTTCTTGGGTTTGATCTTTATGAAAATGTCATTTTGTTGGGTTTAACTAACTTGGCATCATTTTTTTGGGTTGACAAACTTGCCATCATTTTTTTGGGCTCATTGAAAATTTGCGTCATTTTTTTGGGTTACTGAGCTTTGTATTTACAAAGTCATAATCTCAGTCAATTAAGAGTTGCTGTGATGGTCTCCAAATTCAATATCAGTTTTACTATCTTGTGCAGAATTGTAAGATGCAATTTTCTCAATTTAACTTGTGGTACAAAAAGGATAGTTATGGGGGCTCAAGAATAATTCCGTCATTTTTTTGCGTTTGAAAATTTTGGACCTGTCATTTTTTTGGGTAGACAAAAGATCTGTCCAAATGAGCATCCCTATCTTAAATTCTACAGAGTGCCCCCCCTGGGCATAGCTACTGGGTGTTTCAAAAAATTTCTTGATTTGGGCTGTTATTTTAGTAACATATTTGATAAAATTATAAATAGAAATCTATCATAGATCTGAGTATTTGTTTCATTGCTGTATTTGTGTGCATTGATTTTCTACAATCACATTCCTGAAGAACAGAGTACCTGAAATATTCAACAAAGAGCCAAAGACAGTTTATCAATAAAATCGTTAAACCTGCACCTCAAAACCCATGAAAATTCTACTTTTTGACTGAATTCCAACAGTACAGAGCTGAACAACATAAAGGGGCCCAAGAAAAATTATATATGTCTGTTCCTTTCCACAGAAAGCACGATTTGGTTCTTGTTCAAAGAAAAAGTATACAACACAAGACATAGTCCTGTGTCCCATACTTTAGCATATTTTTGGGTTTGAATACCAGTTTATGAAAATGACAAGTTCTTGTATGCCATTCCATCTGTGATGTAAAAGATAGAAAGGATGGAATATATCTGTATCGCTTGACTTTCACCTTTTTAAAAGTTTCTCAAGCGTAAAATTTTGGGAAAATGTTTATTCTGGAGGTCCTTTGGTGCACAAACAATCAGGAAACATGATATGGAGCCATGTTGGTCTTCAAGCAAGAAAGTGCTGTTTACAGGGTGTGCGAGTGAGTCACTTACGTGGTGAGTGGCTGAGTTGCTTGTACAGTCTTTGTCAAGTGACTGAAGTAAAGCTTGGTTGAGTGATGTCAGACTCTGCATAGGTGATCTCAGAGGCCTGACCTCACAACTCACCTCGCCGTCCTTCGGAAGGGAAATTAAACAACGGCTATGCCTGGATACGGCATACAAAGTGGGCCTGAATTACCTTTTCAGTAGCTAGAAATCCTGACAAGCCCACTCCAAACAAATTGAAAACAAACGATCAAACAAAATTACATCGTTCAAAATGAAAAAATTGTTTTTCTGGAACTGTTCAAACAGGTAAACTTTCTTTAAGACACCCATGTACTGTATGTGCACTACTAAATATAGTACATCCGTAATAAGGTCAGCTAACAGTACCTTGTGGTAAGAAAATGATCTCATAATAAAGATTATTTGCTTTTCTGTAAGATTCTGGCCAGTTGAAGCCTTTGCCTGTTGGTCTATATTCCTGTCTTTGAATTCCAGTATCTTCCGCATCGAATTTCTTGCCATAAACATAGTATAATCTGTTATGTGCCTTCTTTGGTCCTTTGAATACATACTTCAATTTGTAATCTTCCTCTTCCGGTAATTCAGCATCTAAAAATGAGACATTTTCTTTCAAAATTGGCTCAAATTTTACCCATGTTGACATAATCAGAGGCAAGGGGTGGGGGAATCATCCACTTGTTCTCTCCATGATCAGTTTTCATATTTTTATTGCTGAATGTTGAGTGGCAGGTTATGTGGTTAGATTTTGAGTTTAGAAATGAAGAAAGGAATTTCTAAAGGGGCAAAAGGATGTTTCCCATGTTAAAAAGGATATGGTCTCAAAACTCAGTCACATGGGGATCTTTCATGTCTTTAAGAATCGCCAAGGGGCATTTATGCACCTTACAGAATCTGTTAACACAATTGAAACATCTTTATAGTTAGAAAAAGTGCTTTATAACGTTTTACTGTTAATGTTTACAAATTTACAATTCCTAGATTTAACACGGTTAGGTATGGAAAACATTCATTGAGGTACCTAGGACCCTTTTTATGGTCAAAATTAAATGAAACCGAAAGAAATAGTCCAAGTATTGATAGTTTCCGCAATTGTATTAGAAAAAAGGACCTCAAAGCCTTTCTTAATGATAATGTATGTAGTGAACACTGTAGGATATGCAAGTTTTCTTGAACTGATTTGACTTTTTTATACTTTAACTTGTAGGTTGATAAAAAAAATGTATTATTTAAGGTATTTTAATGGTATGTAAATAGTGTCCCCAATTAGTAGAAATGCTAAATGTTTTAGACACTGAAATAAAGTTATTATTATTATTATTATTATTATTATTATCATCATTATTATTAATGTTTATCAGGCTTACTCAAAGCCATCGACAGCAAAGAGTCATTCACATCTTTCAAACCCAGTATTAATCAAAGTTGTACAGTACAAATTTGACAATTTGGAGGAAAATGCACCAGTTTAATTATGAAACTGAGGATGTAGCAAATGATGAAAATCATTTTTAAAAATATTCATTGTATTCTTATTATTGACAATCTTTGTCAAGGTGTTTGACAGTTTGAAAAGTGTTGTGGTGCAATGGTGTATAGTGAAGGTGAAGCTGAGGCTTCTGGTCCCAAGCCCTGGTATCATAGAAGTTGCAAAAGTGCTAATTGAGTCTGTGACCGCTTGTCATGACGCTCAAGTTCTGGGGCCCTTATGGGCATCAAACCCACTCTACCTGACTGTTCTGATTGCAAAGTCAGAGGATTATACATTACTGCCCCACAACATCTTAAAATGTCCTATAACTTGCAGCCAGAAGAGTCATCTGGACTTGGTTTGATACCTGCCAGAGCCCCATAACTTTAACATCATGACAAGGAGTGGCAGACTCAATTCTACCACTGCCATCCCAGCACTTTGTGCTCAAAACTGCAACTTCATATTCGCTTTCAGTCTAGGTGACATTAACTGTTCATTAGTTAGATGTAAACATGTTTTGATGAAACACTCAAATCAACTAGGTTCATCGTCAGTGAACCTAAGTGAATGGCAGTTTAAGCCGGGAAACAAACAGGCTATAACTGAGGAAAACAAGCATGAGTTACAGTTCCTATGCACTGGGGACCAGAGGCCTAAGCCCTGATTGGATAAATTGTGTGAGAAAAGGGAGGGCCAGGGGAAGAATGGCTCTTGGAAATAAATTCAGGTCAATCCCGGAGAATTTAAAGGTTTTGATCAATGAGAGCACATTTTTGTATAAGAAACTTGGATCAGGCCATAATACTAAAAATTCCTTAAATTAACATGAAATTTTTACCATTCTAGTACCAAAAGTTTCTTCATTGTTTTCCTATTTTTTTAATCCATGAATTGTCAATGTGGTTACTAACACTATGGCAGATATGTTTCTTGACATTTAAAAACATCATAAAGGAATAAACAGTGTTCTGGTATGTTTAAAACACAAATGGTTAGATAATATTGCTCAAGAATAAAGGTTCACTGATCTTTTTACTATAATATCCATGCTTTTAACTTTGAAAAGTTTCTTAGTACTTCTCAGACATAGTACTGGAGTTTCTTAAAATTTTGGCCATCTTAATACTAGTTTTTTATAAACCAGTTTCTTATAAAAAACGTGTAGTATATCAAACTCATTGTTGGTTCTTTCCAAAACAGAGAAAACTTTAGACAATGTGGCATGCCCTGATTGGTTGATAAGGTCCCTGATGGAATACTTTCTATTTCAAGACCAGCTTTATCAACTCCAAAGTCTTCTCTACGTTGAGTAAATAGATTATGCAATATGTGGTGTTGTACAAATTCATTGTTGGTAAAGTATTTATAAGTAAGATCCCTTAACATACTTTCACTGAAATCTTCTAATCTTGCATGATAAAAATATCCAGTCTTGACTTTGCTGTTAGCTGTGTTCTTTTCATCCAGTTTTCTATGTCTGACTGTTCCATGGCCAAGATCAACAAGAACTGGGCAGTCTTGCAGAACTTCCTATGTTGTATGAAATAAACATTTATTTGCAATCTCCCATATCATTGCCACTGAAATAGGTCTGTTCTATTGTCATTAAAACTACTGTAACTTATCAACAAAAATATGAAATATGATGAGTTGTATCAATGTTCTTGTTGTCATCTTATTTTACATCAATCATTTAAAAGTAAACTGATCTAAATCATTGAAATGTGACAGCACGGAGTCCCTGGCTTCTACTGTCTTCTATTGTTTCTAGGTGCTACAAGTGCATGCACAGAAATTTAACTTTCCCCTAGCCAACCCAGATTGTAAAGTTTGGTCTGCATGGGGAACGCGCAAAAAATTCTGGCTTGTTTTCTGTCTGCGCAAAATTCTTTGATAGACCACTTTCTGCACAGAATTTCAACCAGTTTTCTGCGTTACCTGCACAGTTTTCAAAAAAAGGCTTGCAAATTTTGTTTCTGCCCAGAATGGAGCAGTTTCAATACAATCCTTGCACCTTTGCTCTTCGTGTGGATGGTTGATGAACCAGTGTGGAAAGTTCATCTTTGTTACGCCAAAGCTTTACGCCACGCCAATTGTCTAAAGACAATAGACCTATTGTTCTCCTATTGTTCTTGACGTTTCTCCACGCCAAAGATATTTGGCGTAACATACATGTTTTCCAGCATGGTTGATGAAGCATAATAATAATACTAAATAATAATAATACCAAAATAATAATAATAATAAGAGCAATATTTATACAGGGCAACCTTGTCAACACTATAAGTATTGTTATCAATAAGGCCCCCCCCCTGTCTAAACAACAAAAAAGTAATCTATCTAGATTTACAATGATGTAAAAACCTAAAATGTCCTCCAATATCTATTTTCAAAATGTCCTGTCCTTAAGTAAACCAATCATCGATCAATATAGACCACTATAAACTCTGAAATGTACCCACCTGTTTGCTACTGCTACTATTTGATGCCGAATTTCCCATTTGAAAATCAGAACTCTCGTCTTCAAGGCTTCATTTTGGTTTGTTTCTTTCTGTGACGATGAGTGGGTTGTTGCTGTTGTGTTAGGAGCTTGTTGCTAAGAGACGAAAAGAAATGAAAGTGAGATCGTGTTTGAGAGCGAGATTATTCCACAACAAAATGGCCGAAGAAAAATATTCAAGCGCGAAAGAATCCTTTGTGAAAAATCTAAATGGAACATCAATGCTTGAAATAAACTTCATTGTTTCTTGTGCACCTGCATCATGCACGCTGTACTCTGTTCTTGCTGTTCTTTTTTATGTAAAAGCCATCAAGTTTCGAGAAGGGTAAGAATGAAGTTTTTTAGATCTACTCTAGGCCCCTCTCGCTCCTCCGCTGTCTATCATCAAATAAAGGCTTTCTTGCCTGCTTTGACTTCCGCATCATTCATCACACCGACAAAAAGACAAAAGCCCACACACAAGGTGCTAATGATCAGTAGAGAGTGGAGAAAAGCAAATAATTTGACGATTATTTGTGTTCATTTTCAAATTTTTGTGCATTGTGTGGGGAAGATTATTTGGGCCTCTGGTTTATTTAAGATACTGTAGCTATTCCAAAGAGAAAATCAAAGTATCCTAAATCACAATGAAATGTATACCAAATGAAAGAGCTTGAAAAGAGGATTCAGAATATGTATACATTTAGGGTGTTTGGGGACTTATGGTTTTTGAGTAACAATTGAATTTTGATTCGGAAAATAAAACGCAAGAATTCACATGATAACTTCCCATTGAGATTTGCAAAAAGTGGCACCTTCAAGTACAGGCATATAGTTTAGTGATGTTTAGAATGCCATAGCTAAAAAACTGTTTGCTCAAAACATTCCAAAGAGTCTGGAAAGAGTTGAAGAAAAATTTCAAGGGATCAACGTGATCTAAAATTTATTCTTTGTTTAGCTAAAGAAAGAATTAGAAACTCATGGAAGGCATGGAAGATGTGGTCATTCGTAGCTGTGTCGCGAACGCATGCAGAGGCCAACCCAAGATGGCGTTCTCTTGTAGGCGTCCGTCAAAGCTCTGAAATTAAATTTGAATTTGGCGATGGTCTCAATACTCTAATTGCAAACAAATTAGTATGAAAAAACAGGGAATAGCTTAGATTTTCAGGATATGAAACCGCGTTTTGCAAAAGAAAAACTCCTTACCTGCACCAGAGCACTGAACTTTACAACTGCTTTGGATGGCCTGTTATCGTAGCTTTTTGAAAAACGCCAGAAACTGGTTGGACGGGGCAGTGCTTGAACTACTTTTTGTCCAAATCTGGTCTCTTTTGGACGTCCGGGACCATTGCCAAAGTTTTGTTTTTTGTGAGTCATCCTGACGTTTGAGTGACCGGGGACGAAATCAACCCAGAGATCTGCAATGTGTCAGTGCGTGTTTGAGGTCAAGGCTCATGCAAAATGGCAAGTCAAATGACACAGTTGGCAAGAAGAAAGAAAAATCTATTGAATGGTGAAAACTGGATCTCAATAACTCAAGGGAAAGTAAAGTTACCGTAATTCAAAAGTTTTGAAATTTTGGCAGTTGTGGCCACTTGTGAGAAAGTTTTGCAGTTGTTGTGGAAAAGCTATTTAGGAGGGTCCTGATACCCTAATGTTCCTTGGAAATGTTCCATGGTTGCCCATGACGAAATCAAGTTTATTTTTGTAGTAAGTCAAACAATAAAAGGACAAGCGTAAATGAACACAAATATTTATTATCAAACAAAACTTCTTAGTCCAACAGTTGCAGGGCACTGGTCAAATGTCTCCTGAGTCAGTTCCCTCACTTTCTCTCACTGCCGCCATCTTTAACCTCCCTTCTGTCTACTCCCCTCGCTTTGGTATTGCTCCTCTGCATCGCTGATCCTGTCATCACAATTTTGTCACAGAATATTTTCATGGAATGTTGCAGCTAATGCAGCTAACATGGCCTGATGCAAGCCTTTGTTCTGTCCTTTCAAAAGAAATAAAAATTAGGGAGCCTCAGCAAGCTCCCATTGGAGTTCTTTGAGCTTCTGTGTAGCATTGAAATCACTTTGCTTGTACAGTTTATTACTTTCTGATAGGAGATCCCTTTCGGTCACATGATCCAACAGCTAACCAAAGAAACAAATAACAATGATCCTACTATATGGTGTTTATGGTTCCATCTGCTTTCACACGATTACTTTACCACAGGGACATACAGTAGGAAGCATCTCAAACTAGTTGGGTATGACACTTCAAGGGCACTTGGCCATAAGAAAAAGGAGGCTTTTTTTAAATAGAAAGAGTACTTTGTTTATTGCAAAATCTTGGGGGGGGGCACATGCCCAGTGCTTCCTGGTTCCTTCATCTATGCTATACAATGCTGTGATGATGAATGCAGTAGAAGAACAATGCTTGTTGGCTCTAGTTGATGAAGATGGAGAAGAATCAACTCACTAAAGCCCGATGACGTGCTTGCGCCTTAGAAGTACCAAACAAGACCAAAATCTAGCATTCTTGACATTTTAGAAGTTCACAAACATTATGTGAAGATATTTTTGGCTAGTTTGCACATACAGTATCATAGAGCTTGATCAAGCATGATAATGATCAGATGCTGAAGTCATTCTCAAACTTACTACGTACAATCAAGCTTGATTGAGTTTGCCTTCCAGTCAAAAATACATGCTGCAAGCTACCGCAAGTTATGCAAAGTTCTTACTTGAATCAAGCTCTTGAACATACCCAAATTATACTAAAAAATATGTTAGTAGCAAGCATGAAGCATGCTCCAAACATACTAAATATTTTACTAAGAAAGTTTGATTCAAACTTTCTACACTTTCTTTTTGAAAGTTGAATTTTGACTGCAAAGTTTCTGCAAAGTGCTATGAAAGTCCAAAAGTTTTTAAGAGCTTGAGCCTACCCAAGAGAGTCCCAAGAGGTTGGTCCCAAAAGATGTTTTGATTTATAAATTGATTTTTCAACAGGTATCTGTTCATGATCGAAAACATTCTTCTTGTTCTTCCTGGCTTACTTGTGATAACTATTGTGGCAGGCCATGCATTGTTACTGAATGTAGTACTGGCCTCATTTGCTGCAGGGCTGGCCTGTCTGTTGATGAAAAGAGGGACAAAAGATTGGAAAGATATTGACCTTCAAAGAAACCCAAGTACTATGACTTTTGTGTACAACTTCAGAGCATCCATGAACATTGCAACAGTTTTGTCAATATTAGCTGTTGATTTCAACATATTCCCTCGTCGACTAGCAAAAACAGAAGTTTATGGGACAGGTTTTATGGACATTGGTGTTGGATCTTTTATATTTGGACATGCTATTGTCTCACCTTTTGCTAGAGGAAAGCTGATGCAACATGGAAAATCATTAGCAAGATGTGTCATACAAAGCTTGTCAAGCTCTGCTCCACTAGTTGTCCTTGGCATGCTTAGGCTTTTGTCTGTAAAGGCCAGTAGATATCATGAACATGTCACAGAGTATGGGGTTCACTGGAACTTCTTTTTTACCATAGCAGTTGTAAAGGTTTGCTTTCACATAGCATACAGTGTAATTTGTATATTCCGCTAGGCATAATGTACATTATTGTCAGCCTGTAAAAGCTACAAGGAAAATGCTTCTGGTAAAAGACAGTAATGCTATGAATGGCAGTAAAATGCCATACATTAGCCATACTGCTTGTTCTAAGGTAGAACTAATTTAAGAGTTCAGTAACATTAAATGAATCTTTGTGTTGCAACCTGAATCTTCTACCACTTAATTTTTTTATTGTACTCAGTATACAGTAGCTCTTTTGAACTATTCACAAAAATATTTTTGGATTTTAAGTCCTTGTGTGACATGTCATAAACAAATTTTCAAGCCCATATGTTGTCTGTGCTTCCTTTGGTTATTTCTCTGTTAGTTTCTTAATCACTTTAGAAATTGAGATAGCCATCTTCTATTGCAGCTTATTTGTGAAATTACAATACAAACTGCACCAAAGTGGATAGTGAACAGAATTGGGTTTGCTGGAGCTGCAGTTTGTATCTCTTACCAATACCTTTTGGATTACCTTGGCCTCAAAAAGTTTGTCCAGTTTGGCAGCAGTGGTGATGGTTCCAGAGAAAATCTCATTGATGCAAATAGGGAAGGAATTGTCTCTTGTATTGGTTATATCTCCTTATCTTTCATGGCTTGTCAACTTGGAAGAGAATTGTTCTCAAAACGGTAAGATTTGTAATTTTGCAAAAATCTAACGGCACTTTTCGCTTGATACAAGTGTTTTAGAACAATGATTTGTCCTTTAAGGGACAGTGCAAAATTTATCATATGACATGGCCGGTGGAAAAGAAAACTTGTTGGAAAGAAACTGTTTGCTCTGTATGAAATTTTTGTAGGAAAACTAACTGCCCCATCGCCCTTTCGTTAAAGTTCTTAAAAATTTATCTGCCCTGTATTTATGAACAATGGATGTTTTAAAGCACATATCACTGATTAGGTAACCCAAAGACCACAACAAAGTCAATTATTTTATTTACGAATATGTTTTTAGTGAAAAATTTACTTTGAAGATTAAGAGATATGACAGATGCAAGTAACCAAGTAACTGACAAGGAAATTTTGCGTCATCGAAGATATTTATCCTTGCAAGCATTTCTCTGCCTGCATAATTCACAACTTTGACCTCAAAAGGAGACGTTCTACATTTCAAATTTCATCTTGAGCTAATAAAAAGCTTCTGCCCCGTTGATATTTGTTTAAAAAAGGTGTTGACCCACCTCAGATAAGCTCAATAAAAGTAGTTGCCCCATTACGTTTTGCACCGGCCGTGTTATAAAATAAACTTTGCTCTGTCCCTAACAACGTGAAATTGAAGTAAAGCAATTCTTCTGGTCAATAGCGGAGATAGAGGGGGCCAGGGGGCGACTGCCGCTCCAAAGCAACTCAAAAGCCGCTTGTTGGAAAATTTTTTGGGAAATTTGTATTGCTTGGAAGCAACTGTCGGAAAACTATTTGAAAGATTTGTGACAAAAGTTTTCATTGAAATTGCTGTTTGTTAAGGATATCTGAAGAACTACTAGCATAATGCAGTACCCTAAACCCAAGGGGGGCACTCCCTAACTTTCAATACGGGGGTCCATGCCACTATCTCCTTGCTTACCCCCAAATATTGAACCTCACGTTTTGGGGACCCCAAATATTGAGTCCAATATTTTGGAGACCCGCACTAAATTCCACGATTTTTCCATTTTTCTGATTTGTGGACCCTAAATATTGAATTTTTGTCCATGTTGTAATTCACAGACCCCAAATATTGGTTTACGTAAAATTTCAGACCCCATATATTGGCATAGACCTCCCCGTATTGGAAGTTAAGAAGTACCCCCCCCCCTGAGCTCTAAACACAATGATTTGAGCAAACCTGTCTCTCAAGTAAACCTGTCTCTCCCACTCAAAGGAAGATGACTGTGTTTGTATTGTTTGCAGATAGCTATTTCTACGTAGAATATACACTATAAATTTGTGTCTTTTATGCAGGATAAAAGTGCAGCTTTCAAAACATCTGGTGATGATTGGCATCGTTTTTTGGCTGGCCACAGCTATTTCAGTAAACTATATTGATCTCGTTTCAAGGCAGATGGCGAATTTGACTTACGTTCTCTGGATAGTGAGTAGTCATCGTTTGATAATGTTTTAAATCATTTGAAGATTTTTGCATCCAGTAAAGAGCATAATTTGTTGGGAACCAGAGACCAGAATAAAGATAGGAAACATGCGTATTATGTGCTGAGGTATGGTAACCAGGCATGCATAAAGTTCAAACTTGTCTGGGAATGGTAGAATTCTCTAGAAATCTGCCTGCGTAGCAATTTTTTACAACTAGAGTAGAGAAGCCTGTTACCAGAACCAGTAAGCATGCAGGTATCAAACAGTAAGCTTTAACTCATTTAGCAACAAAACGATTAATCATACTGATACTATATTCAACAACAGAACATGCTAAATAGGAAATGGACAGCAACGATGTCATAAAAGATTCAATAAACAATTTACAGAAACTATACCAAAACAATATACAATAATGCAGTAAACATTATATAAACTGGGTGAGTTAGAAAAAATTTTGGACGTTTGGCGAACTGTTATATCGCATTCAGCCACCTGATGGTCATGAACTGTATTTTGCACCAAGCCAAGAGTCTCACTTAGATCTTAAACCAATCCCCATCGAAGTCGGTCATTTGATGCACTTGTCAAAACAAGATTTTCTTCGTAAGACCTTGACAGCCTTGCCACCTGGTGAAATCTTTTGCCAAGCCTCTTCAGCATTTTGTCTTGGAAAAAGCAATTTTCCAAAATTTTTTTGCTATTATTCATCAACTTACTGCAATTATATTTGATAAAGAACTATTGAAAAAATTGCCTGCAAAGTATTAGTATGGAAACTTATTGCAATTGCATTTCATAAAGAACTATCTAAGAAAAACTGCCTACAAAATATTGCTTTGGAAAAAGCTGCCTGGGAATTTTGTTCCCATGTTCCCATGTTCCCATGTTTATGCACACCTGATGGTAACATCTGCTAAGGTATATGGAACTCATATTCATCTTGTGTGGGTTTCCAGGCTAGAGAGACCAATCGTTTTTTGTTCATTTTTACAACACATCTTGCTTTCGGTGTTCAAAGACTGTAAGCAGGTTTCTCTAGCAATTTTTGACAGAATACAGCAGATCTCAGAGATGCTTTCACTGATGAGAGATGTTTGACTATTGCTCTAAAATGACTCCTGATTAAAAATTTCTCATAAATTGCTCTCTATCGTTCGTTCATAGGCTTGTAAATATATTCATAGCCTTCTCTTCTCCACTGACTAAGTATCGTTTAAACGTCAATGTAGAAATCTGACGTATCTTTTTTCATATCTTTCAGCTTTAAAATATGGATGTTGTGAACACGATTTGGGCGTTGATCTTGTCCATAATACCTGGCCTAAATATTCCTACCCTGGGTACCAGACTCTCTCTAAAAGTCTGGTACCCAGGGTAAAATGTTCCTAAATGAATGAATGTGTTTCGTTACTTTTCTGGTCTTCAATTCATTGTTTATCTTCCCCTTCTTGATTTGGAGCTGATGGCTTGCTCTCAACTATTTGAAATGGGCATAAAGTTCAAAATGTACCGCGCTCTGAAACTTACTATAACCTGAGAACTAGTTCCCAGATCGATGCGGCCTCCCAAGTAATTTTCAGAGTGCGGTACGGTTTGAACTTTTGGCCCATTTCAAATTATTGAAATTCTCCTTTCTTTCCAGATGTCCCTTAATGTCTACGTCCTTGTTTTGTTTGAAGCTGTTGAAATTTTCCAAGATGTCATCATACAAAGACTCGACATTGATGACAGTCAAAAGATTCAGAAATGTTTTGTTTCGCCCAGAAGGCCTTTGCATGACAAAGATCAACGGGAATCGCCAAGGCTAAGTACTACATTAATTGACTCGCTCAGGGTTCCGATCATCGTGCAAGCAATAAGTCGTAATCAATTACTTTACTTCCTTCTTGGAAACATTCTCACTGGACTTGTGAATTTTTCAATGAAAACTATTTACGTCGGTGATTTCACGGCAATGATCGTGCTGATCCTGTATTTTTTTATAACAAATGGTGTAATAGTGTTGTTGCATATAAAGGGTATCAATACTAAATTTTGGTAAATTGCATGATGAAAAATGGTCATCAAATTATTCTCGTTGCGAAGATAAACAACCAGACGTTGTTAGATATTTGGAATTTGATAAGAATAGATTTAAGGACACTCCAAACACTTTCAATGAAATATTCTTCCATTTCTTGGCAATTAATAAAAATAGTTAACGCAGTTTCTCCCTGTCTTGGTCTCTTTCACATCTTTGAAGCATCAAAGTGTGGGCAAAACATTTACAAAATCCACTGCACGATTTTTCATTTGCTTTAAAGACCCGCTGCTAACCATTAGACTTTGCGGCCATTCTTCATTATGGGCAAACAAACAACTGCCGACGGCAAGTGCGAGGTATCGGAGGTGTGTCCGTTACTTTGGCCCCTATTGAAACAAGAGAAATGTCAACATTTGGACTCTACACTTTTGTCTATGCTTAAGACCCATTTTCAAACATGATCCCTTGTTCGCCGAATGAAAGGCAACACACGGAGAATTTAGGCGAGAAATGACTTTCAGATACTACGAAAGTCGAATTTAGCGCCACAAAGGATCATGGTTAGCAGTGACTCTTTAATGGTTTAAAAGGAACTTCAAATACTTTGTTTTGTTCAGAGTTTTTCGTGATTCTTTCAATAAGAGGAAAAAGCGCAATGATTTTGAAAATAATTAAGATATTAACGATTGCCAATGATCATTTATAAAGAAGTGCCTGAAGGTCCTCTAAGACTGCGTTCACACGATGCCGGTAAAATTTGAAAACGGTAGGAAATTTGATGGTAAAAAGTCGTTGCAGGACTTTGATGCCAAAGAAAAGTATCTACACCCTAGGAATCGACCAGTCTTGATCCAAAAGCGTCGAAAAATGTTCTGTTTACATCATTGTCGAGTGTTGCTGTTTCACAGAGTGTGCACATGATGCTGTTTCAAATTTATGCCGGTTAGGGTTCCATTTTCAAAGTCTACCGTTTTCGAAATCTGCTGGCAAAAGATGTGCCGTTTTCACTTGAACGGGAGGCTTAGATGCAATCGAATTGAATTGCATTGAATTGAATCCTGAAAGTGATCAAGATAGCAACGATTGCAAAGAAACGCTTATAACTGAGTAGCTAAAGTTCCTTTCAAACCATCAATCAAATGGAAGATACAGTTGGATTGAGTTGCATTGAATTATGAAAATAATCAAGACAATAAAGACTGTTGCAAATGATCGTTTATAACGAAAGACCTGAAGTTCTTTTCAAGCCATTAAATCAAGCGAAAGATTGAATTGTATTGAATTGAATTATAAAATAATCAAAATATCAACGATTGGTTGCTAATAATCATTTATAAAGGATCACCTGAAGTTCTTTTCATGTCATTAGATCAAGCGAATGATCCATCAACCAGTCGTGGCAATGTTTTTAAAGTTTTGATTCCTATGCTCTTTGGCAAGGCTTTACCCTGGGTATCAGAGCCTCGCAGTTTTTTTTAAATTCTCGTTCCCCACATTTTCTAGGATCTGGTACCCAGGGAAACAAGGCTTTTTCTGCGGCCTCTCTTACTCGTTATAGCTTAAGCAAATTTTAAAGTGGCTTGTCCGAATCAATGACCTTGTTTACAGAGCTGTGTTACACGTAAAGACAGGTGACTTGACAAGTAATGCAGCTCTTTGTGAAATTTCCCAAAATTATAAAAGATCTGTTTCGTATTGGGGTCACATGAGATAAAGATACCTGCTATCAAAATTTCTAAGCTTCCTCTGCAAAGTTATCGTAGTTTGGAAAAGCAACTTGAAATTCTTTGGTGATGGAATATAATTCTTCTGATGTTTGATTACCTTCAGGAAATGTTGCTTTTTTTAGTTCAGGCACCTGTTGTGCGGAGAATGAAATTTAGAATGTTTAGATTCCGCCAAATTTTTCAATAGATAATTTTTACAACCAGCATATGGCACATCACATCAGTGGAATGATTTTGGGTATGTATGACAAGAGCCCGCGCTATACGTAGAATTTTCTCCGAACTGCAAATCAATTCTGAAAATCAATTGTGAATGCGTAGAGAAAAATCTCTCACAAAATGTTATACTGCCTGAATGTCAGATGTTAGCATTTTTAACGGTAAGATGCGAGTCAAGAAGACACTTAATAGAATTCCTTTGGTGGTAAAGATAAAACAAAGAGCGAAATCAATTTCATAGAAGTTGCTGATCTAAGAGACAATTTTATTTTGAAATAGTAGTCCGAAAGATCTTCTTCCAAACTTCCAAAAGAGATTCTAGGAAGATACGAGTTTAGAAAGGAATGCAAAATTGCTTTGTTAAGAAAATTAGAATGGTTAAATGAAATTAAATGAAGATCTTAGCATTTCTCCTTAAACTGCCATTCCTTGGGCAGACTATATATGACAAAGGTATATGAAAAAGGTATATGTGGACTTTGAAAGCTCGTTGAAATATTCAAATTTCCGTTCTCTTAAACCTTCGCAGCTTATTGCAAAAGCTGCAAAATGATCATCCAGCAAGCTTCTTCGCACCAATGCAAAGAATGGCTTCTTAAACAATGCAGGCTGTATAAATAAGGCAATATATATATGCGCACAGCTGCTTTTTGAAAATAGTCCACCTTTGGCACCATGCTGTAATGTTATACGCTCAATATCCCCTGAATCTACACGTGTAGCTACGAGCATTTGTTTACAAAAGACAGGCTACAGAACGCTTTTCGTCAGTTATTCATTACTTTTGCATCAAGCAAGGAAAAGATCTGGTGAATACGATTTCACCTGTTACGTATCAATTTGGAGGCAGCTACGCGAAGAGTGTGAACCAAAGTGCTGTGAAAAACCCTAAATTGTTATATTTCCCAAGTACGGCCTAGGCAAGATTCTAAGAGAGTTGCTGATTTTTCTGACCTGCTGACAAACTGTTAGTCGATCATCGAGCAGCGGAAGAGTAAGATAACAATAACAGGATATATTGCAGTCCGGCAATCATGCATTTCTTTGAAATTCTTGTTATAATTTCAATGTTATTCTTTACATTATATTCGAAGTGTTCAGCTCATGAAATAAGCCCAGAGAAACCAACAAAACTGACATCGAGGAATTTTCATATAATCTTATCGCTGGATGATCCTTGGATTGTAATCTTTCTGGAAGATTATGACGCAAAGAAAGAAGCCGAGTTGGTTGCGTTGGCTACATCAGTTGTTGGATTAGCTCAGATTGGATTCGTTGATATGGATGATCCGGATTCCGAGGAGTTGGTCGAAGCGAAGGTAATCCAAGATTCTGTGTTGTTTCAAATTTAGTAATGAAGGTTTGATTGTCTTATGTATACTTGCAAAATTGCTACATAAGAAAATTTGGATTTCAAATATTTGAAATTCAAATTTTGTAGACCCAACTCCCCTCCCAGTAACGAAACGACCCCGCCGAACATTAAAAATACAGCGGGGAGATGAAATTATACACTTCAGCAGGTATTCAAAATAGCATGGTGGGGAACGGAAATTTGGGCTACTATCTATGACAGTATGATTTGTATGACTTGTATGATTTTATACGCAACAAGGTGGGGAAGGTGTTTAAACTCAAACTTAGCGGGGTAACAAATTTCGCGGATCAGCCTTCTACCTTGGCGGAGAATTTTTTCATCGAGATCGTTACTGGGGGGGGGGGGGTGCTGCTCTGGTCGCAATGCAATTTAATCAGATTTAAAAGCATTGCTAATCTACCGGCCATTGACCAAAGGAACCTTCAGACCATTCACCGCAAGCTTTAGACCATTCACCAAGAATCACGATGCCCTGGTATTCACTGATGTCCAGCTTGGATCTGTCTGTGTGGAGCTAGCTCATAAGTTGATCTTTTCTGAGCTTCTTAGATATCAGTGTGAATGTGAGATCCTTGAAAATAACATTTTATTTCAGAATTTTTGTTGATAACGTGCTTGGTTTGGTCTGCAACTTTCAAGAGAGCTTTCATGCAGTATTCATTCACATGTACTATTCTTAGTTCCATCCAGTTGGATAAAATGCTGATGTCATGGCACCTAATTATGCCAAATTTTCACCATGCTGATATCAGTACAAGTGGTATTGGCATTAAAGGTACTCGCTGGAATCGTAGAATGATTGTTACGAATCTTGCAAATGATGCTTTGATGCAGCTTTTACTGTATGGAGATCAAGTCCTTTTTTATGATTTGAACAAAAATATTCTCGAACTGACTTTATGTTTCGTCCACGAAACTGGTCGGTTTGATTGAGATCTTTTGAAGCTTCAGCAACGTACCAAATCCCAACCACCAAGCCCCTTTACTTATGTTCCTTTTTCTTTGTAAATTCTGTTTCACATTAGGTGTCGGCTTTTTATGCAGCTCATTGCAAGAAGTTCATATCAGCCCTGACCCGTCATCTAATGTCATGCAAGACAGAATCTGGTGTATGACCAATATACCATAGGAAACATGGAATGTGATATATGGGGTTTTTTTTCTTTGTAAATTCTGTTTCACATTAGGTGTCGGCTTTTTATGCAGCTCATTGCAAGAAGTTCATATCAGCCCTGACCCGTCATCTAATGTCATGCAAGACAGAATCTGGTGTATTACCAATATACCATAGGAAACATGGAATGTGATATATGGGGTTTTTCTTTCTTTGTAAATTCTGTTTCACATTAGGTGTCGGCTTTTTATGCAGCTCATTGCAAGAAGTTCATACCAGCCCTGACCCGTCATCTAATGTCATGCAAGACAGAATCTGGTGTATTACCAATATACCATAGGAAACATGGAATGTGATATATGGGGTTTTTTTTCTTTGTAAATTCTGTTTCACATTAGGTGTCGGCTTTTTATGCAGCTCATTGCAAGAAGTTCATACCAGCCCTGACCCGTCATCTAATGTCATGCAAGACAGAATCTGGTGTATTACCAATATACCATAGGAAACATGGAATGTGATATATGGGGTTTTTCTTTCTTTGTAAATTCTGTTTCACATTAGGTGTCGGGTTTTTTATGCAGCTCATTGCAAGAAGTTCATACCAGCCCCGACCCGTCATCTAATGTCATGCAAGACAGAATCTGGTGTATGACCAATATACCATAGGAAACATGGAATGTGATATATGGGGTTTTTTTTCTTTGTAAATTCTGTTTCACATTAGGTGTCGGGTTTTTTATGCAGCTCATTGCAAGAAGTTCATACCAGCCCTGACCCGTCATCTAATGTCATGTCAGACAGAATCTGGTGTATGACCAATATACCATAGGAAACATGGAATGTGATATATGGGGTTTTTTTTCTTTGTAAATTCTGTTTCACATTAGGTGTCGGGTTTTTTTATGCAGCTCATTGCAAGAAGTTCATACCAGCCCTGACCCGTCATCTAATGTCATGCAAGACAGAATCTGGTGTATGACCAATATACCATAGGAAACATGGAATGTGATATATGGGGTTTTTTTTCTTTGTAAATTCTGTTTCACATTAGGTGTCGGGTTTTTTATGCAGCTCATTGCAAGAAGTTCATATCAGCCCTGACCCGTCATCTAATGTCATGCAAGACAGAATCTGGTGTATGACCAATATACCATAGGAAACATGGAATGTGATATATGGGGTTTTTTTTCTTTGTAAATTCTGTTTCACATTAGGTGTCGGGTTTTTTATGCAGCTCATTGCAAGAAGTTCATACCAGCCCTGACCCGTCATCTAATGTCATGCAAGACAGAATCTGGTGTATGACCAATATACCATAGGAAACATGGAATGTGATATATGGGGTTTTTTTTCTTTGTAAATTCTGTTTCACATTAGGTGTCGGGTTTTTTATGCAGCTCATTGCAAGAAGTTCATACCAGCCCTGACCCGTCATCTAATGTCATGCAAGACAGAATCTGGTGTATGACCAATATACCATAGGAAACATGGAATGTGATATATGGGGGGTTTTTTTTCTTTGTAAATTCTGTTTCACATTAGGTGTCGGCTTTTTATGCAGCTCATTGCAAGAAGTTCATATCAGCCCTGACCCGTCATCTAATGTCATGTCAGACAGAATCTGGTGTATTACCAATATACCATAGGAAACATGGAATGTGATATATGGGGTTTTGTATTATTTTAAAGCATCAAAAGCATTATGTTTACCTTTTTGCATCATCTGTGTATCGATAACATCTTCTCTCGTATTGATTTTGAATATTCGGATGGTTGCTTTCCCAAATTGACTTCGCTTGCACAGCACCATATGTTGAAAAAGTTCATATGGAGGCGAGCCAGCCCGCTTACCGGGCTGGAGCTCTTTGCCGAGATCTCACCTCATCCCTAATTCCAATATAAAACTTGATTTCTGTTCATATGACTAGGCGGGCTGGCCCGCTTAGCGAGATCCTACTGGTGCAGTGGCGAGATCTCGGTAGGCGGGATGGAAATTCTCCCATATGAACACTCCATCCCGGCTACCGAGATGAAAATGTCGCTATTGCTCATGCGCTGCATCTCTAAACAATGGGCACGTGTCTCATTTTTGACACGTGTCCAATTTCTGTCTCGGCAAGCGGGCTGGAATTTCTCCATATGAACACAAGATGAAAACTGTCTCGCCTACCGAGCCAGCCCGGTAAGCGGGCTGGCTCGCCTCCATATGAACAGGCCCTTGACTGAACGGTTCCCCTCTTCTTTCCTCTCTTTGAAAATTTCCTTTCTACGTTTCGCTTCCTGCCTTCTTTCCTGCTCAACTTTGCTCTGCACTCTCTCCTTTGAAGGAGCTTGAACAACACAATATCTCATTTCATTGTGGCACTGTGCAAGTGAAGTCGATTTGAGAAAACAGCCATCTGGACATTCAAAATCAAGGCGAGAGAACATATCATCGATACATAGATGATACACAATAGGCCTAATGATCCTGATGCTTCACAACGATACATAGCCCCATATAACACATTCAATGTTTCCCAATACCAATGTTTGAAAGCAAGCTTAGAAAACAATTTACGAAGTTATCTTAGATTTTACACCATTGCCCTTCATCGGCACAACTGCGTAGGGCCTCAGTGTTATCTGAGCTCTACGGCTTATATTTTTAAAATGTTCTTCAAGGCATGTATTGCAGTAGCTACGCGCACTGCTGCTTCTGTCAGTTGCTAACATCTTTTGACATCAGTTAGCTGTTTCTATTTGAAGTTCGCAATTTCTGTCTGTCATGCTTTTTTTCACTCAAATAACTATCATTTATTATGCTTTTTCTCTCAACAGAGAATTTCAAGTTTTCAAATCAGAGTTTACGAATATGGTGAACAAAACAAAGAAATGCCAAAGAAAGCCAAAACATATGAAGAAGCCGTTGAAATTGCCCTTGAAAGTTATCCAGATACTCTCGAGAGAATCACGGAGTCAACGATTCCTGCGTTTTACAGTCGAAATATGAGGGAGCAAAACCCGAGGAAATTGCCTATCATCTATTTCACAAGTAAGAAGGTCATTTTTTTGCCAGGTTTCTGGAAGAAAGATTGCATGATTTTCGTAACAAAGTTAAGAGCTGGACTCAGGGCCATAGGAAGCAGCTGCTTATTGAGGGGGGGGGGCTGATTTGGGGTCTCCAAAACATTAAAGTCTCGATATTTGGGGTCCAAAGCATTAGGGTCAATATTTAGGGGGTCAACAAAGAAATAATGGCATTGACTCTCCCTCTTTGAAAGTTAGAGTGTACTCCACACCCTGGAAATTTGGTAGCCTCAAAATAGATTTCACACCTTCGGTGCAGCCAATCATAATGCTTCTCTTTCTCTGTTTATTTCTAATTTGATTCAGTGCACTCAGAGTTACGAAATCTATTCTTCTGAAATTGCTTATTCTTGTCGAAATCACGAGTCTTTCTTTTACAACATTCACTGTCGCTGCATGCTGCAAGACATGAAAACTTAATCTTTCTAGTGAACAGAGAAGTGTCTGCCTCTGTTACCGATTCGATGCTCCCTTGCTAACGATCTCAATATGTTTTTGAAAGCAAGACATTCTCAACTCGTGAGAAAGTTTTCAGCTCAGTTGTGTGAACTACTTTTCTGGATAACAGTGTGCGACATTTTAAACCAGCCAAACCTTTTCTTTGTGCTAATGAAGTAAAGTTATAATCTGTCGCAGAGCTTGTATATTTTCTAAAACTTGTTTTCACAGAGCTGTTTAACCGTATGAGGCTAAAAGCTAGAACAGCATACAATAAATAAAAGTTATCGTTTTGAAGCTTCAGTGAAAGTCTTTTTAGATTTATCCTGATGTTTATTCAAAAGTCGAAGGGTGTTTGGTGCATCCCTTTGTATGCAGGACTCAGAAAACAACAGGCTTTTTGGGATCTTTGGGGATTTTCCTTAAAAGCAAAATACCTACGAAATGTGTACGAGATCTTAGTGAGACCAGGCCCCTCAATTTATGCCGTTTTCCTTTATTTCTAGATAAAGAGAAAGTCATACCACCACTACGATACTTGGCTATCACCCTCAAGAATATATTTGCCTTCTCAACTTTGATCAAGCCTTCTCAAGAGCTCATGTCAAATTTCAGCATCAATGTCCTCCCGCAGTTAATTATTTTATCAAAATTAAATTTGATGACTGGTGCATTCGAAATGATTCGGTACAATCGAGAAATATTTGGACCACTGAATTTCATCAATATGTTGAAATTCCTGCTTGGTGTACAGAGTGAGATTGGCGACAAGAAACATCGAAAAGCTTTGGAGAAATTAGTTGGAGGAACTCAAGGTAAATTTGAGGCTTTTGGACCGTTTGAGACGAATAACTAGTGAGAAAACGCACTGGAGCTTCATAGCCATTTTGAGAAATTCAGAATCCTTTACGTACTGGCAAGTAGTATTCAAGATGTCTCCTGAGCTTTGATCTTTGCTCAGAAATGAGAAACAGCCAAGCATCTCTCTTTTCTGGAATACCCGATGGTCAAAATTTGTTTTTGAATTTGATGCAGTTTTCATGCGTACAAATCCTCATCGTGAAAATGTGACGCAATGTGCCCATTTGAGAACGAGTATTTAGAGAAAATTCTGTACTGAAAATAGGTTATAGGTTGCCTGAAACTAAGATGAAATGACAGTCTTACTGAGATGTTGAAAGTTTTTTAATTTATAAAAGAGTGGATAAAAGCTTTTGTGCTTATCTGTTATCGATGTCGTTTTTATACTTAGCATGATTTATTGAAATAAGGACTGTAAGTGGTACAAAACATTATGCTCAGTTTGGTATCATTTCATTGACGCTGCAAGCGTGTTATCATTTTATTTTGTATAGTGTCGAAGCAGCTATCGGCAACTCTGATTTACGTCTTAGTTGTTGATGAGACCTCATAAGTGAGGCAAGCGTTTCAACACTATAAAACCAAGTAAGTGTGAGTGTTTCAAATAGATGGTACATTAGAGTCTAAAACTTTCGAACAGTCAAACTTTCTGACAAAGTTTTGTCCGAAAGTTTATTTGTCCGAAATCTGGTGATGTCCGAAAGTTTTTTCGTCTGAAAGTTTTAAATTCATTGAAAATAGTAAAGTACAAAGAAACGTAATAAAAGATGTCAGTTGATCAAGTTTTTGCCTGTAGTTCTTAGGTTCCTTGAATTTTTTATCTAAAAGTTTGGTTCCTTGAAGCTTTTCTTGAAAATAGTTCACGTGTGACAGCACCTTTAATTTGGTTTACAGCTGGTTTATCATTGTTCAATCTGACGAAAATTACAATGAAATGTTCTTTTAGATGTGATGATCATCATGTACCTACTGTAAGTTGATATTAATCACGATCACGAATCACGAATCACGAATCACGAATCACGAATCACGAATCACGATTACTTTCAAGATATATTTTGGCATCATGCTTTCATTTCGATGTCTTGTTTGTCAACAAGGACAGATTTTGTAAGACAATAGCAGCAGTTCCTTCTATTGACACCTAAATTCAAAGAGATTTGCGATTGCAGACAAAGGAAATTCACTCAAGCGGAAATTCAAAACAAACCAAGACGCAAAGTTTCTCTGAAACCCAGGTTGCTATCTCGCTTGTTGTGAATTCCAGAAATGGTTTTTAAGAGCTAACATGAGCGCATATTGAAAGAAGGAACATATATCTAAACATTTACCGTGGGCATTTCATTTTTGCTGTTCAGAAGCTGAGAAGTAAGTGCTTTGATTGCACCCAAAAAATACGAGAATTGAATCGCCTCCAAATCGGTTCCTATGCCAAACAAGTAAAATGCCCGTGGTAGATATCTAGATCTATCCTCCTTCTTTCAATATACGCTCATGTTTGCTCTTAAAAACCATTTCCGGAATGCACAACAAACGAGATAGCTACCTGGGTCTCAGAGAAACTTTGCGGCTTCTTTTGTTTTGAATTTCTGCTTGAGAGAATTTCCTTTGTCTGCAATCGCAAATCTCTTTGAATTTAGGTGTCAATAAAAGCAACTGCTGCTATTGTCTTACAAAATCTGTCCTTGTTCTTTCAAGATATATTTTGGCATCATGCTTTCATTTCGATGTCGTGTTTGTCTGAAAGTTTTTTGTCCGAAATTCCTGAAAAGCGTACGAAAGTTTTTTGTCCAAAGCTATCTTTCCGAAACTTTTCCGTCCGAAAGTTTTCGATTTTAATGTAAGCTAACAAGCAAGATATATTTTAGGATCGAGTCAAAGGTTTAGCAGAATCTGCTAAAAGAAGAAATTGAATGCATGGTTACATCATTTCTTGCAGGCAGGCCCAAGCGAGGGGCAAATCACTTCTCACAATAGTGTACGTGATTTTTGTGATTTTGAAATCACATGATTTTCTTCTGTGATTTTTTGTGATTTTGTGATTTTTGGTGACTTTTTCGTGTGATTCTTCAGTAATTTTGTTCTTAAGTGATTTTTTGTGATTTTTTTATTTTCGTTTGTGATTTTTTTGTGAATTCAAGGGAGGTGTACGAAAAAAATCAGGTGATTTGCCCCTCGGGTGCAAGCATGTTTGAGCAAAAACGAAGAAATGTTTCCAGTCTGAATTCAGCTTCAATATTGCTTGATATTGCAGAAACAATTTCAACGAAGAATCAACCTGGAGTCGAGCAGCTGACTCATTCTTCCATTAGCAGAATTTGCAGTTCCAGTTCTACAGCACTTTGTGTAATCGCTTTTCTGGCTCAAGATGATGATGATGATGATATAAGGAAGAAAGAAGAGATAATGGATAAAGTTAGAACATCAGCAACTTTAAGGGTAAGCTAATCTCCTCTTTTTGGACTTAAGTTGCCCTTGGGGGGGTACATAACATGATGACGGTACGGTTATGTGCCGCCCAAATGGATGGGTTTTTGGATCCCAAATTCTCTAAACAAAAGTCCTTTTCCTCGGGGGTTTTCCTTAAACATGCGTGAGTTTGGCTGAAAATTCGCCAAAATTGTTGAAAATTGGTATTTTTCTGTCCGAATTCCTGACAGCTCCTTTTGGGTTTTTCGGCTTCAAATAATTTGATGAACAACTTATTTCTTTGAAGACAGAACCTCCTAGTTATGATTTCAAAGTTTGTATCCCATTGCCTTTCCTGTGGGTAGCATTAGATGGATTTCCTCCAATAGTCAGTGAGGGTCGGTGAGTTTACCAACCCCTTTTGATAAAGGAGAAATAGTTGGCTTAGGGACAGAAAAAAGTTTACTTTATAACATGGCCGGTGCAAAACGTAACGGGGCAGCTACTTTTATTGAAGCAAATATCAACGGGGCAGTGGCTTTTTATGAGCTCAAGATGAAATTTGAAGTGTATAACGTCTTATTTTGAGGGCAAAGTTTTGGATCATGCAAACAGAGAAATGCTTCGAAGGATTTTTAGATGAAACAAATTTCCTTGTTTTGCTTGTATCAGTCATATCTCTTAATCTTCATGGAAAATTTTTCGTTGAAAAACATTCGTAAGCACAAGAAGTGATTTTTTTATGGTCTTTGGTTGCTTCATCGGTGATACGTATTGTAAAACATCTGTTGTTCATGAATACAGGGCAGATACATTTTTAAGGACTGTAAGGAAAGGGCGACGGGGCAATTAATTTTTCTGCAATAATTTCATGCGGGGCGAGTAGATATTTTTCCAGAAAGTATTCTTCTCCACCGGCCATGTCATATGATAAATTTTGCACTGTCCCTTAACGTGAGTTGCTTGTGAGTGTAAGTTGGTTTGGAATTTTGGTACGAAGAACTGAGATTTTTTCCTTTAATTTTCAACTGCCTTACCATTAACCAATCTTTCCTAGAAAAGAGCTGTTTTCTACCGGGGGAGGGTGCATGACCAGGGAAGTGACGGGGGATTGTGGAAAATCTCTCTATACCCTGTACCCTGTCGCATAAATTTCTCCCAAAAAAATGTCATGTCGAATGAAAATTCTGCCAAGATTATACATAATGAATTATTCCAAGAGACCTCTAAAAGATTTTTCTTTCTATATAGGCCTTGTCTCATGATTTTTCATCAACTATAATATCCCATTGCATGATTTTTGCCAGAAAAAGACACCTTGTTGTTCGGCACATCTCTACTGGTCAAGTTTGACTATATTCCCCTAGGTGTGTGCACTTGTCGCTTCATGTCACTGACCATTTCTAGATGTTTGTGAATACTTTGATTGACAAGTTTTAAAAATGCTTTTTTGCATTCTTGTGGCATAATCTGTTCTTCTTTCAGGATCATCATATTCGTTATTCTTGGATCAATTCTTCATGTCATCCAAACATAGCAGAAGCTTTTGATGTTGATATGACCCAGCTGCCTTACATTATAGCAGTTAGAAGAAACAAGAATCTATTTACTAACCACATTGGACGCTTTTCTTTTAATGACCTGCGAGAATTTCTACTAAAGGTACTCTCTGGCAGACGAAAAATGAGCAGTTTTGATAAATTCCCAAAATTCCTCACAAAAGATTGCAGAATTACAAAATTACAGTGTAGTGGGGGTGTTTGTAAAGATACTAAGAAAAGGTAGGCTATTCTAGGCCTTGATGTGATTTTGCTTTGGCCGTTGTGAAAGATATAACTTCTTCAGAATTTCTTTCGTTATCCCAGCTTCATTCATGGATGGTATGAAGCAAACGTCAGGACACTCCATTCAGAAATGTTAAGAAATGTGTACTTTGTCTTTGTTTGGAACACGGAAGAGCCCTTTTCTCGGGGGGGGGATGGGTAATCTTTGTTTCGTGCCTTATTTTAGGGTTGCATTCCCAAAACGTTACAGAACTATGAGTATAATTCTTAGGAAATTCTTCAGAATTATAGATCATGTTCTGGAGAAAATTTTGCAATTGTATTGGAATTGCAAGAAATTTTCATAATTTGTGGAATCATGATGGAATTATGGTCCAGATTTCCATTAGATATCCTAAATCATAGTTCTAAAACTCTTTCAAATTTGCAGCATTATCGCCAGTTGTGTGCGAAACCTTCGGGTAAATGGCTTCGGGTAATTGGATTTCACGTTAAAAATTTTTAGGGTTTTTGTATTATTTGGTACAAAGCTACCTGGATTCTACTTTTTTGTCTTGCAGAAGCATTAGAACTGTAAGTGTCATCCAAAGTGGGGACAAGATGACCTTGTGTCTATCCCCGCTTTGGATGGCACAGTAGAATGTAACGAATTTGTGTTTTAATCTTTTTGATGTTGATAGAAAAAAAAATGGCACGTCTTCTTCAGATGGCAGGTCGAGATACCTTGAAGCCTATTTGGAATTAATAAATTCGTCGGTACTGTCTTTAATTGGATGTGGTTTATTTTTCTTTTAATTCATTTTGTTCTGTACGTCAAGAGCCAAAAAATTTTCGATACAAAATAATCAAAATTTATTATTTGTTTCATTTTGCAGAAAAGGCAAGCGAGGACCAAGGCTTGGAGGTGGTAAAACAGAACTTTAAGAGGGGATGAGAAGATATTGGTCCTTAATCTTAAAAGACTTCAAATGGAATGCAAACTTTAGGAGAATTTAATCTGTTATTTTTTTTTGTATTGACGATTAGTTTATACATATATTAATACATGACTTTAGTTTAGTACTAACTGTTGCAGGCACAACTAAAGTTATATTTCAATGGGAACAATTTATTCCTGGATTATGAGAGCAAGACCAAGACCGAAGTTTCAGGTTGGGAGAAAGAGTTTTTCTTGATTCCAGTAAGAAAGATAATCTCAGCATCAGTGTTTAGATATAGTGACTATGGTTTAGAAGTAACATTCGTCTTTGTTTTTGATGCAAAGTATTAGATGAAAATACTATATTGTAGCTATTTTCCGTTCGTATTTCTTTGAGAATCTCTTTGCCTCAACAGAATACGATAAAAGCTTGTAAGATGAATCTCAAAGAGAATCGGTATAACAAGGGCAGATGTTGTAATGCAATTAGCATCAGTTTCTTTGGTTCACACCTCTGTTCAAAGCTATTAACGAAGGAAGACAAAAGAAATTCTCTCAACCAGTAATTCAAAACAAACATAGCCGAAAAGTTGCCCTTAAACCATTACGGCAAACTCTCGCTTGCTGCGAGTGAAGGGACGTTTTAAGGAGAAGTTATATGCTTATAGTGGAAGAAGGGTAAATTTATAGTTTCTATCTGGCGGATTTTGTTTATTTGAGTTGGGAGCTGAGGAGTAACTGTTTACATTTGAGTAGCAAATGGCGAAGAATTGTAATGCCCTCAGCTCAGCCTCTGAATTACTGAAACAATATCCACTAGACAATACCTTAGATTGACCAGTTCAGTTCATTTTCATTTTAAAATTCCACTACATTCATCCTTTATATACAAATATAATCAACTAAGATACAACAAATACAACTAATGACAGATGCAAATTACAACAGGTAGAAACAGAAACAATATGGGTATGTATGAAGAGGAATTTTTTTAAAGGAGGAGCTCTCTCAGTAGATAAAATAATTGTGGAGAGAGCACCCCCTATCGTTTTAAACACATGACTTCTCTTTAAAACCTTCCTTTCGCTTTCACCAAGCGAGAGCTTGCCCTGCTTGTTTCAGGGACAACTTTGCGGCCATGTTTATCTATCTATCAATAATGTACAAGGCCAAGTTATTGGCATTGCGTACAGTGTTTGTTAGTATGTTTGTAACTATAATATAATTGCAGTCACGCAGTTACAACATGAAAGTTTCATGTGGTTTCTGCTTCTGTAGTTTCATGTGGTTTCTGCTTCTGAAAGTTTGTAACTACGAAAGAAAAAGGAAAAAATCAAAAGCTTTTAAGCAACAAAGTTAATGGAATAACATGGGTATGCAGGAGTGGCATGAACAAGCCAGGCTAGGGGGGTAGTGCCAATATCTTGGAGGAGAAATGATACAATATGCAGGATAAGGCTATCTGCACATCCAGGAAAAGTCTGATCAGGGATTGTTATGAATTACCGGTTGAGATAATCTCTTCAAAGCAAAATGCTACGAAATCTGCCCTTGTTAATCTGTATTGAATGTTTCATTGTGTTTAGTTGGAATTAGCCAATAAGATAGCTTAGTGAAGTCCAGCAGTGAAGTCCCCTGAAAGAGTAAAAATTTTTCATCAGAATAACCTCGTCGTGAAATAGAGGTTGCGTTTGGTTTATCTATCAATTGATTTCAGAAAATGGCGGCTGAATGGATATGGAGCAAAACTGCTGCAATTTAAATTTTGATATTGAAGAAAATTCGAATGTTTAGAAGAAGAGAAGAAGAGAGATTTGAAGCTTCTGCAGTAAAAAACAAGAAGAAGTAAAAAGGCAAAAACATAGATTCATTCCACCCTACTTTTTTAGGCCCATTTTCCATGATTATGGCCTAGCTCTAATTGGTCAATTTGGCTGCAATCAACGACAACGTTGTCACTTCGCAGACATGTCTTTGCAGGCCTTAGCGCAAGGCAGCTCATCAGAGGATGAGGAAATGAAAACAGGGGGCATTGATGAAATTATAGATGAAGATAATGTCAATGATGCTGATATTGTTGGTGGGCCAAGGAAACAAAGTGGTGAACTGATGAAACCACCACTTCCCATTCCATCATCTACAGAACTCTCAAAACCGCCTGTGAGAATCACTCCACTTGTTTCGTATGCAAGAGGAGAGTCAGAATCTGATTCAGATGAGTCAGATAAAGAGGAATTTGACTTGAATGTATTATACAAGCGAAGAGCACGATTGCAAGATCAGATTGGAAGCACTCCATCAGGAGGGGTCTCTCCCGCTTCTGTTGATGAAGTTGATCCAAATCAAGAAGATTCCTCTGATTCAAGAGTTACAACCCCTAATCCAACAGATCAAGTAAAGTTGCCTCCAGAACCTGAGGGACGCTGCTCACGGTCCTTGCAAGATAAAATTGCAAGGATGCTTGAAAGAAAAAAGCTTGGGAAATTGTCACTCAATGAGCATGTGCAGCAGAAGAAAGATTTTAGGAATCCTAGTATTTATGAAAAACTTGTCAGCTACTGTAGTATTGATGAGTATGGAACAAATTATCCAAGAAATCTGTTCAATCCATCAAGCTGGGGGATAGAATCTTATTATGATGCACTTGCTAAAGCTCAAAAGGAAGCACATGAGAAAAAAGAGAAAGAAAAACATAAGAAAGGTCAAGTTGAATTCATCAAAGCAACAAAGAAGATATCTGTACCAGGAGTAACAGTTGTCACTCAGCAGGGTTCAGATGAGAAGCAAAAAACATCAAAATGGGATGCAAAACCAAGTGAAGAGAAAAAGCATTCAATTCCTGCAGCATCAGAGGTACCTGTAAAGAAGCAGAAGTCAAGTAGCTAAGAATTATCATGCCTAAAATGTTCTGCATATTTACATCATGAAACAACTTACCTATTATCATAAGCATTATAACATTTGCATTGATGTGATATATCTAAAGCTGTTGTTGTTTATATAGATAGACAAATTGCTAGATGCAACTGCATGACTTCTGACTTCTTCATATTCAACCTAGTTTTTGAAAGTCAAGACAATGAATAGTAGTTTCATATTCCATTTCTTGGTCTTGATAGTGTTCACAACAAAGATATGATGGAATTAAAGAATCCAACAGACCAACACTGTTATTAAAGTACAGTATTTCTTAAGTTAGATCTTAGGTGTCAGGTAGAAATATCTGCAGTGAGTTCTACTGTAGCTACAGATCACAAAATGTGTTGAAATTTACATAAATGTGTTGGACTGAAAAGTTTTGGACAAAAGACTATGGAACCCAAAAAAGTTTTGAATGTGCTTTAAAAACAGTTCAATAGTGGAAGCAAAAGATTGCCAAAAGCAAATTTGGACAATTTCAAAGATAATTGGGGCAATAAGTTAAGGACAAAGTCTTGTCCTAATAGTTTCCATGTGAAGCTTTCACCATCCGAAGTGTTTTGATTTTAATGTAGGAGATGGAGATTCAACTTTGTTCACTTATGGCAAAGGATTCGATTTAAGGGCTCACCATATCACCCAAGATTATTATGCATAAACAAGTCAGGCAATAGTTTGCAATATTAAGTTGTTTTATTGGCGTTCTCTTGAACAAGAAAGGTTCTGGAATGTTTAACACTATTGCAACTTTTAAAATGAGAGTGTTTCTTCCTTTTCAAAATATTCTTCTTCGCTATAGGGGAAGAATGATGTAGATGAAGTGGAAGAAATTAGAAGATTTCATGTCTCTAACTGATTTTTAGAGAATTATCCTTTCTAAGATGACCCTTTCAACATTTTTGTGGAAAGAAGGCAATTACAAAATTCAACTCTGTAGTCTGCATGGGTAATTTTGTTTCTAGATTTACTCTTTAGTTTTAGCAATTGTCCCTTCCCATTTCAAGAAACGTATCCAAATGTAATTTAGCACCTTAGCATGTAAGGAGAACTTGAATAACGCTAAATGATTCAAGTTCATCAAATGGAATTAAAAATACAGCATACTAGTTTCAGACGTATCGTTGTGAAATTATTTTCAGAGGAGAATGTTCATCGCAAAACTTTTAGATCGAAATATGTGTGCTATATTTTTTTATTCTCTTCAAAAGTCAAAAAGAGTTCAGAAAATGCATCATCCTGTTTCTAACGCACTTTTACTCTGGTGTAGACCCTAGTCTTCAAAGTCTTATCCAAAGCTTAAATTCATACCTTCGGAAGAAAACTACCGGGTATCCCAAAGAAAACTTTTCCCGTTTGAACAACTCCAAACAATGACCATTGTCTCGTTTTGAACGATTTAAGCAGCAATGCTGTGCTTAAAGGCAAACTTGAATCTACATGATTATTTACGATTTTGTGGCTTAGCAAAAGACCTACCAAAATATGAATTTTCCAAAACTCTTATGTTGGAAAAACCCTGGATATGTGAAAAATCTAGCAATGAGGATGTGTTCTATTCCTTCCATGTTTTACACCACAGATGTGAAGGTGGTATTCAAACTCGGCAATATGCGAAAGTGCGGACTACAGGATCTCTTGTGCAGCATACTCCTTTTTCTTCGAACATCAAACAAAATCGTGCTTTTTATGGACCAAACAGACAAAAAGGTATCTTCTTGGGTCCTGTTATGGATTTTTAGTTCTATTCTGTTCGAATTCAGTTAAAAGTATCCGTGGATCTTGTGGTGCTTAACGATTTCATTGCTCAACTCCTTTTAGTGTATTCTTGAGCATTTCAGTTGTTCCGTTTTCACGAAAACGATCATAGAAAATCAATGCGCTCAGAGAAAGAAATGAGACAAATACACTCAGATCTAACTTGGGCATTGCAAGCGTACGGGAAGACACAATCTAGGGGGCGACCCGACACAAAGCTCATTGTTTGCCAGTATTTTTGCCCGACTAAGGGCAAAAATTTGCCCAAAAGGGGCTGATTTTTGAAAATTTCTCCAAAGTTGGGGGCTACCGTACCCCGGCCATCCCCGCATCATACGCTCTATGATTGTATAATTGATTTCTCTGATAAATTTTATCAACTAACACACACTTCTACTAAGATAGCAGCTCAAGTATGGAAACTTTTTTGGGACACCTGGTATATACGTAGACTTATTACATTCGTCCTTGTTTTCGCTCCACTCAATTCAATGGAGCAAAACTTAGCCGAAAGTCATCAGTCTGGTATATACCAGGTCTGATGAGGATGGGATACTACATTTCAAACGCTTTTGGAAATTAGCAACCAGGAAACTCTCATTTTTATTGCTCACATCGTCAAGCGCATCTCGCCCTTTCATCATTCAGAAACGGCGGTGGCGGCGCTTGCTATGAAATATCCAAGAAAAGTGGGGGAGGGGTGGATTTTGACATAATTTTAACTCGAAAGGTATACCCAACTAATTTTATGCCTTTATCTTTGATAACTTTTGCCGACTTTTGGGCTTTGGGTTGCAGGTCCCCCAATACCCACGTGGCACCGCCACTGAGAAACAGGAATCGTTCTACGATTTATTATTCGCTCTTACTATTCGCTCTTACTGATGAAGCGCTAACCTTATCATTGATCCCAATACATGATGATACTCGCCAATGAACGTTATTTCACCTCACAGCATCGCAACACACAAAATCTCTTCAGGTGTAAATTCAGCTTCAGGGCGTGGTGAGAAAACGCAATCACAGCGCAAAACCCAAATATTTTTTGCGGAGGAGCGTCGTCATTGGCCCGTGACATGCTGTCCCCCGCAGTATCCCCGGCATAATGCGTTAAATGTTTTATTATCAAGTTTTATGTACAAATGAAGGGGTGACGAAAATTGAAATGGATAAACTGTAAAATTAGCCAAAAAACTGATACGATTCATCCATGCATTAAACAAAGAAACATTGAAATACCTTGCAATATACTCAAGCAGATGCCAATCATTGAAGAGAGCAAAAAAATCGTCGTTACAAGATGCGGAAGATAACTTAGCCCAGAAGAATTTCGTCTCCCGTCACGAAGGGGCCTAGCCATCAACATTAAAGTTGCATTGCAGTCATTCAAAATGGTCGCCTTTGAGGATCATTTTTGGGTAAAGTTTTTGTTCTTTTATCATTGATAAATATCGCTGTTTACTGTTTGGTTGCTTTTTGCACACCATAGGGGTAGCAAACTTACAGAATTTTACAGCAATTGCTAGCAGCTTCTCTTGGCAACTTCTCGATAGGTAGGATTTGATTGAACATTTTATCGATGTTCGATTATTGCTTTGATGTGATTGACGTGAGAAGTCTTTTTCTTCTTGGGAGGAAGAAGAATATGGAGCGATGTGTCTTCACACGTGTTTAACAGCATCGCATCAGTTTTATTCTCCAGGTGTTATTATTTCTTTTTTATTGGATAAATTTGCAAGATGCTATGGCATGAGTAAGCTCAAAGGTTGGTTGCCCTCCCTTTCTCAGCAGGTTTCAGTTCACGCAAGCAAGGATTTTGACACCTATGTGCTACATTATTTTACTTGATGCTGATTCGAAAACTATTTACAATGCCTGAGGAGGAAGGCACAGATTAACATATCTGGGCAAACTTTACTTTTCCAAAGAGTGAAATAGGATCTGATTTCCTTGTAAATTCCTGAAAGAAGTTACTTTGACTATTGTTTCCTTTGTCCATTTTTGGACTCTGGTTTCTTGCCAATGAGTTAGATTTAATGAAAGAATTGGCTACATGGCTAAACTTTCTTTACATAAATTGGAAACCTGAATTCCCTTGGTTTTTATTCACAGATCAGAAGGGAAGTCAAAATTTCTTCCAGGGGTCATCAACAAAAAATTCTGTCCAAATTGATGGATTGTGTTCATTAGGGGGGAGCATAGACATAGGAACCAGGGGGCACTGGGGGCATGTGCCCCCCCAAGATTTTGCAATAAACAAAGAAGTGCCCTTTTTATTTCTAGAAAGTGCCCCCTTTCTCTTAAGAAGAAGGTGCCCTCAAAGTGCCGTGCCCCTCCAAGTTTGAAATGCTTCCTACATCCCTGGGGGGAGTAGGGGGAGGGGATCTCACCTGAATCTGTTGAAATTGACAAAGGTTGTAACTATGCTGCTTTTGTTGTAATTTCTACTGGAAACTTTGATAATTTAAATTTATGCCAGGCCTTACTGGGAATATTTCAGTAGGGGAGTGGCAAATTGCACTCCTAGTCCATTTTAGGCATGCGATGGAGTGCAGTTGCAAATCAGCATTAAAAATATGTCAACTGGAGATTTACTTGACCAGTTTTACTAATGCAAAGTTATTCCCATCCTTCACTGGTGAAAGAAAAGTGTTTGATTGCTCAAAACATTTTTCCATTTTGAATAAACTGTAATTTTGGATAACAAAGATAAAATGAGCACAAAACACTCTGTTTTTAGTAAGTAGTAGTTTTATAGTCTTTTATCTAGCCAAAGGCTACTCAAACGACTTTACACCTTACCCCCTGGTCAATATGCTTAGTAGCATATAGCAGGGTGCAGCCACAGACGGCACTCATAACTACGGACCAGGTACCCATTTATACTCCTGGGTGGAGAGAGGCACAATTTGTGTTAACACCTTGCCCAAGGATGCTATCCTCAAATATGGCCAGTGTCGGTTTCGAACACACGACCCTTGGATCGTCAGCCCGACGCCTTACCACTGTGCCACTGTTTTTGATATCAAGCAGGAATAGATGTCCATAAAGCGCTTGATAAGGCAAATTCTTTGTGCTTGAGAGTTTTGACATTACCTACAGTGTTGTTCAGGAATACCACAAAGCAGAAAACTCAAAGGTTTCTGGAACATTGGAGAAGTTAGGCTCAAAATGTATCATATTCTAAAACTTTTTTATTAGAGCAAACAGTAAGATCATCTCTTGAAAACTCAACATTTGGAAATCTTGTGAAATTTTATCAGGATATCTCTAGCCTACTACTATTGGAGATAACTAGCCTTGTTCATTCTTAGGATATTCCAGTGTTGAAATTAAATATTCTGTTAAGAAATTAAGTATTCTGTTAAGAGATCTGTCGCAATTCTTACTAATTTTCTTGGGCATATGGTGCTAACTCAAACTCTCAGGATTTTCGATATCTTGAAGACTTTTGTCCCACATCTTGAACATCTGTGAATTTTCACACCTGTCCTTCAACAGGCCAAACTTTGTAAAATTCCCCATTAGAATTAGCCAAGACAATGGCCAGGTCGAAAACTCGGAGATCTTGGAGATGTCGGAGATCTCGGAGAATTATCTCCGAGCTTTGCATCTCGGAGCATTTTACAAGCTGTTAGTGAAATACTGTAAATGCTTTGACAGTGTGAAATAAACAATTTAGAGAAGTTTCGAAGAGATTTCCAAACATCTCCGAGTTTTCGACTTATCCATATAGGGCCAACACGAAAACTCTGAGATGAAAAACTCGGAGATGAAAAACTCGGAGAAGTCGGATTTACCACACCAAACCATTCATTTTACATGCAGTTAGTGAAATAAATGCTTTGACAGTGTGAAACAGACAATTTAGAGAAGTTTCGAAGAAATTTCCAAACAGCTCCGAGTTTTCAACTTATGCACATAGTAGGGCCAACACGAAAACTCGGAGATGAAAAACTCGGAGATGATTCTCCGAGATCTCCGACATCTCCGACATCTCCGAGTTTTCGACCTGGCCCCAAGACAACACTTCTAGTATTTTCCTAGACACCAGATTATCAAATTGTTCTTTGTGTACCAGTATTTTTTCATAAGAAACTTTTCACAAGACACTCTCAGATCGCCAAAAAGAACCTCTAGTACCGGGAAAATGTAACTTAAGAAACTATTTATTGTGATAAAAGCAATCCCGAACATAGTGTTATGTTATTTGCATTTGTTGTCTGTATTGATTTACTCGGAAGGTACTTGAGTAATGTATAAACATCGGAATGGCTTCAAATAACATCGTTTTGAAATGTTCAGGAGGGAACAGGTTGTAAACATGAAGATTGTTATGGAACCTTTAAGAAACTTGTAAGAAACTCTACGGACCCAAGATCTGATAATTTTCAGCGCTGGCCCAAGTTCTTATTTTCTAGTAGAAATGTGTAAGTATTTGAAAGTACAGTAAGTTGAATTACCACGAGAGGAAATGGTCTGTCAAGAAGAAACAGTAGGTCAAAGAAATAACTCTCCAGTCTAACTTATGTTACATCATGCAGGATTATCTTTCGTAAACAATTTGATGACAACTATCAAATCATTAAGGATTTTGGATTTAGGACTTCCTGATTGGCTTATTGTTACAGAGAAATAAAAGATTTCAATCCTCATTTGGACAAATAAGGCGTGCGATCCATCGCACTCCTTGGAAAGAGAAGGTGTGCGCCAAGGCGTGCGAGAGCGATCGCACGCCATTCCCAGTAAGGCCTGATATGCTGTACTCATCTTTCTAAGAAATTGGTAGTTTTGGACTGGCAACAAAAAAGATCTATTGAAACTACGCAGGCCTAGGTAGTTGTGACCAGAGGAGGCAAAAAGTTTGTTTGTTAAGCGGGGGAAGGGGGAGGAGAGTGCAGATCTTAACAGACAAAATCAGTTAACAAGGGACAATAGTTTTTCTGTTGATGGCTCTTAGATTCAAAGAGGCAAGGAGCTTAATTAAATACTCAAATGCTGCACTGCAGAAATGGAGGAGAATGTTAAAAAATCGCAAGGAGGAAATTTTTTACCAAGAGGCATTGCTTTCCAGGGGCAATTTGTCAACAATGCCATTGTGATATGCTTAAAGAAAGCAATTTTTCTTGGTAAGATTTTCCTTGTTGTCACCAATTCTCTTAATGAAAAAGTAAAAGTTAGAGCTCTTGAACCATGCAAATAGAAAAATGAGGAATGATGCCAAAGTGAGATGAGACTAAATCACTGTGATAGTTGATTACAAATGAGGAAAAGGGAAGTTTTGATATCATCAAATTACTGTCAAAGTCAGTGAAATGGTTGGTTTGGTTTTGAGTTTTCAAGGGTTTTCAAGGTGACCAATTTTGTGGGAATTTAATAAAATTTTGATGTAGCAGTGTAGTGTAGGCCACATACAGTACATGGGACTTTTTTGCAGGAGAATTTTTAGAAATTCATGAGATAATCTTTAATTTCCCATTTGAATTCTTGTTTCAAATGACTTCTGTCAGGAAGACCTGTCAGCAATTCTTATCAGAGTGTGAAGAATTCTTGATTCTTGAGAATTCATGCAAACTTTGAGGAATTCTTTGATTCAAATCAAATTTTTGTGTCATAAGATCAACCATAAATTTCCTCAAAAGAAGAATTATGGAGAAGCTTAGGACATTCTTTTGAATTCTGAAGTGAGAATTCTTACACAGAAGGACTATGTTTATGTTTGCATGGCCTGCTGTAAAAACAAAATCAAGATGCCTAGCAGGCCTTACTGGGAATGGCGTGCGATTGCTCTCGCATACCTTGGCACACACCACCTCTTCCCAAGGAGTGCAACAGATCACACGCCTCCCCTTTCCAAATGAAGATTAAAATCTTGCACTTAACCAAAGACCCGTAATGATTTGATAATAATCATGAAGTTGTTTACAGATAATCCTGTAAGATAGAATATCACTTTGGTTGAAGAGTTATTTCTTTGACCTTACAGTATGTTAGTTCTTGAGAGTTCAGTTCCTTCTTGCTCATTCAACTTACTTTTCCAACGAATTTTAGCGAAAAATTTAGAGTGAGTGGCAAATTTTCTACTGCCTTGCCTCTTCATTAGAAATAGGCAAATATCATTATTGGGTAATTTTTAGATGTACGTGGAGCATTTTCAAAATTTGACCCCTTGTTTGTGGCCAGGTCCAACAATTCTTAGATTCCAGTTCCAATTGATAGACATGCTCTGATGAAATTTTATGGTGATTTTCAATTGCACTCCATTGCACGCTAGATATGCACAAGGAGTGCAATTGGCCACACACCTACCAAAATATTCCTAGTAAGGCCTGCCATGCAAGGAGCCAGTAAAAACAATTTAGACATGAAGAGTCCTGTGCTTTGAATACAAATCAGGACCATAAAGCTTTCTTCTCCTTTTCGCTCCTCCCCTCTGACTGTAGAGTCTGTACGCAGGCTATGATTTAAGTGCTTGTTGGTCCCAAGAACTGTGACTTCATCCTCACAATACTTTCTTGAATGTTCTGCTATAGAGTGACCTAATTATTTTTATGTAACAAAGGACATGTCTACCTCACATTTAATTGCAAAGTTCAGTAAAATTTAGCTTCCATCCAACATAAAGGTGAAACTGATACGGCCAAAACACAGAAATTGCCTGACATCCAATGTGAACCCAACTGTATCAGTAGAGGCTGTTATGTGTTGCCGTTTGTATAGCATATATTTGATTCTACTGTATATTTAGACTTAGTTTTAGTTACCTGTCTCTATGGTATAGCCATTGGGTAGTCATGGTCTTCTGCTCCTCATGGGATTGGTCTTGCAGTTAAATTGAGTAGTTCATAAGTGCTGTTCTAGGTAATTTTGTTCTTTTAAATTTTTTATATCAGACAAGCAAAGAAAATATCTGAACAGCAAAGAATCTCGAGGAGTGTTCAGAGAAAATTGGCATTGTTTATATGGCATACAGCAAGAATCTCGTGAATGGTTCAGAATTTTCAAGAATTCTTCATTCTCACAAAATCATCTTAAATGTTAGACTGTAAGGATTGTAAAGCAGAGGGCCAGTACTGCATGCACCTATTATCTTTTTAAAGATTATTCTAAACTAACTTTCTTCTACTGTATATTTCTATGTGACTTATTGCTGCTTGACTTCAACTTTGATTAGCGTTTGATATTAGATTTTAATCTGCTGATAATTTCTCTCTTTAGGGTGAAAAGTACAATGGCTTTGAAGTTCTGCATAGCAACTTCAAACAAGGAAGTGTTGCCACAAAAGAATTTCTAGACTTTGTCAAGGAGAGGTATTGATTACTGTGCTCATTCACAATATTTGAATTTCAAAAAGAATGTATGGCATATTCAGCAAGCTGTTTGATTAAGAAAAAGTTTCTGCTTTCAAAATTTCATAGGGCCAAGACCAGCTGAAGGATTTTGAATGAATCAAATGGTTGATAGCCCATAAATTGAAATATCTGTGTGACCCACATTTTTATGACAACTAACATACATACAGTAGGTAAGGTTTACTTTACAAAAGCTCCATGCGTGAGGAATTCCTGAAAAGGCCAAAATCACTTGATCAAATCAGAAAGAAACTCCTCACATAGAATAATTAAAGGAAGTAAATTTTTTGGTTGAGAGGTACCATTTTCCTATTTGTTGCCATGGTATTGAAAACTTCAATATTTGTTTGAAAATCTATTTGTTGTAGCTCCTAAGAGATAGATATGAAATGTCATTGCTTACTGCCCTGTGTGAGGAAATTCCTTTCAATTTAATCAGCTGTTTAAGGCCCATTTTCAGGCATTTTGAAACCAAGAATTGTTGTAACATTGAGTTACCTACTATATACTGTAATGTCAGTGTTCACAGAAGAATGGGAGATAACAAAAATGCTGTGATCTTTCGACTTTGAACTATAACATGAATCATTTGAAATAGTCCAGTACCCTTCATTAATGTTTGAAAGTGGGAGCTGCTCTCTGGCTCACCTGGTATACATGGATATGATTCATCCAATGTTAAGATGATATCCTTAGAATGGTCATAGCTATCAAAATTAAAATCCACATGAATGATGGAACTCTGAACTTCAAGGCTCAAGCTTTTCAGAAAGATTAGTCAGTTTGTGAGAACAATGGGAAGCAGTTGATACTTCTACAGAAGAACATCTTTGTCACTGACTCTCTTGATATCAAATCATATTGTGATATCTTGCTGTAAAAAAGCAGCAGTCATGAATTGCAATCATATATTATTTATTAGTTGCAATATTTCGTCTATTTCAAAAGTTGTTATTCACAAGATATCTCAACAATTTTGCAGGGTTAGTGTGGAAGAAACTTATGCCAAAGCTTTACAGAAAATTGCTCACAAGTGCCCTACAGCCTTTGGACACATTGGGTAAGATGCAAATTCTTTGTTTACTTTACTTTGATCAAGATTTATAGGATGTCCCAAACAAATAGGACCCCTACTGTAAGGCTGCTTTGGGTGAGCTGTAGCCTTCATTGTCTCAGTTTTTATGAAGTTGCATAGGCCAGGCTTCAACTTAGAGTTTGAGAACTTTTTGGTCAATCTGAAATTTTTGTTGATAAGAAAAGCAAGATACTGTAAGTGGTTGCTCCAAAAACAGCACCTCTGTTGTTCTCTGGCTATGTCAGAATCATATAATGTTGGAAGGAAAGGGCTCTATCATTGTATCAACTTTTCTCTTCTTTTTAAAAGGGTTTGACAATGTTGTCTTGTATCAAATGCCCCCAAAAAGTATCAGTGTTCAAACAGTTTGCATGAAGGAGCCTTGGATTAAGGAACTTTATTTTCTGATTATAGCATACTGTAGGTTAGACCTCAGCTTATGTTTTGTCACCATGCATGTCCAAATCAGTTTTGTTTTGCAGAGTAATTCACTTAAACAGGCAAAATTTAGAGGCAGCCTGCAGAAATTTCTGAGGCAGGAATGGTGTCAAGTGTCTGAGATCCCATCTATGACATACTGTAAACTGAAAATAAGTGTTTTGAATCCAAGCTCCTTTGTAGGAACTGTTCAAATGCTCATGCTTTTTTAAGACAAACAGCAGATATACAATAACCCTGCTGAACATTCAGAAAGAGTTTGAATACAATGCTGGAACCCTTCCTTTGAAATTTCTAAATATTATATACAGAAATATTTTGATTATAAAGCATATACTGTAACTTTAACATTATGGTAAAACATGTCAGGCACAACCCTTTGTCATTGATAATGAAGTGGGGTATGATTAGTTTGTTAGGCTTATTTCATTAGTCCTGCCCCACCACGCCGAACCATCGAGATTTTGAGTTTGACTGAAGTTCGACTTGGAACGCCTCTGATTTATAAAACAAAACTTTTTGTCATGCCATACTGCATCGAGCCATAAGGGCGCGTGCGCAGAAAACTGATTTTGGAAAGTTTCTTTTTAATCTCATCTCATGCATTTGAATACATTTGCTTGTTAAATGAGGAATTCCATGTGAGTATAAACCTTTTCTCCTTCATCACTCCATAATCTATTTACAATATACTGTATATTTGAATAGTTATAGGTCATTTATGCAGTTGTAAGTATGGTGTGGCACGGCTTGACTGAAATTGGTTTTATAAGTCACACTTGGCCAGCCAAGTCAATAAGCCTTTGACTTATGGCTCCACTTAGTCAAACCAAGTAACAAGTTGGTTTGAAAAGAGTTGCACCATGCGGAACTAGACAAAATTGGTCCAGATTCGTTTGGTTTGGCACAGTGCAGCACAGTTTACAAAACATCCCTTAGAATAGGAAAAAGATTAGAATAGAGATGGAAAAAGAAGAAAGATTTAAAGTAGAAAAGGAGAAGAAATTTTGATGTTGCTGGAGAGCAGCAGAAGTTTGTGGATTGTGCCAACAGAATTCATCATCCCAGTGCTTTTTCCTAAAAGCCACAACTTTACCTTCACTTCATCTTTATTTTTGACAAAGAATTTTTATCTCAGCAGAGTCACTGGAACCCTTTAATGCTGAGTCTCCACCATGAAACCTCTTCCCTCAAATCTGTGAGTGTAATTAATTCTGTATATTCAGAATTTTGCCCAATGTTTTGTAGGTCATTTGATCCATGCTGGAAATTCGTTCAGGTCACAACAGAAAAGTTAGCGAGTATTCATTTGCAAGTTATTCAGAATTTGAACGAAGTTGCAAAGGCTTTGAAAGAATATGGTGATACACAAAAGGAAAAGCAGAAACAGGTACTATAAATAATAAAATGAAATATAAAATAAAATAATAAAGTTTTGTGAAATACTGCAAGCAATTTTTTCAAGATTTAGGATAGATACCAGGTGATCCAAAATAGTGTCACAAGCGAGATCACACACAGCTTAATAAAAGCAAATTTTTGAACACCAATGAGATATCAGCTTGCAGGGGAAGAGCTGTCAGAAATATATTTATGATAATTTCATTCATCTGTCAATGATCCCCCTTCTTTTCTGGTCCATGTTTAGACCATGTTTAGATGATGTGAACAGAGCAAAATTCCAAATTTGCATGGAAGCACAAAATTTGGTTAAGAAACAGAGATAAATCATTTTGTCATGAGCAGATTTCCACAAATGACTTTGAATTCAGCTCTACCTTGAGTTTTCAAAACATTGGCGCCTGGAAAATGATGATAACGGTAATTTAACTCCAGATGAGTAATCTTTGACCCAAAATTTTCTTTGAATCTGGATTTTTGGATGGTAAGCATGGCATTTAGTAACCATGCAGCATCTCAAAAGATAGGCAAGCCTTTGAACTATACAGTGTCCAATGCATTTCCCAATAACCTATGACTTCGTAATGATAGCTGTGAGACAGATAGCTTGTGAATTTTTTGGGTCATCCACAAGAGCTCTGTTGGATATACCATAGGATTAGGAATCTTAAATGGTTTATTTATTGAACAATTGCTTGGGAATAATGAATGGGACCTCGCAACAATATACAGTACAGTGAATAGTTCAGAGGACATTAGAAGAAAGGAAAAGTGCAAGTTTTCCTCAATTTGGGTGAGAAATTTGAAGATTCATAGTTCTGATAGCATTTCAATTGTCATTTTAAGATGCGTTGTGAATTCTTTTAAATACATTGCACGAGTCACCGGAAGGTTACCTTTGGTATTGTTATTCAAATCGTTTCATAGCTCGAGATTGGAAAATGACACCAGCTGTAAATTTGTCCACTTGCAGGCGCTATCATTTTTGGCGAGGAGATCTTATCCTAAAAAAGCCCGAGATGAGGCTCACCCCGAAAAAAGTTAAAATAAAGTAATGAAGGAAAAGAGGAAACTTTTTTCTTTCCCCTCCGTTCATTTTTTCCGTGAGGATAGTCTCAAAATGTTACGGACCAAAAACGAGAAGGGATTAAGTTAGGACCAGTGGCAGTGCCAGCTCTGAAAGAAAAATCTGAGAGAAATGGGAGGGATTTTGACGTAATTTTTCAATGTAAAAGTATACCCAACTGATTTTATGCTATTTTTCTTTGCCAATTTTTGCCGACTTTTGGGATTTGGGGGAGGGGGGCAAGTCCCCCCAGTCCTCCCCGTGGTGCCGCCACTGGTGAGGACTCTAGTTCATGATCATCATTTAACGATTGCGACCTTCGTGGCTGGTGGATTAAAAACCTTATGATTTCTTGAGATTTTATGTCAAAAATTATTCAGCATTATTGTGGAATGTAACTCACGTGTTTGAATGTGACTCATGTTCTTAGGCAAATCTAATTAATGGTTTCAAACCAACGCAATCAAATTGCAGGGATATGTTTCACGGGAATTCATCATGGCAGATGTATTTATTGGTTTCAGAACAAGCCATAGCACAAACATTCCCAGAAGTTAAACCTATTTCCTTGCATTGAAAAATATATTTTGATGCTTGAACTCTTCATGACTAAATCAAGAAGCTAAGATTTAGGAAAGAAAATCTTCAGATGCTGTTCGAGTTATGTGCCCAGTAGGTGCTATGCGTGGGAAGGACTAAATCTTTGATTTTATCACCATGAACACAAAGAGAGAGCAAACTATACGAAAAGTTATTCAAGACAGAAGAATTAGTGACTGCTCTTGCGAAAAGCAGAGTGACACCGTAAAATTAAGAATTTAATCAACCAGGATCTGACAGCTAGGAGCGTCTTTGTGAACTAGGAGCGTATTATGCTTTGAAGCATAGGTTTCAAGCCTTTACAAAGCCGGGTGTAAAATTATATGACCTATTTCATTAAACCGAACGGCCTCTGAGAAACTTGAACTATTTTACAGTAAATTTGCCGTTGGACTTTTCTGAAATCTTCAATAATTTTCGAAAAAAACTTAGAACTATCAAAATTTTTAAACCTGTTAACGAAAGATCAAATAATTTTCAGGAAAACCATAGTTTATGGATGCCTACAATATGGTATCAAGCAAAACTCTTTAACTCTTTTGGTTTGCGATTTAGAAATTTGATGACGTCACAACATAAAATGAAACGTCCACCGGTAGAATCATAGAAAAATGGCTAAAGTTTCTTTCAAGTCCTTCAGTTTAAAGAAATAAGTCATTGAATTATACACCAGCATTTTTTCGTAGATTTAAAGATTTGGAACCTATGCTATGCTTTGAGCTTTGTCCAGCTACCATGAAGTCTCCTCTGTTGTAAGTCCCTCCCCTCTGATCCAAAATTCTAGATTAGCCTCCTCTGTATTAAGGCCATTGTTAAAAAATTTTGATATTTTTTGGGATAAAACTGTGTCGAATTTATGCATGACTCTTTGATGCTACCATTACTTATCTGAACTTAACCGTCAGTACCTGCTCAGTCGCGCAGGTGCGGGCTGATAACCTTGCTACGCTACGTGGTTAAGGATCTCCATTTTCAGTTGCTCTGACTTTATTTAAGGCTTTTCATATTTCATCTTGATCTTAACTTGAAAATTTCTTCGGCTAACGCGAAGAAATCTGTCAGGAAGGAAACAGAAACTGTCAAACTTATTGCAAACTTTAGAGTTTCACTCTAAGTGAAATTTTGCAAAAATGTATGCACATTCTCAATGCTGGGAAAGGTTGCTCTGCGCGAATTGATTCGTTCAATGGAAATCAGAGACCCACAGCTCACAATAACGCGGGCATATATGCCCATTAGTGAGTCCTAGCTAAGTATTATCAGAAGATCAATTACGGACATTTTGGAGGGCGAGGAGGTGTGATCGCCCCCCCCCCCCCAATGTTGGCTAGAATAATGATCTTTTGTTTGAATTCAATAGAAATAAGCGATGCTTTTCAACCAAAACAATAGGTTTGCACCCCCAACATTTGGCTAAATGTCTACCACTGCAGAAGGGCTAACTGCCACTGACTAACATTGTTTTAAAAAACATAGTTAAGCCATCTCCATAGCTAAGTATTCAGCCCAATTCGAGTAGTGTGCCATGAGGTGGACCAAGGTGGCCATGTCCACCCAATTACTCTCATGTCTGTGTTCCTAAGGAAAAGTGTTCTGAGAATTACGACACATGCCTATCTTCGATAACAATGTTTTTTCTGCGCGCGAAGACTTGAGCTCCAAGCGTTGTGTATTGTTACCGTTCTAGTACACTCTCGTAGTTTTAAAGATTTATTGGTTAACAGGTACCTTTCTTCATCCCACTTTAGTTAGATACCTATTTCACACCATTTTTAAAGCAAAAATGAGCTTCTTGTGTCCATTTTATTAGCCTTGTTTATGTATGTCGGGTGTCCCAGAAAAAACGCAGCAGATTTGAAAATTCTAATGACAACTGCTTCATACTCATTATCAAACGATAATTTTTAGTGAAATCTGCAATAATTAGAATAATTGTGGACATATTTTCCAGTGTTTTGGGGGACTATGTCTATGTTGTAGGTTAAACTCAGTACACTTCAAAATTGCTCCTGCGTCAAAATCAGAGCTGATGCATTAGCAATGATGAATCATAATGTCAAATTATAAAACATAACAATCCCAGTAATCACCGAAGACTGCTGACAAGCACGCAACATACAAGTATGAATGATAATATCAATGTAAAATACAACTAAGGACAAGTAAAGTTAGCCTGCGTGCAGACTATACAAGGAAAACGTATAGTCTGCGCAACGCCGCTCGCTTTTGTGTATTGCATGCTTCAGCATTTATTTGATAACGAAGAAAAAGCATTGTTGTAACGGCCAATAGCATCGCTTTGCTGTGAAACGAGGAAGCAGTCAGGTTTGAGAACAGCTATCATGTGATTACATCTCGGTTTTCTTTTTGTCCTGTGAGCAAACTTCTTCAACAACACAATGCTGTGAAATTTGAAGTAAACTACAGTAGACAGTGCACAGACGCTAAGAAGAAAGCTCATACAATACACGATAGCGGCGTTGCGCAGACTAAACCTTTTCCTTCAGTATTGTTTGTACGCAGGCTAAAATAAAAGATACTTATACCCCGCTCACAGCAAGTCAAACGAGCCTACACTAAACCATTATCTTTCGTAGTTAAAAGAAGAATTCAACAGCATGTCAGAGTTCGTCCAAAGTATGCAAGCATTAAATTCATCAGTTGCAAAGGTGAGAGGATATTTTAGTATCAACTTTCGCGCCTTATGATTTTTTTATGATATGTTATCAAGATACCTTGAATTTCATTAGTACAAATTTTCATTCTCAACTTGACATTTTTGTGAAGAACGCTTTCCTGTTAACGACTTTCCTTGTATTTATTTTAATACACAAGGATGTTGGTGTCCAGGTATGTGACTGTCGAGAACCCGCTCGGGCCCAGGATGATTTTTACAAAGGAACCCATAGCGAATGTTTTGTAATAGCGCCCTAGAAACTCCCGGAAAATTTTTAGAAACTGGTCAAACTTTCATGTCCGTTCCTTGCAGATAAATTCATGTCCATACAACTCATCGATATTATTTTAGTTGGTAAAATGAAAACGGTAGAAAGAAATTTTCCCACAGGATGTCATGGCTAAAAAGTCATTTATTGTGTCGTAATCCTATCAATAATAATAATAATAATCAATTTATTTAAAGTTTGTGCTACATAACTATGTGCAGTAAATATTAAAAACTAATACCATACTAGCTAATCCAAGCCAACTGAAAGGTGGGCACGGTGACAGACCTTTTGGGCTGATAATTTTTTCTGAAGATATGTTGCACTTTCATTCCTTTGCGATAATCAATAAAAGTACAGAATTATTAAGGGCACCTTCGCTTCGGAGACTAGTCCCCGCACCTCTTCCCCATCTAATTTCCCCCGCGACGCTCTTGGCCCTTTAAAGGTTTGTTATGTGTACATTCCTGTAAATTCTTTTTATATTGAATCACTTACATGAAGGAATTTCATGTTATTGTCGTAGGCAAAAGAAGCTTATCAAGCTAAAAGTAACGAAACGGAAAAGACTCGAAAGGAATGTACAACCACGAAAGAACTTCCAAATCTGGAAAGGGTGAGTATGACCATCAATACTTCAACAATACCAGGTGTCCCAGAAGCTCGGGGGTGGGAGTAACTTAGTACTTTTCATGGTACGGGGACGTACCATATTTAGGGGTACTTTTTTCAAACCATTACAGATTATGGGTACCATTTTTACAATTTTTAGACAGTTAACGGAATTATGGGTGTCCATTTCAGGGATTTTTTGTAATTTCCAGAACTATCATTCGATTTACGGAATTATGACCCTAATATCCACCAGAATTTACGGACTTATGGGTGCCAATTTTTCGGGCAAAATGGCACGTCCCATTCAGACGATAGGTCGAGATACCCCCCCCCCCCCGAGCCCAGAAGAAAGCATACCGGATGAGTCAATGAAAAGGCCCGACGCTTGAAAAATGCTGCTCCCTGAATATCAAAGCAATGATATTGACAATTGTCTTGTTTTGTTCCCGATATGTCCAGTTAGGTTTGGTAATTTACCCATCGTTAATCGGCCCTTCATTCCCGGGGATTTTCTGCAGAAAGCCTCTTTCGAAAACCTGCAAAATTAGTGAAACAAGAAGCAAAATTTCCCTTTGTTCTCGCTTTCCTATTGCACCAACGGTACTGCACAGATTTGAGTGATTCCAATTCTTTTTAAAAGCCGAAAGATCGAAGTATTTTTGTGATTTTTTTCGCTGTCTTACTAGCACTAGATATGTGGGTAAATTCAAATTACCAAAATTTTATGGTTGCAAAATGACTGAAAAATGGCCCAAGGGCCTGTTTATATGAGGAAAAACACCTCACCCGCCAGACCCAGGGCTGAGAGGTGAGATTCCACCTTTCAAAAGAATCCTTTGTATTTTCAGTTCGCATTTACATGACAAAGCAACACCACCGGTATAGTGAAATCCCACCTCACCAGAGGTGGAATCTCACCTGGGTGAGGTGAAATTTTTCCATATAAACGAAACACCACCGGTATGGTGAGGTGAGATGAAATTTTTGGTTGATTCTCATTGGTCAGTTCATTCTGATTTCACGGAAGAGAGACTTTACTCCACCTCACCTCTCAGCCCCGGGGCTGACAGGTGAGGTGAAAAATCTCATGTAAACAGTCACTGAAATTTACCTCGCTTGTCAGCCCCTGGTCTGGCAGGTGAGGTGTTTTCCCCATATAAACAGGGCATAAAACACTACTCAAATCTCAAAGGACTCCTTCCTAAGATCAATAAAGAAAATGCCATGCTTGACGGGTGAGAGGTATCCACTGCCCATGTATTGCTCTGGGACTGAAAATCTATAGTTTTTGTTTGAAAAACTGATGTCTTATAACTTTTGAGAGAGGTGAAATGCCCATTTCATATGGTTCTGTATAAGGAAAGTTATTACAATTTGATCAATGTTTTAGTCATTTTATCAGTCATTTTGCAGCCATGAAATTATCTTAAATATCATAATGTTAGATTTACCGACACTTCTAGTGCTAGTAAGACAGTGAGAAAAATCACAAAAATGCTTTGATCTTTCAGCTCTTAACTAGGACTTGAATCATTCAGATCTGTGAAGTACTCTTGGTGCTATGAATTTTTTCAGTGGGAAGTTTTTCTAGTTCCCCGGTAGTTTCTTAATATGTCCTTGATTTCAGTTTTGCATTTCGAAGTCCTTCAATTATTTGGTTAGTCCAAAAGTGCAAAGCTCTGGTCTGGTGGACACAAATTTGAGCTTTTAGGATTGATATTCAACTCTCAGGATATCAATATCAAAGGGCCTGTTTCATCCAGCATACCTTGCACATACTGTCCGTAGACTAACTACCTCAGTCCCAGTTTTCGCTTTGTTTATTGAGTAGTATCATTGCACTACGCTTCATCTGGATCTGGATCTACAGTCATGGCCAATAGTTATTGGACGATTGCTCAAAACCTAAATATTTGCTAGTAAAAGGCCCCCCTTCTCTGTTCATAAGCCATTTTTTCATGGAAAACTACAACGTGGGTGCCGGGGGGGGGGGACGGTTTGGAAAGCAACAGAGGGCTAAAACTGTAAAGAGGCTGTATTTATGCCTTCTGCAGTAGCTGTCCAGTAACCTTTTGGTCACGATTGTAGATCTAGATTGTAGTTGTAGCGATTATCAGTCCATAGAAGTTCGAAACTACGACGATTCTAATTAGTCTATACCGTCAGTTGGTTAGCCCTTGTTGTCACCTTTATCATTGCCCATGAAAATGACAAAAACAAAGGACAAACAAGAGACGGCATGTGCAAAGCGTGCTGGATGAAACAGATCCTTAAGCGCACAAAGTATCTATGTCCAAGTTATCTACGGTAAATCCCCGCATATAAGAACCTACTTTGTTGAAGGAGAGGCTGACATAAGTTCTTATTTCAAAGACACTAACACTAATTTGAAGGTATAGAGGTTTTTATTTGAAGGGTGCCTTGTGTAGGCCCTTTTAGAGCCTCTCAAAAGATGTTCAGCCCCATTTAAAAACTTGGAAGGGAGAGGAATCCAACTGTAGACTATGTAGACCTTTCGTGGCTCAGGTTGGGTTCTTGAGCGGATAAATACCACGAAAGAAAGGGAAACACTGTAGATTCTGCAAATATTGTAAAAAAAGAAATTGTAAAAATCTGTACATATGTATTTATACCTAATTATTATGTATCTTAAATGGGTTTTCTTTTTATTTTATTATTTTTGAAAAATTTTACTTTGTAGTAGGTTTGAATTAGCATTTATTTTAGAGCTATCTTTTTATATGCTGACTTTAAATAAATTGATAAAATAATAATGATTTTGGATGGATTTTTATGGACCTAATAACTAATTGGGGAGGAAATCAAACTTTAACAGCCAATTGGGGCCAAAATGAACTAAATAGCAACAATAAATACCAACTTTGCTACCCCTGCAATAAGAACCTATCTTTCATCAAAGTATTTTTTCTATCAAATCTTAAAAAAACTACAGGTGAATTCAACTATGCCACTCATAGCGGAAAAAGACACAAGGTCATCGAGTTTCCACTATGAATGGCATGAAAGTGAAGCGGAATCTTAACAGTTCATCAAAGTGAAGCAGGTTCTTAATGGCAAAGTGCATAATTTAGGAAAAAGAGCCTCAAGGTTCGTCTTTTGGTTGGTTCTTATATGCGGGGATTTGCTGTATTGGAAAACTTATTAAGAGTGGTTACCAGTTGATTAAAGCTAGATTCACATCGGTGGAACCAGCCAAATCCGTATACCTTTTCTAAGACACCCGGTATGTAATCTCGATATCGGCCATTTTTAGCAGCAGATAGACATTTTTTTCATTTGATGTCATCGTTTTTGTGGGCGAACTTTGTTGCCGTTGTCTGTAAGCTTTTCACTATCCAACTTCTGAAAAATTTTGTGACCACTACCTCAATGCAACAATCCCTCGACTGCTTTTGCCAGGCGATCTTGTTTTTGACTTTCCTTCTCTTTAATTTTGTTCATCTTATGCTTGCAAAAGAGGCTTTCCCATTGCCTCTTTCAGTACTGATTAGAGATGTGCCCTCGTCGCGGCATCTACTATTTATTTGAGCATCTGTAGTTGTTTGTTTTCTCATAGGCAGTTTTTATGATGTCATTGTTTCACTGTAGATTTCTGTTTCACGAATGTCTATCTTTAATTTGACAGGTTGAAAGCAAGTTAAAAAAGTCATGTAAGTGAAATGATATGTTAGATTTTTATGAAAGCAAATTTACACGACGTGACGGGTAAAAAAATGAAAATTTGCTTGCCAAATGTTTTTGATGTCATCGCATTTTAATTCCAATAATATATGTAGCTTGTAATTACATAATGAGAACAAACTAATCAAATTTTGAAATAAACTAAACCAGATGAGTCCCGGTTTTATCTAGGGTCTTTAAGGAAATGGAATATTTTATGTATGGAAGATGAATGACTGCAGCCACATCAGAATACCTCGTAGCAGACCATTTCGATGATTGAAAAAGAAACCCCCTTCTTCTAAAAAGGTTGACCGACTAAAAACTTCAGTTTTATCTCAGCATTATCTCAGACAGCGTAGTAAATCAAAGGATCAGTTGGAAAGGAGAGAATCATTCTTCCCGGCCCCTGCCACCCTTGCCCTGCGCGCTCGTTGCGCCTTTGGCGCGTCACGAACTTTACACCATGATAATGCGAAGAGAAAGAAAACGAAAACTTGTATCGGGTCAACTAAAATGGATACCAACTACCCCTAAGTAGATTGCAAGTATTCACCAAGCGATATTTGCTCGTTCTGCCAGTTCGTAATGCTTCGTCTACAAGAGTTTTTACCCGGTGTGATTAACACAGAGATCTAGATTGTAACAGAGCTCAAGAGTAATCTTTTTGATGTAATGTTAATCTTAGTCATCATAAAATTTCTCTTGAAACTAATTCTTTTTGTTAGACATCTGTATTGCACACAGTTTATCTCCCCTAATGGATTTGATAGTACTTGGAGAAGATTCAAATTTATATTTGAACGATGTTTAACAAAAACATTGCTCTCAAGATGGACGATGTGATTTTTTCCCTAATCCGTAGCTTTGGAAAATATGTCGTGTTCTCATCGCCCAGCTTAAAAATTCCGTCAAAATGCAATTTAAGAACTGTTTCAAAATATTTTGAATTTTGATTGCGCAAGGAAGTTGAGACGGGAGCACGTCTCTTGTTTGAATCATCCAATTTCGCGTGATAGTTGGAAGTTCCTGAAGATATTGAATAGTTTTGACACTGTGTTGTTTATTGTTTATTTTGTTTATTTAACGTTTGATCTACCATAATGATGTATTATCGTTTGATTGCTTATATGTCCATAGCCAGTGAACCGATTTTCAGAGACTTTTGTTTTATCCGATTGCCAAAGGCTAAATTGTATTCGAGGGTGTTGGTTGTTGTTTTGCGACGATTTTGTCATGTCGAAAAGGAGATCGATAAACCTGCTCAAATTCAAGCCTTAGATGGCATGAAAAAGAAACAGCCTACTTTTCCAGTCAGCACTTTAGATGTGATACAGAAGGCTGAACTTGTTTGTCGTTAAATGAAAACGAATTCTTGTGAACAAACCCGAAAACACATCTCACATGAGTATTCTACAAAATGCTAGTTATATGTGAATTCTTCTATTCCTCATCAGTTGTAGGCTGCTGTTGAGTATTTCATACCTGGTTGTTTATTATTATTATTATTATTATCATTATTGATTTATTTTAAGTAGGCAACATACAAAAATAGCTATAAAATAAGAGCTAATTCAGGCCTACTATCTAAAAAAGTAAAATTTGTAAAAAAAAGAAATCAAATAGAGAATAATTATCTACAAATACATAAGTTTACAGATATTTACAATGTTTCCATATTTACAATGTTCTTTTCCCCCGGTATTTACAAGGCAGTAAAGTTAGATCAGTTCAAGAACCCAACCTGAGCCATGAAAGGTCCACATAATCTGCAATTGCATTCTCATGCCATCTGAGGCGTGATTTTGAGCAGGTTTATCGACATGAAAAAGTCTTCGTAAAACCACAGTTAACATCCTCTGATACAATTTTGCCTGTCGGCAATTGGATAGACCAAAGTTTATGAAAATCGGTTCATAAGTTCGGATCATATAAGCAAGCAAAAAATAATGCATCATTTTCTGACACCTAGAATGATTGCCAGACGTTACAAGAAGACCTCCAACATGTGGAAAATTATAGAAATCAACCAGATGATATCAAAGCTTTGCTTTGAACCATTGATAAAACTTTACCTTTAATTTAGCGAGCAATTTGAGGTCTTTAGGTATCTTTATTACCTGACTGAAGTTTCAAAAACGAGGCAATACAGAATCCCGCCATTGCTATTGGCTAATCGTACCTTTCCTACGAGTTTCCTGTAGCCTTGTATAATGCGATACAAGGACGCGTTTTTGTCGCCACAGCAACTGCTTTAGGCCTAGGCCTGTGAGATTTACAGTAAACTCAAAGCTAACAAAATGTGTTTGGTTAAATGCGAGTCAAGATTAGAAGATGTCAGGTAATAAAACTCATACTAACCGGTTTTGTTGTTGCACAGGAAAATATAAAGCCCTCGGTCTTAATGCACAGACCTCGCAAGCTCGGTCTGTACTTTAAAGACCTTGGACTTTATATTTTCCTGCACAACACAAAACCGGTTAGTATGCGCATAATATTGAACATAGATAAAAAATGCAAAACGAAAACGAGGCCATATTTCTAGACCAGGTACACCTTGACTTGTCCAAGTCTCACTTTCTTTTATTAGTCGACTGAGATAAAAATGTGGAAAGTAAATAGAACTGCGGGGGAATAGATAAGGAGTTGCGGAGGAGAAGCAGAGAGGAAACTTACCTCTCTCCTTCTCCGTTTCCTTCTCCATTCCCCCGCAGCACTTTTATCTCATTTGACTGATTAAAAGAAAGTGAGACTCCGACAAGTCCACGGTACACCAGGTCAAGTTTCTGCTTGGAGCATAGCCTGCAAAGTTGTGAGAAATGGATAATCAATCTGTAGCGCTTCACAGGGCTTTTGTGCCGACGCCATTTTGCGCTAGGATGAGAAGGAAGAGCGTTTCCGGTCAGCCTCGTTTTGCATTTTTAATCTATGTTATCTGTGTTATAAAAAAGCTGTCGAAGTAGCGATAAAGATATCATGCTTTAGTCAGTTTTTCTGCCATTGAGACAACCTCAACGAACTTTTCGTATCATTGGAGATGAATGATGGATGAATAGACCTTTTAGCTCCTCCACAAAGGGTCTGGATCGAATTGTATTTTTACGAACTTTGTAAAAATCTAATGAATCTTCTCATGTGCACAACAGCGATCGAAGCTGCAACGCTATTTATTTAAACATGTCGTATGGTGATGTGTAAAAATGCTGCTCGATTGAGACTCCTTTGTACACTAGCTACAAGGCCTATTAGTTTTAGGGTTTTAGTTTTGATGAAGACAAAACACTTGCTACAGACTCTCTTAAAGGACAAGTCCAGGGTTGATGAATTATCGTTAAAAAGCAACCTTACCACCTGCTGAACACCAGTCATGAGTTCTTTCCAAGTTTTCAAGCCTTGAACTTTCATAAACTCGACGATTAACTTTCGTGAGTTAGGCCAAATATCGTCGCCTTTTTGTATTTTGTACGAGTATGCGAAGGCACGAGAAGGAGGCTAGCAATGTAAATGGTAATATCAGCACATTTGGCAGCCTCTTTCAGGTCACCGTGAAATGACGTCATAGAAAATGACGTCGTTTCGCGTTTCTTAGTAGATTCAAATATGTAGTTTCGCAGATTAAAAGAGAAAAACATTGGAAAAAAGTACTACACACTGTTCACAACTGTGTAATCTCTTCAGTAATCAACAATTACAACAACCCCGAAGCACGATTTTTTGAATTGGTCCATAAGTATAATTTCGACAGTTACCAAAAATTGCAAATATTTTTTGTTCACTTGCTACGTATTGTGTTCTTTCCCTGATGATGAAATGATTTTATTTGCATTTTCGTATAGGCGAAGAGTACAAAAGTCTTTTGGAGAAGAGAGAAACAACGCGAAACGATTATGAAGCAAAGTTCACTGAAACAGCAAAGGTACAGGCTTTTCATGAAAAGAACCCCTTTGTATAGGAAGCGAGTGCTAGAGCTAGGGAGATTAAGTAAACTTGGTCCTTGGTCCTTTTTGTCGTTAGGACCACAAAAAGATTAAGAAACTTTTGCACTAAATTTGATAGGCATCAAAAGAAGTAAACAAGGTTGACATGTTCACAGAGGAAATATAATCAGAATTTTTCTCAGTTAGCATGCCTTTCTAAACATGATAGTAAGTCATGAATCTATTGATATTGAAATTGATCTACAATCTTTGCCAAGACTCTTGAAAAGAAATCGCATATTTTTCCTCTTCTCTCCCCCTCCCCCTTTACATTGTCGGTTTCTTGTGCGATTGCGCAGTGCGTTAGGGCACAACCAAGCAGCCGAATTGCTTTCTTTCAAGTCTGGTGACCATATTTTCGGACCAACATTCTTCAGGGGGGAAGAGTGGTGCGGAAACAGCGTGGGGTGAAATGTTTTGTATGGCTAATCAGATGAAAAAGCAGCAAAATGAAGTTTTTTTTCAAGTTGTTTTGGCAAGGATTGTAGCCCAGCTGAAAATGTCTCTTGCAACTGTAACCTTTCTAAGGCCCCGTCCACACGTATCCGGATCTTTTGGAAAACGCATCTTTTTTATCAGTATTTGGTTCGCGTCCACACGGAGACGGCGTTTTCGGTCACCGAAAACGAAGCTTTTCGAAAACGCTCTCCAGCGTTGATCTTTTTGAAAACGCCGTTTTCCTGTTGTCGTGTGGACGGGTGAAAACGGAGCTTTTCGAAAACGCTGACGTAACAAGCGTCAATTTAGCACCAATCAGAGCATGCGCTCGGTTCTTTTGGGATCACGCGAGGGCATGTTGCTTGTCTGTTTTCTTGTATCGAAGCTGCAATGTCAAATATCGTTATCGAATATCGAATTTTACTTTCGAATAGCGAATTTTGAATGTCACAGCGTTTTCATGTGGACAGGGATAATTTTGAAAACGGTCCTCGTGTGGACGCGGATCTTTTTTTATACGGATAATAAAAGCTGCGTTTTCAAAAAGATCCGGATACGTGTGGACGGGGCCTAAGATAAGATACAGATATATTTCCAGTGTTATTCTGGTAATTTACAAACAAATGACGTCATAAGTTGATACTTAAAACCAGTTGATGACTTGAAAACGTTATGAGACATAAAAAATTTAAACAGGTTTCCTTATCATTCGACTGTGCTGTTCCTTTGCATCAATGAAACTTGTCACTTCAGGTCATCATAAAGATTCGGTGTTTATGTCAAAGAAAACCAAGAAGCAGCTGTGTCTTGAGTGTTAGGCCTTTTTGATCTATCTGCAACACGTTCCCCGCTCGGCGCGTTTACCAATCTAATCTTCAATCAAAATGAAGGGAATTCGACTGAGACGAGCCGAATTGTAATTGTGAGTGGCTAGGTCATTGCTGGCGGCTAGCTTATGCTACCAGAGAGAGTAGAAAGGTACCGGGGTGAGTGACAGAATACCAAGACAACAACATGTGTTGTTGCTATAAAATTGAATTGAATTGAACTGAATATTGCTGCAAAGTAGCACGATTGTAGACTTGTGCCTTTTCTTCCCTTGTTTCAATGCATTCTTTCTTCAATAGGTATTCATGATATTACTCTTAAAAAGCAGGCCTACTTTAGGCCCGCGTAAATTGATGCCGTAGTCACCAGTCAAATTGCTAGAATAGACGATTACGCTAAAGATGGCGGCAGGGAACTTCTCACCAAGATGCATTGCGTTCTTTAATCGAATTCCTATAGAATCGTTATGGATTCGCAATTAGAACGCAGTGCATCTTGGTAAAAAGTTCCTCGCCTCCATCTTTAGCGTAATCGTCTATTCAATTTTCAACCAATGTGGAGGAGCTATTTAGACTGTTGTCATTGCTGCGTACAAAATACGGTTGATGAAGCCAAGAGTTCTCGCAGCTACGATAGATCTATTTGTTTCTACAGAGGAAGATCACTGCCTGAAAGGTATGCATTTTGCGATTTGTAGGTCAGAAAAACATTTTTTTTTTATTTTATATAATCCATTAAAATAAACACAAAACATTTACAGCTACTGTGCCTGTCATGGCGGGAATAGACACTAGGTCATCGGAGTTCCCACCATGACAGACACTCACAATTCAAATATTTACATTTTTCCAACAAAGAAGAAGAAAAAAAAACAATTTTAACGTCTGTCTCACATTTGATGTCAGGCAACGACCCCTGCAAGGCTATCAATGCGTGAAAAACGAGTGCAAGTCAATGAGCATGGGACCCCCATGTGCAGACAAAACAGCCACTACCCCCTGCCACCCGCGCCACCCCAATCGGGATAGCAAGCGAGAAAAACAAAGGGCAGCAGCCATCCAGCCACACAGCAGGAATCCCTTCCACCCATTACCCCGCACCCACATTGAATGGTAAACAAATATATTCATTGGAGTTTTAATCACCTAACATCAAATGAGAGACAGAAACAACTACTGCTAATACTACAAAAAGAAAATATGGGGAGAGGGAGTGCTGCTTTGTTATTTTTGGAATGTGCTTCACTCGAATCTCTTCGTTGCCTTAATGTAACTAATTGTTGCTTCCATAATTATCCTATTTGCAATTTGGGTCAGATCTGGATTTCCAAAAAGAATTAAATGGCATAAAGATGGTGTGTCCAGTTCTGCTATGTTTAATCCAGGAATATCTGATAAGCTGCCAAGAAGATCTCTCCGTGCTTCTTCGAAAAAATGGCAGTGCAGGAAGAAATGCTCACTATCTTCTTCAGCTCTGCCACAAAGGCAGACAGGATCTAGGCAATCGAAATTATGCCTGAATCAAAGAAAAACATCATTCTTTGTAATAAACGTTTCCTTTTCAATGGTCAAACTCTTTGACCAGATTTTCAAGCGATTTTGTTGAGCGAAAGAGAACTCTAGTTAAGGCCATTTTGAAAAAGTAGGCCCATTTTTTGAGAGTAATATCATGAGTCCCTGTTGACCAAATGATATCAGCAAATCAAAGAACGCTGGGAAGAAAAAGGCATAAGTCTGACACAAGTGTAGGAAATCGGTTGCCTTTGCAGCCGGTATGCTCGGTTTTGAAGTGGAAATTTTCTGAACAGTTATAATTTTGGATGGAGAGATTGTCTGATTTTGGTGGATTAGATTCTCCTCTCTAAAGACTAATTTCTAGTCAGGTCACGTCCATACATGTCCTAAAATTTTTGAAAATGGATCTCTCTTATCCGTATAAAAAGATCTGCGTCTACATGAGGAGCGTTTTCGAGAATATTCCCGTCCACACGAAAACGCTGTGATATTCGAAATTCGAAAACGGACGAAAAAATGTCCTCCTGTGATTCCAAAGATTCAAGCGCGTGTTTGATAGGCGGTAAATTGATGCTGTGACGTCAGCATCCTCGAAAAGCTCCGTTTTCATCCATCCATAAGGCAACGGTAAAACGGCGTTTTGAAAAATGTTCACTCTGGAGACCGTTTCGAAAATCTTCGGTAAGAAGAGGGAAGAAGGTATTTAGGGGGCTCTCTTACCCCGAGCTGATGACAGTGGGAGTTCATGAATAATAACTCTGTGTTTTATTCTTGCTCTTAAAGAAACACGTTCTTTGAGATTATTGGATTATGATTCTTCTGCACAATGACCGGCCATGTTGATGAAATGAAAATTGTATTTACAGGTGAAAGTGGCCACAAATGCGATTCTAGCAACCTTGTTTTTTTTTCTTTCCCGTGGAGCATGCCCCCGTACCGTTCAGATGAGTGTGCCTTCGGTGCACAAATATCTTTTGTATTGCAAGAGGCCCATCATTCCTAATAATGGATATGTAGATCTTGCTAATGATTGCTTGTTACAACTGTTATTGTATGGTGATAAAGATTTTCCTGACTTAGTGAATAGGCATGTCCTTGAACTTCCATTAAATTTTATACATAAAACTGGTCGATTCGATTGAAGTCTTATACCAGACCCTTCCATAAGCCACCCAATCGTAGCGTTGTTTTGTAATTTTTTTTATTTTATTTAGTTTTCTTTTGTCTTTATCTTAGATATCGTAGCAGAAACGTATAGTAATTGTAAGTAGCTTAATTAGCAAACTGTATCGTAGTTGTTACTCTAGTTCCATGTCTTTATGTTATGGCCGTGGTGTTGTCATTTATTTTTGTTCCCATGGTATCGTCCTGTTGTGTTGCATAGTTATTCAAAGTATAGTAGAATGTAGCTTCGTAGTAATAGTATATATAGATATCAAAAAAATTCCTAATGATTGGGCTCATAATTGGTCTCCGTGGTTCTGTCCCCCGTCTTCGAGTAACGACAGCCCCTTTTGACTTTAGTTTCTAGTTTGCAGTTGCAGCTTCCAGACGGATCTGACAACTCTAGCCCATGGTTGTTTCCGCTTTTAACTCTATCATGTTGGACTAGAATCCTAAATTTTTGTATTTCTGTTTTAGAAATTTGAAACACTGGAACACGAACATTTAACTGAGCTTCTTGCTTTTCTTGGCAAATATGGAAACTGTATGACGACTGAAAGAGTTCTCTTAGATCAGGTTTGTCTGCTTTTAGCTATACTCGTATTGTCCTTTTGTTTCCAAGCGTTTCAAACATGGCTTGAAGGAGAAGACTACTTGTAACATCTGTGCAACATCTGTCAAAGCTTTGTAGAAATTTGATAACTTTTGAATACCCCTAGAAGTTCAAACAGTGGCCCAAAACCCATCACCAAGACAGACCTGATACTAGACCTCTATAGTTTGCATTGCTATTGGATTTTGGTGAGTGAAAGTCAGGATGGTTATATATTCCCTCATCTTTCACGCCACAATGCCCTGTATATTGGGAAAGCCCCCTCAAAATGCCTGATCGTCACGTATATTCGGGGTCAATGCCAAAAGCTGTCCTTAATGAGCTTTGTCTCATAAGTTCTGTACTCAGATGGTGATGCTTCCGTCCAGCCTTTGACTAGAACATATGAATACCAGGCCAAACAGAAAAGGGTTCTCACTTGAAACTTTCTTGCAACTTTCATTTAAGCCTACAGTCACTTACAGAATTGTTGAGCCACCTTGAAAAATGATATTTTGGTCCCCCCTCCCCCCCCCCATGTCAACGTGTCAACGTTGTTTTGAAAAAATTACCTGATCGAGATGACACGCCTGACTTGGCAACTGTTTTTGGTACTGCAACATTGAAGAGAGGGGGGGGGGGAGAAAACAGAGGCAAAATAGTGAACATTTGGGGGTGGCTCAACAATCTTGTAGGTGAATGTATGTGCACGGGCTGTAGGAAACGCTGAATTTGGAAAAATATTTATTTATGATGCATCAAGTTATTCCTATCCTTATTTATCATTTCGTTCGTGATATATCGTCTTGTGTTCCCCATGTGTGTACCATAGGTGGGTGCTTGTCCTGCTCAAGCGAAAATCCTCGTCATCTTACAGCAGTTGAGTGGCATATTTACGTTGTGAGTGAAAAGATAGATGATGTTGTGCGAAGATTAGAGGATGGCGTTGCAGCCATCTTAAACTGGTTTCCTAATAACTATATGAAACTTAACGAAGAAAAATGCCATGTAATCATTTTTGGTGGAATGCATGACGATATACGAGTTAAAATTGGTACTTCTGTGATCAGAGAAACAAAGGAGCAAATGCTCTTAGGAATCAACATAGACAATAAACTAACATTTAAGTCCCACGTTGAAACGCTCTGTAAGAAGGCTGCCCAAAAATTACATGCTCTGGCTAGAATTGCGAATTATATGGAAACTGAACAACTTGCATCATTGATGAATGCGTTCATCATGTCACATTTTAGTTATTGCCCATTGGTATGGATGTTTCATGATAGGAACATAAATAAAAAAATCAATAAGATACAAGAAGGGGCCTTACGTATTGTATATAAAGATAATCATTCAGATTTTGAAACTCTACTCGTGAATCAAAATTCGTCATCTGTCCATCAGAGAAATCTGCGGTTACTTCTAACTGAAATATATAAAACAAAATCAGGAAACGCCCCTAGCTTTATGAAGGAGATTTTCATAGAAAAGGTTCCTTCATATGAGCTGAGGGATGGCGGAAACATATGTTTACCAAAAGTTAAAACAATGAGGTTTGGAACAGAAACTGTGCGGTTCCTCGGTCAGAAGCTCTGGAGGACACTATCTGCCGACATAAAGGATTCTGAATCTCTTTCAGTGTTTAAAAGAAAAATCAAAACGTACACGGTTAGTTGTGACTGCAGACTATGCAAGCGATATGTGGAAAATTTAGGGTACATTTGATTTAGTAGAAAATTTAGGATACAGTTAATTTCTTTTTTAATTTATAATTGTAGTTGGCCTAAATTAGCATCTTGTGCTATTTGTATATTGTTAGCCAACGTTAAATAAATTGAAGAAAAAATAATAATAAGGGCCTTTGAGGTCACGCCACTCTCCCTCTACGCACTGAGATTAAAATATCTCTTTCGCAGAAGTACACACAGGAGGAAACCAACTCGATATATCACCAACGAAATGATAAATTAGGATAGGAAAAACTCAATGCGTCATAAATGAATTCTTTTCCAAATTTAGCATTTCCTGTAGTCTGTGCTATGTGCTCGTAGCGATAATAGGGACCTTAAGCAGTCAGGACGGCAACGCCAGCCAGAACGTCATGTTGTATGATACAAACTGAGTATAGTTTCCTACGTTACCTTCACACGTTCTAAAATATGACGAGGCAAAGTCTCCTTCTTCATTTAAATACTTCGAAAGCTCTGTTTCCTTGATAATTAACATTTAAAATGACTGAGTTTCACTTTGAAGATCCAGATCTGAAGAACAGCACGTTAGAAATTTGATTTTCAAGTTGTGCAATTGAAAAGGACAACTTCACAGACTCTCAGGGGAAGCAAATTTGAACGGAAAACAAAGGGTCTTTTCAAGCTGAAGTTCGGAAACAAAGGGCACATTTGCAGTGTCGTTGCAGTCGCCATCCTAGTTGCTAACGGTCCCTAATCCTTCTGCAACAGTTGCTTTCCTTCAACTGCTTATGCCTTGTCGAATCTTTGCATTGAAACAAATATACTGGGAGACCCAGGAGCAGTTCTTACTTTTCAAAATTCATGGCACCAAAGTACTTGATGCATCGGAAAGAGACTACGTACGTACGATGCCAAGACATTTTGAAAATGTTAAAAACAATTGCGGATAGGCCTTTCGTTCATTCGGAAACGGCACGCTTTTTGCTGGCAGATTTTGCAAACGGTAGATTTTGAAAACGGAACACTAACCGGTCGAAAATGATGAAAACGGAATGGAAATTAAATGCTTTCAAAATGAGGCTCAACTGTTCCTAAGCTACAGGTACATTTATTTTGCATCAAATTCTTTGAGAGATTAAACCGAGTTTGTTACCGTGGAATTCTCTATCGTTTTCAAAATTTTTCCAGTATCGTGCGTGTGCCAACTCAAATTTTGCTACCGTCACATTTTCACAATGTGCTAGTCTGCGGTGCGACCTCTACGGGAAATTTCTCTCTCCCATAAAGGTCGCACCGCAGACTAACAATGTGCCGGCATCGTGGGAACATAGACTGAATCGAATGAAAGCTGAGTGACAGAAGTATTTTGATAATTTTTTTGTGCTTTTATTAGAATTAGCAATATAGGTAAAATCGACTTCTTTAAGGTTCTTTTAAGTTTTAGGCAGCGTTTAGACGGAGCCTGTTAGAACCGCTCCGCATGGAACTGATTGGAACTGCTTGGAACTGTTTCCACTGTATCCCGTTTACACGGGATCGGTTCCGAAAAGCTGCAAGGGCTTTGTTAAATCGTAAATGTTTTTCAAAACAAAGACGTCGGCATGTCTTTTGTGTATCGAAACAAAGACTAAAATTCTTTTAATTCCATCGTTGAAGACGTCTTTTGTTTCTTTAAGTGCTTAAACAATGAATAGCAGCGTCATTTCCTGGCCGTTCCTGTTTGGAACCGTTCCACCCGTTTACACGAGACCTTCCTGGGTACGGTTTCAAATGGGATCGACTTCGTAAGTGGACTCATTTGGGTACGGCTAGCAGTTCAATTTGGAACGATTCCAGCGGATCCCGTGTAAACGCAAGGCCTAAGCGTACCCTTCTGGGTACGGTTCCCAGTGGAACCGACCCCGTGTAAACGCTGCCTTAGGTTCTTAATGTATATTGCTATTTTCTCTTGTAATTTATGTATATCCTTGATTGATAACAGCACATTGTTGCTGAACAAGCTTTAACCTGTATAAATATAATATTATTATCATTATTATTCAAATATTATACTATTATTTCATTATTATTTTATTATTCAAGAATATTGAATGGTTGTGAAATGTTTGAAAAATATCTAAAGCACTCTGAAAAAGTAAGAACGTGAAACCTTTTGATACAGATAATCCAAGAAATTACATCAGGCTGATTTTAAAAATTAAAGGCCCTTATTTGCAGGTTTTTTTGTTCCTTGACGATCCATTATTGAAGTCTTCTATTTGCGTGAAATAGTTAATTTTGATCCTTTGTCAATCCTCCTTCCTCCATTGATCCCACGCTACATTTTGAAAATTAACCATCTATTCCTACGAGTTTCAATCTAGACTTAGAGGAAGCCATTACTTAATCTAGACACTTGCGCATTCGTCTTTATCATTCCCCCGGTTTTCTTCCACGTGCATGTGTTTCAATGAACTTCATATAGACAGAAATCTTCGTTTTGTATTCACAGATCATTGAAGAGTTTTCAAGGAATATGGATGCATTTCGAGTTTCAAGTCTTCTCGAGCAATTTGTTTGTGCCAAAGAAACTGGAAAGGAAAAACCAGGTAAAGATATTTTGCTTCTTACTCAGAAAACAATCATTTAAAGAAATGTTGATGATCACTCGGTACTAAACTGTCTTTGACCGCGTTTAAACAGATCAAAAATTTTTCGCTTAACATTAAAAAACTAATGTTTGGCCTGTTTGGCCACCTTATTTGGTCTCATAACATTTGTTGGACGTTGTTGGATGACAGCAGTCAAAAAAATTCTCAAACATTGTTGTGTGAAACGTTGGAACTGTTTGATTATCCAACGAACTTTTCGCGAAACATTTGGTCTTCTTTTAGCAATTATGTCTTCTTGCGTTCTCCGCAGCGTCTCAGAAACTGCACAGGCACTTTCTGATCACACGCTTCGAACAAAATGTTCGAGGGAAGGTTTTGTGAAATGTTAGTAGGTCTGTTTGACCATCGACTCACAACATCAAAAAAGTCAAAATATGCAATTAGGTAAATGTTTGGTGAAATGTTTGATCGATTTGACTGGGGCTTTAGACCTCTTTTCAACTGTACGCAATGGGCCTGTTGCGAAAGCACAATGTATCAGCCTCCCGTTTACATAGTTCATGTTGGTCTGTAACACTTTTGCTCCTTCTGTCCACAGAAAAATCTTCTTGTGGAGCAGTTTAAACGCTTTTAAACCTTAAAAATTTTGTAGTGGATCAAATTGTATCTGTAAAGTGTAAGTGTTGTCTTAATTTATTCCAAAATGTTCACATTTTAGTGCTCAAGATTTGTGCTGAGTTATTTTTCGGGGTTGACTGAAAGAGATGGATTCTGCAAAGATATATTTTTAGTGCTCATGACTCAAGAATATCAATGCAAAATAAGCTAGAAATGTTTTGTCAGCTTTTATTTAACTTTGAGCAGCACTTTTGAGCAGCCCCATTATCACACTTGAAAAGGGTCAAATCGTTTGGATGGTCGTCTGGTGTGAAAACTTGGCAGACAGATCTTGCACGGAGAAGTCGTCCGATTTTAAAAGTCTATTTGTTCATCCTTCCCTGACTATTTGTGGCAGGCCGACAAGAGTGCATAAGCCAGCCTCGAAAATATCATATGTGAGACAAATTGTCCGTTGATTCGTCTTTGTTCTTTTAGTGTTTGGCTGTTGTAAAGGTTCCTCTTAGGCTACGTTCACACTGCTCCGTTTTCATTTCTATCCGTTTTTGTTGATTAAAACGCTGCCCGTTCACATTGCTCCGTTCTCAAATGAATACGCTATGAAAACGATAGGCGTTTAAATTGCTCCAACAAAACGATGCTGTTAATCCCCTTTTCAAAACAAAGCCTTTTGTTAATAACTGTCAACAAGGCGCCAATCGCGACTTTGAATGTCATAGTAATCAGAAGTCTATTAACAAAGGAATGTACAGCGTTTTCAAATGTCTCCGTTTTTGGCGTTCACACTGTAAACGGATCGTTTTCAAAACGCACCGTTTTCAAATTTATGCGTTTTCATTTGCGTTTTCGAAAAGGCCCGTTTTCACAGCGGAGCAATGTGAACGCAAGGCAAAAACGGAGAAGTTTTACTCCGTTTTCATATGAAAACGTAGCAGTGTGAACGGGGCTTTAAAGGGCTGCATCGCCAAAATTGTAAACAAAGCTATTAACAATATTCTTTTAGTCACATGTCCATTATTGTCCGCAGTTCATTTGGTGGCTTCACCCGATCAACAAACAGTCTCCTACGCGCAGCCTCAACTCCTCGTTACAGGAGTTGAGGCTGCACCCAAACAAACAAACAAAACGTGAAAACCCTCTTATATCTGAGCAATCGTAAGACATATGACAAAAAGTTTTTATCTTCAAAGCAACGCATTATTTTGAAAAAAAAGGGTTTTCTGTGTAATAACGGCTTTCAAACCACTGTAAATTCATTGTTTCGATAAAAGCTTCAGAGACAGAGCCCCATTCAATTATCGTTAATTACTTGAAAGGTTGCCGCTGTTAATAGATTTTGCTTTATCTGGAGGATAAAAGAGCTCCTATTTGTATCAATGCAAGACTTTAAGAATCCATGCTGATTAAGTTAAAAGTCAACAGTTTCAGACGAATGAATTTCAGATAAGATTTTTTCGGAAGAAAGTTTTCGATCTTTTTCTCACGGAATTTAGGACGTTTTTGCAAGAAATCTCAGACCACTAAAAAGCCATGAATTTTTCAGTCTAATCATGGGTAATAATGCACTGTGTTTGTAGCTAAGAAATTAAAGTTTATTACCTCGATATTACTGTTTTACTTTGTTACTTTCTCTTCAGCTGAAGCCTGACTTGTTCTAGGAATCAAATTCAGATGGCTCCTGCGCGTCTGAACAGTTAATTCCTACACAGCATTCATTCTCATTTAAAATTCCTCTTACAATAAATATGACATATTAGAGGCGGTTTGAAATGAGGATGGACGCTGTGTAGGAGCCAACAGTTCAGACGTGCATGAGCCATTTGAATTTGATTTCTAGCACTGGTTATGCTTGGGCCAAAGGGGGAAACAACGAAGAAAACTATGGTAATATCGAGGTAAAATCATTAATTTCCAAGCTACAAACACGGTGTATTATTACCCATGGTGTAATTTAGCTCATTTCATGCTACAGATGTCCTACATTCAGACTATGCTTCACTTTAGGGATGGTTGGTCAGAAATCTCCTAAATGATTGTTTTGTGAGGATGATGAAATAATTTCTTTGATGGATTTTAAAATATATGAAACTGAAGCTGATTTAATGTCTTTCACTAATGAACACTCATATATTTCATATTTTAAACATATAAGGTACAGGTTACTAAATTCAATAAGTTTATTGTTTTGCGATTTGGCCCTGTGAAAATTAAGTAAATCCCTTTCTTCGTGATCATGACAAGATTTGTTCAAACAGTGGAAATGTTTTCCTTACTTTTTCTGTGCGGAAAAAATTTTCGGACACTAGATATTTTTGATCACAAAAATTTCAGACATTTAAGTCTCCGGACGTATTAAATGTTCGAAAATATTATCGTGCAAAACTTTTAGCTTATGATTTACAAGCAGATTATTTAGTGATGATTTCCTCAGAATGCATTGCTTCAAGACCTTCAGTGTTAAGAATTCTTTATGTTGTTATGATTTCAAAAAGTTTTTTGGAGAACAATTGAAGTTTAGATTCTTTGTACTAAAATTGGTATTTATCATTTTACTTATAACTTGCAAAGAATTTTTGTTCTTGTTGAAAGTTAATCTTATCCACCTTCCCAATCCAAAGCATTGTCAAAGAATTGAATTTAAGGGTGATTTGGCATCCAAATTAATGAAGAAGCTCTTCCTAGTATGTTTTGGAGATATTGTTAACGCTAGCACTTTGCGCATCCTTGTAAGGCTGCGTCAGCCATTTTCTTTCCTTTCCAGAGTTTTGCGGTTTGTTTTGAAACTTAACCAGATCGAGTAGTTTATTGGTTAGATGAAGCTGCCCAAATACACCGGATCGCACTGTATCCGGAAGCAAATGAGATCTTTGTCAGATCCAGCATTCATATTTTTGGATATGACTATGATCCCGGCTAGTAGAGGATGCAAATTCATTCTGTCGGCGAGGTTCTGCGTACGTAAGCAATGAAACTTGTCATATGGTCTAGGGCTATACATTTTTTGAATAGGCTCCCGTTTTGCTCTGCAGCTGAGCTGAACCTATTTATTGGACATTTTTGATGATGTCAGTCATCCCAAAAGAAAATGAGCGACAAAAATGATGGAATGGCTTGGCCTTTACTTCGAAAATCGAGAGTCTTACTTAGCCCACAACACGCAAAATATGTGAAACAGAACAGTTAACGGTGTTATTTCTCTTGAACCTGAACATGCAAAATTAATTATTGATTAAAATGTGTGGGCATTTGATCGCATTTTGTCTGAATTTTCAGGCGATTTTATTCGAAATCTGTGTGTTTTAACTGTTATACTTGTGGGCATACTTAAAACCTTGTGGAAAGCTTGCTTTACCTCTCCTTTGTTGAAATATCTCCTAAATATTGATTGTTTTCTTCTTTGAAATCTCCTGCTGAAACCCTCGTAGGCTTTATTGCTGTATCTCTTCATGTTCGCTCGCTTTATGATCATACAAGGACAGACACTCTTGATAGTTTCGCTCAATGTACAGGAATAAATATTCTTCTTTTTGCGTCAGGGAAAGTCCGAGTAAAATGCGTCTTAATGATTAGTGAGGACCAACTTGAGGTAAAATATTTAGAACAAGAAGAGACAGAAAGGATGAGAAGAGAGGAAAATAAGTAGATAGAAATTACATGAATGCTGCTGAAAGTGAATATCAGCACGCTCTTGTGAATAAGAGATTCAAGGAAAGGAAGGAACCTTTTAGGCCCCGTTTACGCTATACCAGATAGCTATTTTCGCGTCTCGTTGCGAGTGACTATTATCGGATAGGTTAACTGTTTACAAGATACGGGATAGCCATCGTCGGGTCTTAACCTTCCTACCAGTTAGGCCTTCTGTTTACATCATAACGAAGCAATCTAATTTTGTCTCTTAATCTTTTGTTTTCAATTTCATCGTGTCTGATCGTTCTCGAAACAAAGAATTGTGGCCATGGAGCCAAATGTATCGGATAGCATCATTTACATCATGCCATGACCATACCGGAGTGATTTTCAAATCACCTGAGAAGCGAAGTGACGTTCATGCTGATTTGTGGAGTGTCTGGTATCGGGTAGCTTTGGTGTGATGTAAGCAGCACCTTAAATAAGCTCTATCGCCAAACTTTAATCGAATCTGTAAGCACCTCCCATAGGCATGCGTCCATTCTGCCCTTTCGCTTCGCTTCCCCCCAAGCCACCAAAAGTAACCGTCAAAATTCACATTTATCTGAGCAATCCTAAGACATATGAACGTTTGGTTTGTTCCTTTGTGAAGTACGATGATTTAACTTTCAAATAATATTTTCATTTTGGAAAGAAAGGTGAAAGGTCTGTGCCGCATTGCCTTTGAAAACTGAAGAGCAAAATCACCGCTTCAACAAAACCTTGAGTGCGAAGCCCCTTGAAGCGTGTACCAAAGTAAAACAGAAGAGAAAGCAAGCTGCGCAACATGTTTTTCTACATATCATGTATCACCACAGTCACAGGTGTTGGAGAATTGCTCAGTAATACATGATTCAGCAAAAATGTGCAAAGATTTAATCATACCTACAAGTTAACTGCGTTCAATTTCTTTTAAATCCTCTATCAGTTACATAGACTCCTTTCTCTACATCTCTGTTTTTTAGGCTATAAATTGTGTTGTGTTGTTGCTGTTGTATATACTCAGTACAGCTGCAACAACACAACACAAATTATGACCTGTCGAAAACAGAGATGTAGAGAGAGGAGCTGTGTAGCTAATAGAGGATTCAAGAGAAATTCAAAGCAGTTAACTGGTAGATATGGTTAAATCTGAGTACATCTGTGTATATTACTGAATCGTGTAAGTATTACTGAACCATTCTCCGCGACCTGTGGTATCACCATGACTCTTTGCAAAGGCGAAGACAGTTTGTGATACATAAGCTGTTGCGATTTTCTGCTTTCGTGATCATAATGCTGACACTTTGGTCTTTGCTATTCTGAGGACCAATTTAAGTCGTCCAAATTAATAACTGAGCTGACTAGAAATGATGTTTGCCCCTGTCAACTTATGCAGCAAACTTGAGTACTCAAGGAAAAGCTTTCATTGTTCAGGTCTAAGAGGGCAAAAGCTTGAGCTAAATCCCTACCACCGTCAGCGGACTCTCTACTTTGCAAAAATCTAAAAAAAACGCCTAAACTACATTTTAGAAGCTGAATCCAAATCAAACACTACCCCCAGGAAGATCAGCCCCCTTGAATTATCGGTTCTTATATGTAATGTTATTGTATGCTTGCATATTTAGATTTTTGCTGAAGGGATTTTCACGTATATAAATAATGTATGATAATGTATGATAATGATACCAATGAAACAGTATGGGCAGGACCGTCGAGAGGTGAAGGATTTTGGCGCCGGAAAATTTTCGAACCACACCTTTTTCTCGTGGATCACGCCCTCCACTGCACTGGTAAAACACTGCTTTTAGAGAGGGATGCAATCTCCTATAAACTGTTAAAACAATTCATAGATGGAAAATGCTTCAATCTCGTGTGCAGAGACTTGGATGGAAATGCAAGTAGTGGGCTCGCAGGCCTAGAATTGTTTCTCGCGGAGGAAAGTTTAAAACAAAGAGAAATACGTCATATATATCTTTCTGGGCCCCTAAAGACCCCTGGCCGCTGGTAACTACCCTGGCTACCCTCTTTGCGGACGGTGCTGAGTGTGGGACGACATGAAATTCTCTATATTTCATAAAGGGTTGCATGAAATATTCTAGTGTTCGTCCTTGTTTGGTTTTCGTTTCAAATTTGTTTTGACTGCGAGAGTCTTTGATGTGTAAATTGTAAAGAGTATTTATTGATCGAAAAAATCGGCTAAGGTTGGTTTACACTCTTATCAAGTCAGGTGATCAGTCCCTTGATAAAACATAATTCGTTTAACATTTTTCATGCCATTAAAAAGTTTGCCATGAAGGCTAAAAGTTGTCTAATACTGAAACTTCCAATCCAAACAGTAAGGTAACAGGACTTTAAATGGGTAAAACAAACGTTTGCCGATGTGTCTATTGTACAGAGAGAGTACAAATGCCAGATGTCTAAAGAAGTTGTCCCGTTTGCTTCACCAGACAGTGAATTCGTACTCGCTTTTCACTGTCTTTTGACTGTTCTGTTTACTTTGTAGCACCGATGGAGTTTCAAGAAATCAACTTGTCAGTGCCCCCTGTTGATGTCGAAGCTATAACAAGTAAGGAAAAAGAATTTTATTTTTGAAGTATGTCTCAAATAAGATGCAATGTGAGATTTTTGCAAAATCGCAAAATTACTCATGCAGTCACTTCAGTTGTTGTTTTTTGTAAGCATTTTCACGTAATATCCAATTTAAGACAGGCTATGATTTGATTCAGGGCTTATTCTTTTGGGCATCTGAAGTCTGCTGAAAACGATCGAGTTCGCAAAGAAAAATGCCAGTCGCCAAAAGAATAAACATTGTGAAACGGTAGAGCTGGCAGACTTCGCAGAGGAAATCCTCAAATGAACGAGAATTCTAAAAATATGAGAGATTTCAAATGCAGTGCTTGGCTGAGAGAATTGAAGCCATTGCCTTGAACTTGTATTTTTGTTATGAAATAATTGCCCACGCGGAATCGTGATGGCGATTCCGTGTAGGTTTGTAGTCTGCCGCGAGAAAGTAAGCCTATTTGAAAGATCACTGTGAAGCTGCGTCAGCAAAATTTTCCACCACTCAGTATTATGACGCAGAACAATTCAGGTCTTTGTTCTTTATGTTTTCATGCCTTGCACAGCTCAATGACAATCGATTTCATGACAATTGATATTGTACTGATCTACAAACAAGCATTTGTCTGGGTCTTCACAAGACTTCCGCTGTCTTGAATTGCCAGACAGATATCAAGATCTCGTTGTTTGGAAATTATTGATGTGTAAATGGTTTTGACATTTTGATTGGAGATTTGTTTACAATGCAGGCTTCCACGAGAAAGCCCTAGCAGGAAGTCCGCCTGGGTATGCAAGGGCAGAGCCAGTGTTCTTTTCCCGCTGCAAATTGAGCAGGAAGGTCGAAGTAGGCCAAATTTCGAAGTATTTTCCTTTTGAATCAAACGAGGAGCTTGGTTTCTAACAGCGCGAGAGTATTCTTCGCTGTCTGTGATCTCGTGAACATTTCAAAACAAAGTTTTTGGTAGCCGCTCCGATTTTCTCCCAATGCGATTCAGGCTTGCGATGAAGCGTGGGCATTAGTTAGCGATAGCTACTTCTAGTAGATAGATGATAATGATAATGAATATTTTGTAATGATAACATTCGTTACTTTGATTGACATGACACACGATTAGAGGGGAAGTAGTGACTGCAAACAACGGGAATTTCAGGGTTGATTAGTCAGACCTGGAGCAAGGGCAGATTTTGTGACACAGCTCATTTTGACCGACACCACATCTCCAGTCGATTTGCAACTGCACACATGAAATTCTCACAACAGCCAATACTTCAAGTAAAAAAGCCGCGAAAGGTGGCCTGGAGAAGGGCGATCAATCACCTTGTGCGCACGAAAGGTGATTTCAAAGAGGAAGTTTGATTCAGAAGGCAAGCAGCAGGCATTGCAACTCAGTTCTCGCATGTTTAGAGCTTTAATGAAACACTTACTACTTTAAGGTGCTGTGGCGCAGTAGTGTTATCCTCTGATTTTGCAGCCAGATTAGTCAGGCGGAGTGGGTTCAATACCTGGAAGGACCCCACCACTTGAGTGTCATGACGAAGGGTTGCAGACTCGATTAGGTCTGCTCTATTACTTGGATCCTAGTGCTTGGCGCGGAAAAATGCAACTTCCCCTTCACCTTCACTACTCGTCTTCTGAATCACGTATAGAAATCCGGCAGACAGAACTTTAGATTTATCCTTCTTCTTTCGTTATAAGCTCATGACTTGTCGTAAAAACCACCATCGCGTGCACAAGGCGACAGTTTGCCGTTGCAGTACTGGTTTTAGGGCAATTTTTGTAGCTTTGTTTGTTTTGAATTTCCTTTGCCTTCAATCGCTAATCGCTTCGAATCGCTGTGTCAATCAAAGCAACATTTGCTATTGCGTTACAGAACCTGTTGAGACCCTGAGTGAAAGCAAAGAGACTGCAAAAACTTGCATGAAGCCTGGGTAGCAGGTGAAGCTTGGTCATTGTGCAAACGAAGGAGGGGCCGGCGTCCCTTCAAAGAACACATAAATTTATGCCAAAAGTTGAAGTCGACACTTCCGTTGTCTTTGTTTTGTTTTTTTTTTCATTCAGAAGCTGGGCCCGTAATTTTTAAATCATGCATAGAAGTATATGCTAGCTGAACTTCCAAATGGTTAGTGGATGAAATAAATTTTCTTCCTTTCAGGTAAAGAAGTCGAGAAAAGAAAAGCAAAAAAAGAAAGGAAAACTAAAAAGAAGAAAGAAAAAGCAACTACGAATGGAACATTGTATGTAATACATTATCTCAAAACTCTTTCATCGAATGACTTGGCTAGCAACATACCGTACAAGCTCTATTAGGCCCTCGGGAGGAGGCTTATTCAGTTTTGGAGACTCGGAGGGGTACATAAAAAGAGTGGTCTTGTTAGAGATTGGGCCTATTCACAAAGGCTAATAACAAGATTATAGATGATAGCTTTTAACTTTTCATATAATTGCGGGGCTTGACGGGAAGGGGCCTATTGAAACTTTGGCTTTGAAAAGAGGGACTTATTAGATGAAGGGCTTAATAGAAAGAGGCTAAGTAGAGCTATTTTCAATTTTTCTTAAACCTCCTTGTTTCGGTTGTCTCGTTCCATTACCACAGGATTCGTTTAGACGTAGTCAAATCATGATTTAGAATTAGATGCCATGACACTCCAAATAATAGGAAATTTACGAAGCCACGACGACGACGGCAACTGCAACGCAATGTTGCTTTTGTTTCAGAACTTTAAATTCAAAAGATTTCCTGTTTTCTATTCGAATTTGCTTCCCTATAGAGTCTCTGAAGCTCCCCTATTCAATTTCACAACTTGAAAATCCTATTTCTGGCGTTCTGTACTGCAGATCTAGGCCTCCAAAGTAAAGCCCAGTCTTTTCGAATGTTTGTCTTCAAAGAAAAAATATAGCTTTCAGGTATCTCTGAGTTATAGAAGGCCTCAATTTGGCCTTTTGGACGACTAATCAACGGCAGCATACGGAAACAATACTTTCTTTGCACCATATCAGATGACGTTCTGGCTGGCGTTGTCGTCCTGGTTTCGTAAGCTCTCTAATTACTCCATCACCTCACAACAAGTTTCTGTTTGGTTTTAGGCAAACACCGGAAGATCCTCAAAAGCCTGAGGTTGGTTTGCTATTCATCTAAGACATTTACATATGATAGCTCTCATTTTTATGTTCTAGGTTAGCATTAGGCTAGGTCGCTAAATATCATACAGCGACGTTATCATGCTTTTCCTATTATGATTTCAAGTAAAGAGTAGTTTTAAATTGAGCCATACTTGTGACAGACTCGATTACATATCGTAGTTTCGCTTTTTAACTTAACTGATCTCATTTCCCTACGCTTGCAGAAATGGATAAGCTCCGTACTGAAACGTTTTAGCTGTTTTGCAAAAAGTTTGATTAAGTGCAACCTCGTTCCTAGGGTGTTCTTACGTCATACGCTGATCACGAAGCTGAATGAACACCCTGGAACACTTCGATCAAATGCGCCCAGAATCTGGGTGCATTTGGAAGCCATTATGGATTTCACCGTTGGCTAGGCAACGCCAAGAGACGGAAAATGGCCGTTGCTCTGGCGCTGATTCTTTAGAAGATGAATGGAGAAATTGAAAAAGAACACTTTGAGGACCTTATTTGAATCTTTTTGAATGTATTTAAACAATAATCCTTTGTCGGTAAGTGTGTTTAATGTGAAAATAAGCTCGCTTTGTTTGGAGCGAAAATGGGCCTTAGTTGCAAATTTGGGAAACTTTCACCGCAGCTTCAAAAATAAAATGGCTCGTTATTCTTCGAATTTCGGAAATAGATTGCAAATGATGGTCGGAATAGGTAAAAAATATGGTTTTACATCGAATTTTGACATGCCGAGGTCGTTTACCCAACGCAAATCGGAGTTACGGCCCAAAATGGCGAACAGCCAATCAGATTGCCGAACAGCCTCTTGTATCCCAGAGTAGAGGTAGAGCAACGAACTCACTCTGGGGACGAGATTGGATTAAGTGGGGTTCGAGCTTCTATCACTATCGTTTATATTTGAACTATATCAAGCCACCGGGTCTGAAATGCCGGGTCTAAAACTTAGTTTTCAGAACTGCTGCACCATAAAACTACAGTCCACGCCAGAGCCCTTGTCACAGAACGGAGAAAAGTAGATCTGAAGAGCGAAAAATACCCCCTTCCCCATTTACCCCCCCCCCCAAGTCAATGTTTTCTGAAACTTGGAAAAAATCATGCAGCAATTGTCCCAAGTCAAGACAAACAACATTGACTTAAGGGGGAGGCTACACAGAATCTCAGCTGAATTAGTAAGTACTGTGATTTTTTTCGAAAAATGCTGAAAAATTTAGTTTGTGAGAGAGGTTTGTCGAGTACTGTAGCTATCAGCACTTCGGTAAAGGATCATTCTTGCCATAATCGCAAATACCGCCTTTCCTAAGCCACATTCCGACCAGTAGACGACAGGGCAACAGAATCTTGTCGAAGATCGACATCTGAGCCGTTTTAACAGTTGTAGGGAAATGAAGTCGTCAGTGGAGTGACAAAAACAACAACAATTCAACTCAACGATATGAGCGTAACTTGAGGGTCTTTAAGGAATTAGGCTATGTTTATGACACAATTGTTGAATGGTTCTTGTAAGACTCTGTTTTATCTTTTTTTTAGAATATCGAGGTTGATGAAGATGGGTACAGCATTCGACCAGTGGACGCTGATAGTGCTAGTATCCTTTTTTTCATTATTTCCCAATGGACTTTCAGTATTGAAAAGACAACATTTTTTCGCTTTGCTTCTATGATATTATTACAATACGGATCTTACATTCTACTTTACTACCCTAATTACTGTAACACACTACGGGGACGAAACCATGAGGAGTGAAAGACAATGACTACCCCATGGCCAATACATAAAGACGCACAACATTGAACAAAGATAGATGGAATATAAGTAAACAAACTAAACTAATTACGAATACAAAGAAAACCGACAAAAAGTAGGTGCTAATGTATTGGGAGTTTGCAGCAATGGAGCAATCTAAAAGCATTCTAAGCATTAATGAATTTGAGGCTTGCCTCTTATTGATGTAAATGGTTAACCGCTCGTCACCATACAAATGAATTTGAGTAAAACCTCATTTGAAAGAGACCTTTATTCGTTTATGTAGTGTTTCCGTAAAATTTACATTCAATTGTAGCATAATAGTTGTAACTTTTGACCTGCATTTAATTTGAAACAGACTCGACTATCAAATCATTCTAGTTTATTTTGTGGTGATGACCTTTTTTCATGCCATGTGTTGTTTTTAGTTGTGTAGTCAAAGTCGTTTTTTATCTCAATTTAATGGCTGCGTAGTAGACACGGCCTATTGTGGGGTAGACACAGCCAGGGCGTATCGTCCTGGTAGTATTATAGAGTAATTTGTATGTAGTGTAGCTTGTAATAAAAAAATGTAGCTTTTTGGTTGAAAATAAAGGAGTCAGGCTGCGCTTTGTTGGGTTTCTGGGTTTAAGCTGTCTCTTTTGTAGCGAGTTCGCCGTTTACACGGAGCAAAAATACGGGATCGCGATCCAGGTCGTGATCCACAAATCGCAATTCGACTTGCGTGTGCACGGACGTCAAACGAAACCGGATCAGGATGGCAATCAACTCGGACATGCGTATTGTGCATAGTTACGGAACCTAGAAACACTACAGCAATAATGGCACTTGTATCTAATGACTCTAATGCGCATGCTTAAAGGATTTCGATCGGGATCCTGGTCCGAGAAGCGTTTACACAACACACTTTTTCAGGATCGGAATTGCAATCAGGATGGCGATACCGTAGTTAAGTTCCGTGCAAACGGGGTATTAAGTTTTTATTCAGATCTCATCAATAGATCTAGTATCGACGTTTTTCTCTTGACTTATGTGAAAGGTCTAAGATCTGGGAAATCAAGAGACAGCTTTTCATCTGGCTCAGGATCAGATTTTGGTGAGTTTTCGAAGCCTCAGACTGGACTGGCTTATTTCCAGAAAGAGGTTAACCTCCATTGGAGTCTGCGCATCTGTGAGACAAAGCCTGTCCAAAGCAAAGCTGTGTGTGATTCCTAGGACTGAGGAACCGTATCATGTTGACAGAAAGGACCTAGAGTGATTGCACATTCTTAGTTGTTGCTATTGCTGGACTGATGAACGCTCAAACTACGACTCATGTCCCTTCGCTTCCAGAAACGGACATGGCCTAAATCATCTGCAGTTTTTTCTCAAAACCACCCACCCTAAAACGCCGAAAAAAGCTGTCTTTCTGGAGTGCTACTATGTGAAACAAGCTATCAGTACTTATAAATGGATGTTTCTTCGAGCTATTTCAGCCAAAAGACTCCTACCCACAAACGATTTGCTTGTTTGGGAACGCAAAAGATCTCCTAAACTCGTTCGGTAATTCGAGATTTTGATCGTTGCGGCCGCTCAGTCGAACGCGCTTTCATTTGCCTTTGGTTAAGTTTAAGAGTGTGTTTGATTGGTGCTAATTCTGAAAACGGTAGACTTGGAAGACTCAGAATTTGTGTTTAATTGACTACTAAATTCCGAAAACGGCAGGTTTGCAGGTTGGAAGGCCTGCCGAACCTTCTGCTCCAACAGGCAGAAGGTTTGGCAAACTTTGGAGAAATTCTCGTTTTCATTTGCGAAACTTTGAAAACGAGGCGAATTTGGTCGTGCTGCCATGGTAATTGAGTCAGTTCAGTTTTGTTGCCAAGCAGCGGGCTCATCTTCATGTTTTTTGATTGGAAACCTCGTCTTCGCCAGGATAAATCTGAAACCCGCTGCTTTGAAGAACTTTGTGTTTGATTGGGAACTGTGTTTCCGTCTCTGCGAAGTCTTCCGTTTTCAGAATTGGGTAGGTTTGGAATTACCAATCAAACACACCCTAAGTTGATGAAAAATCAGCCAAATAGATGACGGTATTCGTTATCTTCCATTCTGGTTGGTCGGCGAACAGATCTGTGTCCTGAAGGAAATTTTGTTCCGTTTTGAAAACAGTTTGGAAATAAGGACCTAACTAAAGGGCAAGAACAACATCAATTCAATTCAACAAGATGAGCGTAAGTTGAGGGCCCTTATGGAATGAGGCTGGAAAGGACTACCCTCAAAGAACATAATTGGCTACAGCTTTCTTGACCAGATTTAAGAATCTTATGTAAGAGCCTACAGCCTGATAAGACGTACGCCTTTTCGTCCCTGTTTCCCAGCGTTCTTTGATTTGCTGGTATCACTTGATCAATTGAGACTCATAATATTACTCTTAAGAAGTGAGCCCGATTCAGACCCACGTAGAGTGATTCTGTATTCATCAATCAAATGCTAGAATTTAGGTTTTGACCTATCAGGAGGCTCTTTTTATACAGTGGTTGTTGTTGCATACCAAAAACGATTGATATGGCCTGGGATTCTCGTAGCTGCGATGGATCGATTTGTCTCTACAGAGGAAGATTACCATTTGAAAGGTATGCATTTTGCGATTGGTAGGTTTGCTAAGCATCATTCTCACTGAAAGTTCCCTTTTCAATGTTCAAGCTCCTTTTACCAGACTTTGAAGCGATTTTGTTGAGTGTAGGAGAACTTAGTTAAGGCCAATTTTTAAAAGATGGTGCACTTTTTAAGACTAATATCATGAGTCGCTATTGACCATGTGATGTCAGCAAATCGAAGAATGCAGGAAAGCAAGAGACGAAAAGGCATAAATCTGCAGCCAGATTTCATCAATGTTGTCAATTATGTAAGAACCTCAACAGCTTGGTTTGAAAAATGTAGTTTTGCAGTTTTTACTGTAGGTGTCGAAAAATCCTCCTTGCTTAACTTTTAGATGATGACGAACCACGAAAAATCCAAGTAAAGATAAAGCCAAAAGATGACACGCAGGCCAAGGACATTTCTATTGATGCTTTGAAAACATTGAGTGCTGGTCTAACTCTTTCGTCACCTGGCACAGTGGTATGTATTTCTCTTGCTGTTTTCCGATGGCCAAGACCTTGCATCCAAGTTGCCTTCTCGTACCCCATGTCAGTCATGAAGATTCAAACTCATGCCCTTTCCTATGAAATTTATGCAAAAGTTGCGAGGAATATTGCGATGAAAATAGACCCAAAAGCTGCTATAATTGAAAGGATCATTTGAGTCTCATTGCAAACTGATACAAAATATTTTATCGTGCTAAATATTCAGAATTAGCGCCCAAAATTGACCAAATCCAGGTAGTTTCATAAATTTTGATTTTGGATACGATGCCCCCCCCCCCCGCCACCTGTAATAGGATCGACGTTGGAATGGATACGTTCCGCAAGCCAAAGAACGGAGAGCAGCGAAGAGACGTGTTATTGGTGTTAATGAGTGTGCTACTCTGAATGAATTACGAGTTGCAAGGCTACTAATAGAAATAAATATGTTATGTTAATGCTAAATAAGGATTTACACGTGACGATACATGTGACACTAAGTGCACGTGATATTAGGTGCACGCGATCTAATGTGTACACGTGATGTGTAATGAGCATTCCTTCCACACACCACCTGGTTTATAACGGGTATAAGCTCAAACCATCTTGCTGGCTTACAGAGTAAGGGCAGATTTTGTAATACAATAGCGTCAGTTATTTTGGTTCACACCTCAATTCAAAGCGATTAGCGAATGCAGACTAAGGAAATTCCCTCGAACAGTAATTCAAAACAAACATGGTCGCAAAGTTCCCTGAAACCAGTACGTCAAGCTCTCGTTTTTGCGGCCGAAGGGAGGTTTTTAAGAGAAGTTGTGTACTGTAGCGAAGGAAGAAGAGCAAATCTAAAGCTGCGTTTCGCGGATTTCGTTTTTGTGATTTAGGAGCTGAGGAGTGACTGTCTCCATTTGAGCAATAAATATGCAACAATTTAATGCCCTCTACTTGGCACGCTTGGGCAATGATCTTTGCCCAAATTCAAAGAGAATGCACATCAGCATAAACAGCACCAAATATGATAAATGCAAAAAAACCATTCGTCATACCTTTTCTGTTTTAATTTAGTCTTAGCATAGGAAACGAGAAACCTTCCCCATTGTTGATATTAACAAATTGCTTTTTAGCGAAGGGTTTTATCGAACTGATCTCTAAGCATCCTTGTTTTTTCTTTCCTCAGCACAAAAGACTGAATACAGGATCGAATTTAGACATGGCATCAAAGAAACTGTAAGTGACTTTCTCAACATGGTTCTTTTCTCGCCATGATATCTTTTGTATCAAAAATGCCTTTGGTGCACTTTTTAGAAGGAGTGATTACTTACTATCTAATCCCTGGCATACAACAGTGGAGTAAAACAGGGTTGCAATTTTGCACTGACTCTCACTAGAATCAACGCTGCAGTACTATTATCGTTGCAGTACTGTTGCCTTTAAAACGTTGACCCATCATACAGCATAGGTTTCAAACCTTTGGAATTGTTGGTGTAAAATTCTGTGAGCTATTTCTCTGAGCTGAACGACTTAACAGAAACTTTAGCTATTTCATTGTAAATCTGCCGTTGGACTTTTCTGAAATTTTTAATATATTCAGATTTACAGTGTTTTTCTTATGTTTTAAGAATTCAAGAAAATTTTCGAAGAAAAACCTTAAAACTATCATAATTTCTAAATCGGTTGACAAAAGATCAAGCAATTTTCAAGAAAACCATAGTTTTTGAATGTCTGTAAAATTGTATCAAGCAAAATTCTTACACTCTTCTGGTTTATGATAGTAATTTGATGATGTCATATCCTAAAATGAACTGAAATGTGAAATAGGCTGTTATTTCGACAAATATTGGAGATACCCGAAAAATCCAAGGGTAGAATTTTAGAAAAGTGGCGAAAGTTTCTTTCAAGACATTCAATTAACAGGAATAGGTCATAGAATCTTACAAACGCCTTTTTACACAGATTTGAAGATTTTGCACCTATGCTCCATCATACAAAATCGAAGTTCTCTTTGGATACGATTGTGTGTTATTCGAACTCCGTCGTTTAAAATCAAAATCGAAAATGTTTAACAAATACATACGGGAAGCCCAGTAGGCAGATAACATTGCAATCTTCTGTAATGATACCATAGGATATCAACTTCTTTTATGTGCGTATGATATGCTGTTCAAAACGATGGGTCTCCGATTCAACATCGAAAGGACAGAAACGATAAGCGTAGGCGAGAAGGCAAATTTCCCTATTGATGAAAATGTTTTAGAAAGAGCAGATCCCTTCAAGTATCTCGGCAGCTTGGTAACCAAAGAATGCAAGTTAGATGACGAAATTACGGCCCGCTTTCAAGCTGCCTCGTGTGCAGTAGGAAGTAGATCACCTCGATGAATGAAATTTCCATAAGTGTAGGTTTGTTTGCTTTATCCTAGGGAAGCCAAGTCATAGAGACGCGGTGACACATGAATTTTATGGCCATGAAAACAACTAGATAACAATTCAACAGACTTTCTGTAGCGGATTTAAAGGCCTATTGCAGGATACATTAATTACTTTGAAGTAGCAGCATAAATGGAAGCAATTTTACGTAAAAATATTTCTTTGCAAGATTAGCGATCGTCTCCAAGTATTCGTATCAAATTCGTACAGGGAATTCGTAGCATTATACGATATTGATACGATATTCTATAAGCCGGATTCGAATTAATTCGTATCGTCACCGTTTAGAATTCGTATAAATTCGTCTACAATTCGTATGTGGTTCGTATGCAATTCGTATCAAATTCGTATCATAATTCGTATAGAAATCAAACAATTTGTATACATTTCTTATCTCTTGTGCGAGTAAACGAATCAAATCGTATGACACCTTTCACTCATACGATTGAATTCGTATCAATTCGTATAAAACCTATACGATAGTTGGGGGCGATCCCTTACCTACCACATAGAGAACACTGGACTAGATGCTGCATGAGAATTATTAGGTAGCAGTTCATGCGTTTGTAAGGGCAATTTGATAATAAAATTGCGTGGTCTCGGTGTCTCAAGGCGGGTTTATATCGTATGCAGTTGTGCTTTAGATGTTTAGAGAAGTTACCACTTAACGCAGCAATTTTTATCTTTACAGTTCAAGATCGAACAACGCTCTTTTGGATTTAGAACATTCTAGCAACTCAGACACAGCCAGCATAAAAAGTTTACCATCAAGCACTTCGCTAGATGCATTTCAACCAACTTTCTTGTCGAACATGTCGGATAATGCTTCTAAAGATAGTAGTTCGAATGATTTTGGAAATTTGTTTAACACAGCGATTTTCGATACGATGCAAACAACCGGAAATTCAGGTGAGATGAAACGATTCAGAAATATACCGTGACTTTTTACTGTATCTTCCTTTATCCTTGTCACAAACCCACTGTTATATCTAGCTCATGAAGTTGAATTTCCAAACATTCAAAAGTCTCCAGCAGAATTTCATATTCTAACTTTGCTCTGGATACAAGGAAATTTTGCTAGGATATTTTTCCCTTGACTAATTGCTGGGTAAGCTAAATGGAAAACTGATTTTGATATCGAAATCTTCGTTGATGAAGACGACTACTGCAGATCCTGTCCACCAATCAACATTTCACAAAAAGTACTAGGAAAAGTACATAGATCTTAATACGGCCAGATGTGTGCCAATATTTAGAGATCTGTAGGGATCCATCAATGAAAATATAAACAAAACATCGATTCATGGGGTCTGTAGAGCTGGAGAAGGATGAGTGAAGACGTATGTCTGTTTCTGAACTGAAACATGACTATGTTGTTATTTTACATATGCTCTTTTAGAAGTAGATAATCGTTAGAGCAGCCTGACCATCGTATAGAGCATTTAGGATTCTCCATAGATTTTCTTTCGATATTCGTGATCAGCCATGAAAAGTTTGCACGGATCCCTTTATGGAGAAATACAAAGTATGCCCCCTTCACTTGGCATAGAAAAATCCTCACGATGACGTTGCGATATGTTGTTTTACCACATATGGTTAAATCGAATAATCCATTGTCCAATAGTCATTGCGAGCATTGCAGGATAGCAATTTGAAATCTGTGTTTCTATGCTGTTCAGCACTGGCACTGACCCACTCCTTCCCGTGGCATTTGATGCAACCTTCTCATTAACATATTCCTTCATAGACTGGGCGAGTGACTTGGTAACGAACGACGTCCCAAAATCAACTTCAGAAACACGTGGAGATGCAGACGAATCACCTCCTCCATTACCATCGAAAAATCGAGCAATACATGAAGAAGCAAACACACTTCCAAGAAGCAGCAAAGTTATGTCCCCAACTGAAACCGGAAGTGTCGCTAACGAAAACAACAATTCATTCGAGAAGCCAGTTGCCTTGCCAAGACTCAAGACGATATCTGGTGGTCAGGTAAAAGCTACTCGTATCTGTATTTGCGAAAATTTGAGGCTTGTAGTGTCTAATCTGATCAGTGAAGTAAACATGTGGATATGAGCGTAGAATAGATTTCTAGTCATGCTTCTCAGCGTTTTGCCAGTTGGACGAGGATGGCTTTTGTAAGTCTGTTAGAATCTTGATGCAGAAATTTTGCTAATTTTTGAAATTTTTAAGCTTACATGTTGAACAAGTCAAACAAAGTGCTCATCATTGTACAGTAAAGTAGAGTGAAGTTATTAATTTTAGAATTTCTTGTTTCAAGTGAAAGTGCCATTTCTTAAGACATAATAGTTAATCATAGGAGCTGTACATTCTTATCTCTGTGGAGAATAATGCACTCAAGATCCACGTGGTCAGTTTCCTTTAGAGGAAGAGGAGGATTTCTGTACTTTGCTCTAGCGGTTATTTACTGGCAGCCCTTTCAGCAAATAGTATGAAAAAGAGAACAAAAGATTTCCTTCCAGTTAAAGGGTCTGTTTCGACCAGCAGGCTTTTGGTTGGTCCATGAAAATTGTGACAACGAATGCTAGCTAAGAGGTGGAAAATGCAAGGCATGCTTAGTGAAGCAGACCCTTTAACCATCAGGACGATAACGGAAAATCACAAGAAAATCATCCCTACCGCATCGCGCTTTTTTCGAAGCCAGGTATTTGTACCTCTTTGCTTAGTCTTAAAGTTTTGTAGGGAAAATCTTGACATAATTAGGAAATTGGTATGTGTGGAATATAGCTATTGATTGCAGACTTATTTCATCAATTCACTGTTTTCTTCCCCAACAGTTTCCAACATTAGCACCACCAATAAACAGTCGACGGAACACATCGGGTGCAAGAATGATGCAAAATCGGCCCCTCCCACCACCTCCACAACCGACTCAGCAACCCCAGAGCTCTCTGTTTGATTTAATGGATGTTTTCACCGCCCCTGCCGCCCCTTCATCGAACTCATCACCGAATCCATCAAACCCCTCACCAGCTCAACCAATTTCAACTTCTTTATCTCAAAGTCTGAACAATCAATCGTTATCACTGCAAACAGCCGGACTGGTGTCGCCTGCGACTACCAGTGAGCCAAATGGTCCACCTGTCTCTACAGATCTGACAAGAGGTGACGTGCAAGCTTCGCCGGTTTCATCGTCTCTTATGAATTCAAACAATGCAGTTCAGTCTTCTAAGATGAATTCTTTAGATCGAGCAACTCCAATCGCTGTTGCGTTTATCGAGACCGTGAATGCGCGTTTGAAGGTGGCTGATCCTACCCAGTAAGTTATTATTTTTCACATACTTTGTTTTGATGTTGCATATGTTTAAATAAGTGGCGGACACTGCCAAATATTTGAGGGACGAGCTATCGTTTAACTAAAAAGGATTGTTTATTTCTATCGTTCTCAAGCAAAAGATCTTTGTCCTTGCCAGCATTAGGCTGCGTTCACATTGCACAATCTTATGTAAGCGCTTAACGCTCGTGTTGATTTCCGTCATGCTAATCCCTTAGAGCGTTCAAACTGCATAATATTTGCATGCAGAAAGAAGCTTGCTCATTCAAAAAAGTTTGTTGTTTAGCAAGCAGATCTTTTTTATGTCACGCTATATTCTAGTCGCTAGGTTCGAACAAATCTGTATACTTTTTTGGGACACCCGGTATACCTTGCTTTTCATTTGGGTCCACTAGAATTCAAGTCATTCAACAGACTTTGCTGATAAAATCGAATTTAATTGAAGTTGATAATCAGTGATTGAGTACAGGGCCGATCCAGCCATGATTGCCTGGGGCGGGGGGTACAAAGAACCAAAATTTTCCGACGATAAAACCATGAACAAACAACAGCAACAACAACAGTTGCAGGAACATACGTTAAATATATGCATCATATGACCGATGTATTTCATCAGTAACTAAGATTTAGTCTTATTTTGCATCCCAACCTTGAAATCAACACAATTCTTGAAAATCAATAGAAAATATAGCGTAAATTCAATGATTTCTGTTAGAATATATTTTTAACGCTATTAAGTTCATGTTTTTATGTATCAATTAGCCTCAAAATGCTCCAAAATTAGTCATCTAAGTCACAAAAAGCAAAGGGAGCAAAATTCTCCAACAAGGGAGCAAAATTCTTCGACAGATGGTCTCCTGGGAGATGTGCCGTCCCCAGCCCCCCCCCATTGACTTCGGCCCTGGTTAAGTATACCGTCACTTCACCTCAAAACTATAAATTCTGTCGTTAACAGCCTTCCATTTTCGCATGATAGGGTGCTTCTCGCTTAATAAAATTTGAAATTGGAAAACGTTTGTCTGTGTAAATCGAGCGTTTGTTAAATGAAGCTGTCCATTAAAAAGGAGCTGTTCCAGAACAGATAACTTCTCAGACCGCAGTTTATTTAGCATATCAGCACAAATCGTTTACTTTATTAGTGGCTGTCGGATGAAATTGCACATTTTGCTAATATTTACTCTTTGTTTTTCTTCTTAGGCCAATGGTAAAGATTACTGGTGACATGACACTGTCGTTCCCATCATCAATCATTCCTGTATTACTCAACCAAACACCAGCTGCTGTTTTGAAATTCGATATTCATGGAACAAATTCGTTGGAACAAATTTTTCCAAACAAGGCACTCGTTGAAAAGTAAGTCATCGCTGCTATTTTTATTCTAAAACTTGTTTGATTGCTGTAAGGATATTTCTCCAAGCTGCAACTGCCTGCGTGATGCAACTTATTTTCGACACCAAGGATAGGCCTATTGCTTATATAGTTCCTTGCACGTAAAATCATGTAAACTTCAAAAAAGGCGGCATTGCTTGTTCTATCCAAAATTTTTGACCATACAATCAGACCAGAACTTGTCTGCTATAAACCTTTTAGCTCTTCTACAAAAGAGCCTGGATCGAGCGACATTTTTATACAATGTTATACGCGAGGCTCGATAGAGTGGTATTAGAGCTTCGATCGTAATTGTGCATATTCGAAAATTCTATAAATTGTGATGAAATATCGCTCGATCCACATTCGTTTTAAGAATAGCTAAAAGGTCTATTAGATATGTTTGACTTGTTGCAATAATGTATGGTCCATTTTTGAGGCCTTCGTAACAGACATTGTTCTTTTTGCGTAAAAAGCAGCGGTTTTGACTAATAGACGTATGGAGTAGTTTCGCAGTAAAATAAGATATGGAATGTATCAAGGCCATTTTTTAAAGTGAGGTATAAACGATTCGTGCATTTTTACTCATCTAGGAACCGTAGCCCCACCATTCCATCAAGACTACTTTTCAGTGGACCGTGGTTTTGAGAAGATAGGTTTGAAAGATGACTGAACTCCAAGAATTCGAAGGAGGTCCTTGTGTACAGCGTACTCCGGAGAGATTTCTTAGGAAGCCTCAGGATATAGCATCTTTCCCTTGCGTGAATTATTTGAAGAGGTACTTCGTAGCGGCTAGGCCAAAGTCTGTATGCTTGGTATCGATCGTGAGTTAGCTTTAAGGTGACTGAAGGTGTTTTCTTTTCAGAGAAGGGCAGTTGCCAGGTGGTGATACGTTATGTTATAAATTCAACATGGCTGCCTTGGCTGCTTACTTGAAGAAACAATCTGAACAAAATTCAGCATCTTATTATAATATCGATATCATCAAATATCAGGTAAGTTTTATAGTTTCAATATGATATACGATTTCGAATCCTGCTGTACGGTACAAATTGCCTTGGATTGGGTGGTGTCCCCCCGTTATGGCATTCATATCTCTCTGAGGATCTAATTCAAAAGTTTGCGACGATATGGGCATGCTTATTGGGGATATGCAGAGGCAAAGTTGTGAGCCTCGAGGAATCCCCCTAAAAGGGCTCCAGATCGCATGCGTAGTAACGATCTACTTCGACTATGTAATATGCAAATCAGCTTGACCGTTGAGAACAAGAGATCGAAACAAATGGAAAGATGCGCATGACAACTTGAGCCCCAACGTTGATTCGCTCTCAACAAAGCCGAAACACAATGTGTCTGAACAATAGGGTCAGCTTTTCATCTCCCCAATAAATACTGAGGAATGCCACTGTAAGTAGGAGATTATGTTTATTCCGTGAATAAACTCTTGTATTTGATGTGTTTTATTGCAAGGAATTTAGTTACAGGGATCTTTGCAAGTACTTTGTTTTACGAGAGTTTTACAATATTTTCCAGCAAGACCATCAGCAGTTCAAGAACTTCTTTTGGTAAAATTAAAAAATTACCGAAAGAAGCTTTTTGATTTGCCTTTGAGTTAGAAGAAAATTGAAAATCCAACTGTTTCGATTTTCGTAAGGATCTCAATCTATTTTTCCATCTCAATCTATTGTTCAATATATGTAATATTAGTAGCAACATTCTGGGCATTGGGCTGATTTTACAGCATTTATTTTTAAATTTGAGGCCCTCCAGTTTGCTATAGGCACCGCCACTTCGCATCAGACTCAGATAGTAACATTCAGGCCCCAAATTTAAAACCCCAGGCTGCAAGTTAACCTAATGCTCTAAAAAGCAACATTATTGTTATTGTGTTATAGAACGTCATGCAGATGCCTATCAGAAACCTTTCTCTGCCTTTCAACGTTCATATCACAGGCTTGCTGTAACCTTTGCTGGGCAGATAATTTAGTAGCCTTTCATAATGCGCTAAATCTTTATTGTTTTGTTTTCGTAGGTACGGAGTAATGGCATCAAATCAGTGCCACTGCAATTACGATCATACTGGAGATGCGATCAAAAGATGACAGATTTGAAAATTGATTATGAATACAATCCAACATGTGTAAAACCCCCTTCAAGCTTGTCAAATGTATCTGTCATTGTACCTGTTGACGGAGGTGTTGAAATTATGCATTCGAAACCAAGTGCATCATGGTAAGTTAAAGCGGCGCTCCCTGGTTAAAGGAAGTGTGCAATGCCGTCGGAAAAATTATGATAAGCCTCCGCTTTGAAGAAACCACGTAAAAGAAACTACCAGGCTATTGAAAAATTATAAGCCCCCGTACTTATAAGAATCCCTTGAGGCTCACGCCCAAAATAGAGTTTTTTGTATTTTGATCGATACTAAGTCCTGGTGTGATGGGATGAGATCATTCCACTTCATGCAGGGTTCATAAAAATTGCTGCCAAGATAAGTTGATTTCAGGGATTTTACCTATATTTTGATGATATTCTAGATAATCATTGATAACATTCAGATACGGCTAATACACCCTTATTCGGGTAGCGTTTGTTGATATACACCCTTACACATGCAGCTGCTCTGCCTACTTTGTCATCCGTACTAACTGTAGCTCCATTTTCCAAGTAGATTTCGAATTTTGAGGTTATTTCTTCGAAATTCTGCATCGTTGTGTTGTGTCGTCACAATGAAATTTATGGGAACAGCAGTGATTCGTCAGTTATGAATCTACCCTTAGCAGTTCGTTGTCCCGGCAGATTCAAGCAAATTTTAGATATGTCGTAGAGAAAGAAATTCTTTATCGATTGATGTAAAGTGAAGTTTTATATCAGTTCGTGTATGATAATTCATGTGTTGATGAGGCTACTATTGTTTAAAAAGACCGTTGTTAACTTTTTTGTGACGTCACAAAAAACACAGAACAGAACGTCACAGAACTTAAAGAATGACATCAAATTTCGGAATCTACATGAAAAATGGATTTAGTGCATTTCATTTTATGATATTTAAAAAGGGTAAATATTCAACACAAAGGAACGTTGATTTACAAACTGCTCTGTTGCAAAAGAAAAAGCTACTAAATACACCACTTTAATTAAGCACCCTCATTTTGAAAATATGTCAAAATCTCTTCCTATCCTATTGTTCATATGAACATTTTGAGCGCAGATTCGGATTTAGCACCCAAGCTTTAGTCTTGATGCATGTCTTTAAACTGCTTGCAATAGTGATGTTGATTTTATAACTATGCAAAGTTCAAAGATTTATAAGGGATTTGACCGTGAGAAGTCATTGGGGGTGAAACTTTACACCCCGAGTCATTTTTCACGGTCAAAGCCCTCATAGATTTTCAATCTTTAAATCGTCGTAAAATTAACACGATGACCGCTAGCAACCTGAAACCTCGTGATCAGACGAAAGTTTACTAAATCTGAATTTGGCCTCTAAAATTTCATGCGACAGAATCTTGAATGATTTCGAAAACGAGGCTGTTTATTCAAAGTGGTGAATTACAGTTCAGTATAAACTATTTAGAATACGTAAAAGTAAAGGAAATGTGGGCAATGCTTAGGATTTGTCATTTTTCAGTGACGATTTGAATTGGGTAAAAGTACTGGCCATCTTACTGTCTCTTTTCCAAAGTTTCAAAGTTTATTCCTCCAAAGTTTTTTGCCCCACGAGTGGGGCTTCTAGCCTTGCACGACTGCGTTACTGTTGCTGCTGGTGCCGTGAGTGCAGACCAAAAATTTTTGTTCCACACTTTTATCACGTGATTACATGGCAAGCCTTTCTGTGTCTTATTGGCAAATATGTCGTGACGTATGAGTTTACACAAATAGGAAATTCCTTGCATGAAAAGTGGGGAAGATCAAATCTAGAAAACTTTTGTCTGCAGGTACGGAATCAGTTCACTGCCGCATGTTTTACGTGCCCTCGCGGTCTTCTTCAGTTTACTGTCTTTTTACACAATGAAGATGGCCAATGCATCTGCACGATAGGCCCAGCAATAAACGATTTTTTCAAGTCAAGAAAAACTGTAAAATGGTTGCAGCTAGTGGGGCACTTAGTTTATATTAGTGCTAGTTACAGTTAATAAGGAGGAAGAAAGGAGGAGGAAGAGAGAAAGCAGAATAGACAGAAGTAAAGGAAAGGAGATGATGAAGGAGGAAAGAGGAAATGATGGGAAAAGTAGAGAGAAAGAAAAAAGAGGAGGAAAAATGAAGATTAGAGGAAAGATCCGGTGAAAGAGAAAAAACAAAGATTGAAAATATGAAGAAGACAGCAGGGAATAAAGGAAGGAATGAATGAAAGAAAATCAATGTTTCAATTATGCTCTTTTGATACAAAATTTTGTGATCCAAGGAAGCTTTTAGGATTTACTGGTGTAGCGCGAAAAATGATATTCAAAAAGTTTAAAGTAACATTCGTATTTGTACATGATTTTGATAGTTAAACATTGAACTTATCTTTACAGGTCTGGAGAGCATCAGCGAGCTGTATGGAAAATACCAATTATTTCACAAAATTCTGAAAATAAAGGTAAGATCGTTTGGCTGCACTGGAAAACTATCGAAGTGTTGGAGTTTCTTAAATGAAAGTTTTTCAGTTTGACTTCTGCAAGGGAATTGATATTGCTATGGCTTTAGCAGCAAAACTTGCTCTGCTTTTGCTTTTAATTTATTTGAGTGGGATTGTCAGGATTGCTAGCTACTGAAAGCTAATTTAGGCCCACTGTGCGTCCCTTCCGAAGGACGACGAGGTGAGTTGTGAGGTCAGGTCACCCATCCGGAGTTTGACCTCACTCGACCGAGCTTAACTACAGTCACCTGACGAAGATTGTATAAGCCACACAGCCACTCACCCCGTAAAGTATTCAACACAAAGTAACGTTGATTTACAAGCTGAAGCTGTTTATTGTCGACTTAGCAACCCCATGAAAAATTGGTATTTTTAGAATCATGCAATGTCTTGAAGATATCCAAACGGCCTAAAATGAATTATGCTTCTTGACCTTTGTTGACACAGTGCAATGACCTGCCAGAAAAAAAGTTCTGGACAGCAAAATCTCATATCTTCATAAATCACTTTCATTCGTCTGGTTCATCTTTTATCTATACAAAACTTTTCGAGCTTCACTTTGCAAGGAACTTGGAAGAAAATAAAAATGCCCCAAACGTTATAAATCATCATTGCTGTAGACCATTTTCAAATTTTGTTTCCTTGAAATAAAGTTGAATTTGTTGATTCTAGGATCCGGTTCATTGCGAGCGAGATTTGAAGTATCAAGCGGTCCTAGCACCCCTGCATCAATAGCAGTTCAGTTTACATCAGAAGGAACCACCATCAGCAATATGACATTCGACTTAAAATCTCCTGCCTATAAATTATCTTTAGTTAAAAAGAAGTTTGCTAGTGGTAAGTGCATTGTTTAAACGTCGACATAATTATGAAATTGCTTGAATTTATATAGATAGAGCTGTAAATATTGCAAAGAAAATACTTGGATAATGGGGCTTTCTGTTATTCTAGGGCCCCGTTCACGATGCTCCGTTTTTGTTCAAACACGGAAAGAAGAACCTCCGTTTTTGTGAAAGTGTTCACACTGATCCGCACAAAAACGCCACAAAAATGGAGGTTTTCGAAAACGCTATCAAAAGTGGATATCCACAAAGCGGAGGTTTTTGAAAGCGCACTTGATCATTGTGAACGCACAAAAATGGAGGTTTTTCGAAATGCTCCAATATCCAACAATGGGTTTCACAAAAACGAAGCAATATTCGCATAAAAACTGATATTTTTCATTGCTTTTTTGTTATCCGTCGGATCATATTTTCCCTCCGTTTTTGTACAAAAATGGGGCAATACCAACTGGTAGCTTCGATGCACTAAAAAGGATACTAACAAAAACGGAGCATTGTGAACAGGGCCTACATTAATCTGAATATACCGATATCTTTATCCATTTTGTAGAACTGTCGAATGTGAACACCAGTGAAAGAAGCTCAAACGCGACTCGATCAAATGCTTAACATTTACTGCATTCATACTGACACAGTTAAACCAGCTTTATCTAAACCAGTTTCAATTCTACCAATCAAATGACTGGATTTATGAGATTGACCAATCAAAAGGCTGTATTCGATAACCAGATTCAGTTGAAGCTGGTTTAACTTGCAATGTGAATGGGGCAATAATTAAAATGTATGAAGATATCCTTCGATCCAGACTCTTTTAGAATAGATAAAAGGTCTGTTCCCAACCCAGGAGAGGAATATTCTCGGACAACTGGTTATAAGGATTATCGCTTATTTGAAAAAATAAGTGTGACATTAATTTTGAATAAGTCAATTGTGCACTTTCATCTTTCTCCATTTTTCTTTGGATTTTATTTTTATTTGGTAGCATTGCTCTAAATTCATATGCGAATAATTTTGTGTTTGTGGCGCAGTGGTATAATCCTTTGAGTTTGCAGTCAGAGCAGTCTGGCAGAGTCGGTTCGATACCCGGTAGGACCCCACCACTTGAGCGTCATGACAAGGGGTCGCGGACTCGATTAGATCCGCTATATTTCTGTGATCCCAGCGCTTGGCGCTGAAAAAAGCAACTTCACCATCACCATATGCCGTCATATATCTGGTATTGTTTTTCAATCCAAACTTGCACTGCACTGGTGGAACTGCCTAAGTCTGCTTTGTCAAGTACACTGCTCGAGAAATACTTGTTCGAAAGCAGTTTGTCAGAAACATTGTTGCTCGAAATAAGTAAAAGATAAGATGATATTTTGGGGGTACTTCCTATACTTGAGTGACGTTTGAAGTGTTTAAAGTGACTTGGCAAAATGAAGTTTTGGTTATGAAATCTTTCATCTTTAGATAATTCCACAGCCTAGTTTCTTTCAAGTTACCAAAGCCAAATTTAGATATTTTGTATGAAGTTATCGTCTGTGACTACCCACATGCAGTCCAGAGGCCCCACTCAGTCCGCCTTTTTGGTCCCTTGTTACTTTGCTTATATCCACAAGATCTGTTTTTTCATGAGATGCCCCCTTTGGCGGCCTCCAATGGCGGACCCCTTGAAAATCGGCTTTGCTGAAATGCAAACCTCCGTAGGTTTCAAGTGTTTAAAAAGCTGGATGTAAAATTCTATAACCTATTTCATTGAACTGAATGGCTTCAAAGAAACTTGAACTACTGTACTGTAAATCTGCCGTTGGACTTTTCTGAAATCTTCAGTATTTTCAGAATTACAGTAATACTGTTTCAAGAGAATTTTAGGAAAAAACTTAAAACTATCGTAATTACTAAACCTGTTGACGAAAGATCAAATAGTTTTCAAGAAAACCATGTAGTTTTTGGATGCCTACAATATGGTATCAAGAAAAAACTCTTTCACTCTTCTGGTTTGTTATTTAGAAAGTTGATGACGTGACATCGTAAATTGAGCTGGAACGTAAAACAGGCTGTAATCTCGACAAATATTCAAGATTTCTGAAAAGTCTAACGGTAGAATCATTGAAAAAAGGCTTAAGCTTCTTTCAAGCCATTCAGTTTCAAGAAATGGGTCAGTGAATTTTACACCCACCTTTTTGCACCGATTTAAAGATTTGGAACCCATGCTAGCCTCCTTAATGGAGCAAAACTGTTGCATCTATGAAATATGAAATATGAAACATGAAATAGTAGCATTGTAATGTTTTATTTCATTTTTAGGGAAATATTTAGCGGAACCAATTACGATCGCGGACAAATCATAGGAAAACAAGACAAAGATGAAAGACTGAACATACTGATATCATCTTACGTCTTGTTGGTAAGATTTTATTATTATAGTTAGGTAGAAACCAGGTGTCACATGACAACACCACCACGCTTCAAACGTTTCAAGGACAAGGCCAGGCTTGGTATGGCTTAGAAAGCAAGCTTACCAGCTGCTATCCGCGATTTTTCACATCCTCACATTAGTAACAGCTGTTAATTTGTTAAACATTCTGCGGATTTAGGCCAAACAGTTTTCATCCAAACACGATAAAGAGGCTAGTGGTGATTAAGAGACCAGAGCAAAATTGGGCGGCCTCATTTTTGTTTAGCGTAACGTCAGAAAAGCACAGATTCTATGCTTCTATGAAATTTTTACGCATCATTCGCACAGGCAAAATACCACACTTGCTACACGTATCCTGACCAGACCACAGCTGGGTTAATCTGCGTCAAGGACCAGAACTTGTAAGAGAAGGCCTTATGTTAAATTTTACGGTGTTTCAATTTTCGTATGTTTTCTTGAAAAGCAAAAATTCATTGACGCAGTGATTATTTTCAAGGACCATCATTTATGTAGTTTCTAAGCGATTGATGCTGGACGTCGTCATAGTAACTACACTTTGGTACAGAGCCTTGCGCATATGTTAAGAAAATATCCCCCCCCCATAACAAAATCTTGAACCCAGAGCGTGAGAATAGAGTCAGCTTTTTAAAGAAGTAAGGCCGTAGAGTCGAAGTCAACATTGGTGTCCATCAAGACTCCCTTGTATTTACAAGTCCGTCCCTTTGATTTGGAGATTTGTGTGTAGTCAGTATAGATTTGTATTTAGTTGTAATCACCTCATTTTCACGCGTTGCAGAAAATCTTAGACTGGGTCCAAACGATGCCGGCACATTTTAAAAACGGTATAAAATGTGACAGATAGGCCTCCTGTTCACATGAAAACGTTACATTTTTACCGGCAGATTTCGAAAACGGTAGATTTTGAAAACAGGCACATTTTGAAAAAGGCGTCGTGTGAACACTCGAAAATGATGAAAATGGACATTTTTCAGCGCTTTCGAAAGAAGGCGTGACGATCCTTAAGCTTTTGCTACATTTCTGTAATATCAAGTTCTTCCGGAGATCGCTTCGTGCTCGCTACGGTCAAGTCTCTTACCGTTTTCAAATTACTCCAGTATCGTGTGAGCACAAGCTAAAATTTTGCTACCGTCACATTCTTCACCGTTTTCGAAATATGCCGGCTTCGTGTGAACGCAGTCTTAATCATAGCATGCACTCTCAAAATTGTTTGAAGTAGTAAATAGAAATATTTAGGAATAGACCTTTTGGCTTTTCTTCAAAGGAATCAGAACGGAACTATATTTTGTATGGAGTGATCCAAAAGACTTCACAAGCTAGATCGATCGGACATAGTTTCCTAAAAAAACAAACGTTATGAGCACAAGCAAGGTACCAACTTGTAGCTAAAGGCTCGTCTATTTTTGAGATGTTGCTTGGTTAATTTAGATTATGCCTACCGTCCAAATATCAGTTTCAAATATATGGTAATTCATTCAATTCTGGGACTGCTAAATCTTTTTTGCTGTTGGTAGTCATCGCTTAAAATGACCTTGTATTGCCTCAAATGGTAGCCAAGCCTTTCAAGTAAACTATGATACAACGCACCTGTCAATAACTTGATCTCCTTCATAGAAAATATGTAAAGATATCGCTCGATCCAGACTCTTTTTGAGGATAGCCGAACGGTCTAACTGTCTTTAGTGATTTTAATATGAGAAGGATCGAAATTTAGAGAAAGAACGAAAACTCAATTCCAATCTCAGACCCGCTCTGGTATATTTAGCTCTTGATCTAAAACGTTTCGAATAAAATTTTCATTTCAAGATGTGCGTGATGTAGCACGCGAAATTGTTCCCTCGCTAAGGTGTGAATTATGTTTGATATCCTTTCCAGAAGTCATTTCAGTTTTTAAACCAACAATTTTTACAGCACAAGTAATGATCCTAAGATTCAGGTTTTCTCGTACAAAAATTCTGATCTGTGAAAAGCTACAACTCACAATTTCTAGGTTTTCACTGATAAGACGCTATAACATGTATTTTATCAGACCTTATGACATTTTTGTAAACATTGTGGACTCCCAACAATAGACAAATATGTATATTTGAAAGGTTTTCTCATGGTTGGTGAGAAACTTAAGCACTACTCATCAATGCAAGGCCATCATAAAAAAACTACTGAAAGTTGTTTCATCATACATTGTTAATCGACTGTCCTCAGAAAACTCTAGAAAATTCCCTATCGACATGATACCCAGTCGCATAATATTCTGATCAAGTATGGTACCCTGTCCCCTAACTTTTGTCAGAAAAGGACACCCTTTCACATAATTGTTGTAACAAAAGAACACCCTTTCGAGAGGCTGGACGTCCAGTCAAGTATAGAAGTGCCTCCCCCGGGATTTTTATATCCTCTAGTTGTTTCAGTTGTCATTGTGTTTCGTATTGCCGAACAATCTAAAACGAAACAACTTTTGAGATATATTTTATGATGGTTTACTTTCCTCTTACGGGCTAAAACTCTCCATAGAGTGACTGTATGTCTATTGGGTTATGCGATCATATATCCTAAAAGCTGTTTGTTGATTGAGCTTGAACCAGCGTAGACATCAAATCCTGATTGGCTGACATTTGGGACTCACCTCTAACCAAATGGGCAAATCACAATATGGAAAACACACGGCATTTGAGCTGAGGCCCACATTGCCTGTTTGTTTGGACCTTTGCAGGAAATTTATGTGTTTGATAAGAAATTTACGATTTTAAAATGTGTTTTGACAAATCCGTTCTTCACAGTGTAGAAAGATTCTCATCACTATTTTGTTGAGGGGTTTGTAGTTTCTCGAAGTCTTGAGATTGAGATGAATCGTTTACAATTTTGCGCTAGGCTATTTGGAACGCATTTGCTAAAAGAATTTCAGAAAAATTTATTTTTTCTGATTGCAGAAATACCATTGCGAAGGACTACTAGAACATGGATAGTTAGATGCCCCAGCTTTGCTGCTATGACGCAGCGCTGTGGCCTGTACGCTTCTGTAGAGGAGAGATTCCTAGAGTTCTGCAGAGGAGATTTACTTCTGTTGTTCACTGCCTCCGTTGCAGTGTAGAACTCTTTTTATCTTTTCTTCAGATGTATGCTGTGGAACTTGGCCATAATGCTGTGTCTATCTATAGTCAAAAACGGGCAAAGTATGCCCAAATCTCATCACCATCATCATCATCATCCTCATCATCATCATCATCATCATCATCATCATCATCATCATCATCATCATCATCATCATCATCATCATCATCATTGTCTGGATTTCAGCAATTGATTGTGATTGGCCGAATTTGTAGAAGTATGTCTTATTTGCCTGCCAGTAAGGATTTAGTGCCCATGCTGCGAAAATCACTGTAGAGTTTATCATTCCAAATTCAAGTGTATTGCATGTTACCACGTCGATTAGTTAGATTGTATTATGGAATTTTTTTATTCAATTTTCGTAATTGTTAAATTAAAATGATATTTTCTCTTCTAAGAAATGAATTTGTAGTGAAGCAGTCCATTCTGCTGTGTGGCATTCATGTCTCGAGAGGCGATATTTTGCGATTTTAGTAACCCTTTCAAAATTTTGAGAAAAGCCTTCAATTTCAAATCACATCTTTCCTTTCTCCTAAATAGGTATATGTATTTGGAGCACTTTCCTGTTTCGAATTTCATTGTGCAAAAATGCCTGCTGCTATGAAACCCCCTTCTTGAGATGCTCCCTTTTCCAAAAATATCAAGTAGATCGAAATGATAAAAGAGGGCGTCTTCCATCTTCTGCGCGAGTCTGAAGGGCGTGGTCAGCAATTTTTTCGAGGGGCTTCACCCCTAAACCCCCTCAGCCTTTTCCACCTCAGTCTTTTTGGGCTGGCGACGGCCCTGCTCAAAGGGACCTCTGAAAATTTTCTTTCTACTTGATACCCTGTCGCGTAATTTCTGCTAATTATGATACCCTAGCCCCAAATCTCCGTCAGGAAAGGAGACCCTGTCACATTATTTTGACCAAACAAGGACACCTTGTTGACCGGCATATCCCGTCAAGTCAAGTAGTCAAGTAAGGGAGTGCCCCCTCCCCCACGGGGGGCAGATCTTTATCAACTACAAGGAATGCTTTATGAACAGTTTGCTTGTTTAAAATTGGCAAATATTGACAAATTTATCGTCAGGCTGAGTAAATTCAGGCATAATTTTCATAACAATTTATTCTGGTTTGTTTTCGTAGCTGGCGATTGTTTTAAACGAAAACTGTACGGCAAAATTTTTTTAGATCAATACTGTAACCAGAAGATTTTCTTTTGCAAAAATATCCTTGGGAGGGAAGATGTAGTTAGAAATTGCTAACACTCAAAAGTATCAAAGGCGAGGGGAGATTAAGCATATGTCCATTCCATTTTGCCTGCACAATTCAATACATCGTAAAGCAGGAAAGCAGGAAATAGATCCCTTTTCTTGAATGCTAGACTTATGACGATGAGTCCCTTCTATCCCTGCGGTAAACCTTGCTCAAGAGGGACTTATAATGAGACAGTGAAAATTGGCCCTATTTTCTTCAATCGTCAATAGAATTATGATAGAATCACGGCTTCGTATCTCAATCCCGTGGGAGTCAATCCCGTGGGGAGTGTTATCAATTCTTCGATCGAATCGTACATTCTATCACATTTACACCTTAACAATAGTAATTCACAAATCGCGCAATCTGATTGGTACTGATTGGTGCTGATTGATTGGTACTGATTTCTACTGATGGGTACTGATCTGATTGGAGTCAATCCCGTGGGGAGTGTTATCAATTCTTCGATCGAATGGTACATTCTATCACATTTACACCTTAACAATAGTAATTCACAAATCTCGCAATCTGATTGGTACTGTAGAAATAGCGAAGTTTGGGCCTAAATAGGGCCAGGTTTTCACATTGAACTATAATGGGTTTTCAGAGTAATATTATGAGTCTCTGTTGACTGAAGCGCCATCATCAAGTCAAAGAGCACAGGGAAACAAGAAACGCATCTTCATGAGTCTAGCAGTGTGCCTTCTATTTCAAATTTCCAGAATTAACTTTTAAAGCAAAAGGACTAAATTCTTGACAAGTAGCAGTTTTAAATGTCAGGAAACATATCTGTAATAGTGGTGGAAACTGCTTCAAAATGCATGTACCATAAGGACGAGAGACAATTGAAGAAACTTTAGTGCTAGTGATTGAAAATTTTGATCTGAAGTTGAAAAACTTGTTTTCAATGCTTGTTGAGCTACACGTTTTTTATAAGAAACTTGTATCAGGCCATAGTACTAAAAGTTTCTTAATTTAACATGAATTTTTTCCATTTTAGTACTAAAAGTTTCTTAATTGGTTTTGTATCTTTTGAATGCATGAATTGTCAATGTGGTCGCTAACACTGCTGCAGAAATGTTTCTTGACATCTGAAACATCATTTAGGAATAAACAGTGCTCTGTCATGATGAAAACACAAGAATAAAGGTACAACGATCTATTTGCTATAAAATCGCTGTTTTTAACTTTGAAAAGTTTTTTAATACTTCTCAGACATCGTACTAGTGTTTCTTAAAGTTTCGGCCATCTTAGTACTAAACCAGTTTCTTATAAAAAAGCGTGTAATCCAAGATTTGTTCACTGAGAATCGCGTCACCAATGGCAAATATGGCACATATGATTTTGTCACTGAAGTTCTAGCCTGCGTGCAGACTCTACGGTTAGTGCGGAGGAGCGAAAAGGAGTAGAACGCTCCCTTTCCCTGTAGAGCTTTCTTTCACTCCTCCGCAATGAATGTAGAGTCTGCAACGCAGGCTAGGAAGTTCTGGCCAGCTCTTTTTGACGTATAAGAATCCTTTTCGAACTGACCGCGACTCCAAGGTACTTACTTTTTCTAACCAAAGTCTTTTGAAAAGACTTTGTTCTAACAAACAGGGAGGTGCCGCTGGATAATCTAAATAGGCACCCTGTCCTGGATTCAAATTCCCGAATGTAATACCCTGTCCCGGAGTAAAATTTCCAAAAACAATACCCAGTCCTTGATTGTCTTCAAAGAAAATTGTGCGCTGCCCTGCACATTTGTCGGAGATCTATTAGAAATGCGGGCATGCAGCCATACGGATATCCAAGTGAGACTTGTTTAGTGCAAATGACACACAATCGTCACAGAGTCAAATATAGACCCTGTCATATGGAGCTGGTTTGCAGGTTTAGATTTTTTCAGACTCTGAGAAGAATTGCATTAGTGGAGGTAATTCTTTCACCTGGAAACACACGCTACGCAGGTTTCCCACCTGTATGTGCGAGAGGGAACATTGGAGGTCGCAGTCAAGGAAGGATGAAATAATGTGGGAAGTAAAACCAGTTTATAAACAAAGACCTGCTCAATAATTTTTATGTTAGATATTCAGGTTCTGTAAAACAGTGGAATCACTACTAAAATTTCAAGACTATGTTTTGGACAGATGTGCTGGAAGGAAGACGAAGCGGCTGGGGCACCCTAAGGAAACTGCAAAATTGGAGAACTGACACACCAAACTCCAAGTCACTTTAGCATTTCTTGGGAAATTCTTATCGTATGCTCATCAACTACTCTTTACCTGTTTGTCAAAGGAGCCTGAAAACTAATTTTTGAGAGCGGCAGAATCCACGTCTCATGTTGTCCTAGCACCCATAACAACGGCACGAGATTTGAAATACGTCGAAAACAATTGAGTGCGTTGGAACATGTTGATTGGTCAATTCGTAAACAAAGGAGATAACCAATCAGAAGAGACCACGCTCGGCGTCTTTCAAGGAATAAAATCGCGTTTCACTCTCTCCTTTTCAGCATCCACGTTGGCCATCACTCCGAAACAAATATGGATAAAAGAATTCTTGTCTTCTTCACCATTTTAGCTGCTGCCTCAGCAACTGTTTTCTTCAGTGATCATTTTGAAGGTATAACGATCATTTTTGCTTTATCTGCTTGTCGTGAATAGATTTGAGAGTAAAGTTATTTGATGCTGAATTAAACATACCCATGTGACCACAACCAGCCAAGCCTGGAAAGGGTGGGCCTAAGTAGGCCCAGTCAAAGCTCCTAGTAGATTTCATTTTTAGAGTTACCCTTCAACAGAGTTGATTTACAAGAGGCCCTGATGACAAAGCGTGCCTCTCAGCAAGCAATGGCTATAGGCAACTAGAATGTGGTAGCAAATCGTGAGGAATAGCAAGAAAAATTTGGATAAGGTTTACCAAAATGCAAAAGACAGCAGGGCCATTTCTCCATGCTCAAAATTTCTCACACTATTGGTTTGGAGTTTGGTCATGCATACATCTTTGAGGGAGAGAGAAACGAGAAAGTTCTCCATCTTCTTCTGATGATTTTATCTGCATTCCCATGCAAATACTCGTTAAACACTTATTTTATAAATACTTTTGGTGTGTTGCAGCTGCACTTCAGGGTAGTTACAATGAAAATGGTCAACCTTTCCATTGAAGTCAAGCAAAACTTTCTTTCATGGTTCTTTTCATCAAAACCAAAACAAAGAGTTAAATTCATCAAATTGTTTGCAAGATGAGATGTTTGCAGTCAGATTGTTTTTTAAACAATTTGCATTTTTTGTCACATCTAAGAAACTGAATAAATTTTCTAGATAATTCTCAAGCTTATTTCAACAAATTGTATAGAACAGAAACTACAACATGTAAGAAGAAGTGTGAGCGAACTGTTCAGAAATGTTTAATCACATATTTGCAGTCAAGATGAATATAAAGGGAGTAAAAACATGAATTTGTTCAAATTGATACCCTGCCTGAATTGGAAAAGCACTTATGCACCTAAAAAGTGTACTCTGTTCTGTTTTAAATGCCAGTGTACACTCAATCAAAAATTCTAACAACCTTTTTTATAGTTGTATCACAAGAAGTGTCTTGGGTCTGCTAGGGTTTAAATGGGTAGTGTTGACTGCTGAGAAATGGTAGAACCACAGACTGTTTAATTAACATACAGTATTTGACCTTCCTTGAAGGAAGGCAATGTTAGTCATTGCAGAATTTGCTAGAGAAAATCTTCAGATGCAGATCTTTGTATTTAAAGATTGTCACATTTATTGCCGTACTCATTTTACTGGAGCTTTCCCATTTTATCTCCAGTAGACTCTATCCTGATGAGTGGCATCTGCCTAAAGATTGATATCCTCCGTTGCAGATAAAAATTCAGATGGATTTTCTTATTCACCAGCTTGACTTGTTAGCAGATTCACCCTCAATTGTGCTCTCAATTATGATTTCCTTTTTCTTCACAAACTTTTGGAATCAATTATTGACTTCAACTCTTTTCAGATGAAAGTTGGGAGAAGAGGTGGACATATTCAACCAGTAAAGGCAGTGATGCTGGCAAATTCAAACTTAGCGCTGGAAAATTCTATGGTGATAAAGACAAAGATTTAGGTATGAGAAAATCGACATCTGCCCAAACATTCCCCTTGTGATATTGGTTGTTTTACCTTAGTTTGAATCAGGCTAGAGTCATTAGGGTTATTGATTGTGAATGGGGTATTTGAAAGTAGCACCACAAGAATGAGAATAGAAATGCTAGCAGTAAATATGTGTTAAAAAATATGGCAATGCTTGAGCTTTCTTCCTTATCAAATCAGCAAAATATGCTTCACATGAAAAACCACAGCCCTTGGGGCTTCAGAACATGATGAAGTTTCAAAATGGTTCATTTCTTGCATCAAAGTTCTTCCATTTTAGCTGTATATGTTTATGAAAAGTCACCATTTTTTTGAAAATCTCACTGGCAAAAAAGTTGGTACCAATGCAAAATTTATAGCAGTAGAAGTAATAATCTTTCAAAAAATTGTTGCAAATTATTGAAAGAATACTGTTGCAAATTGCTGCTCGTTTGCAGATTTTGATAGTGAAAGAGAAGTTTGGACTGGACCAAACAGAATCTGTAGCCTTGCTCATTGTTTTACTGGCACAATGTAGTTTATTGAAAACTTGGTAACACTTTAACCAAATGTGACTAAAATTCATTTCCTCCCTTTAGGAATCCAGACAGCTGATGATGCAAAATTCTATCAACTAACGTCAAAAATAGAGCCTGCATTCTCAAGCAAAGGTAAAACTCTTGTTCTCCAATTTACTGTAAAACATGAACAAAGCATTGACTGTGGTGGTGGCTACATCAAACTTTTCCCAGCTGACATGGTCCCAGAAAAGATGACAGGTGATTCCCCATATTTCATCATGTTTGGACCTGATATCTGTGGACCAGGAACGAAGAAAGTCCATGCCATCTTTGGTTACAAGGGAAACAATTTATTGACAAAGAAGGACATCAGATGCAAAGATGATGAATTCACCCATTTGTACACATTCATTGTCAATCCTGATAAGACGTATGAAGTCAGAATTGATAACGAGAAAGTTGAAAGTGGAGAACTTGAAGCTGACTGGGACTTTTTGGCACCAAAGAAGATCAAGGATCCAGCTGCAAAGAAACCAGAGGACTGGGATGACAGAGCAAAGATTGATGACCCTGATGATAAGAAACCAGATGATTATGACAAGCCAGAATTGATCGCAGACCCAGATGCAAAGAAACCAAGTGACTGGGATGATGAGGAAGATGGTGAATGGGAACCACCTATGATCAGCAATCCTGAATACAAGGTAAGGTATCAATGATAAACTCCTTTTTTTCAAAAGAACAGAAACTTTTTCTCTTGACCAACTCTTTAGCTAGCTGCTTGAAAGCCCTTAGGAGTTTCTACCAAATTGAAATCCAAGGAACTTTGTTGTGATGTTTCGTAATGATTGTCAAAATTGAATGAAAATAACGTATACATAGATCCTAAAGTTTGATTTATACATGGCCTCATTTACAATTTGTAGCCAAATTCAGATAATGTTAAGAGTACCTGTAGAATCTTTATGGACTGTTGACTTGCTCATCAATTTTGATGTGACCAGGGATAATTTTGTCAAGCTGTATATAACTTGAAATTATCATTGGAGACAAGAACTACAACTGGACATTCTGAAGGATTTACCATTAAAAATTTTTAGTGTTTGTGGTACATATGTCAGAAAAGATTACTCTCGAGTACCGAATAAATGGGGGGTGAGAATAATCAAGGGTTGGAAATGGTTTGATATAACAATAATTGGGGGGTTCGAATAATCAGGGGGTGCTTGAAGAAATAGAAAATAGCCCTTTTCTTAGGTAAACATGTATCTGTTATATATTTATGTGAACAGTGATGTTACTGATACCTTTACTTTTGAACTCTGGTTCTGTTGAATGCACTTCTAAAGACTTTTTCTTGCGTTTATACAGAAATTATGTTTAATATCATTTCATTTTCCGAAAATTAATAAGAATGGGGGGTTGGAAAATTTTTCAAAAATTAATAAGCAGGGGGAGACGATTATTAGGTACTTGAGAGTAAACCAATAAAATGCCAAGGAAATGTTATTGATTATATAGATATATATATATGTAAATATATATGTTTTCTTTTTGTTTTGTAGGGTGAATGGAAGCCAAAGCAAATTGACAATCCAGCATACAAAGGAGAATGGGTCCACCCAGAAATTGACAACCCAGACTATAAAGAGGATGCAGATATTGGACAATTTGAAAATATTGGACACATCGGATTTGAAATCTGGCAGGTATGTATATCAAAAGTAAATATTTATATATCTCAGCTAAGTTATATCATCATCCAATAGGCAAGAATGTTTTGGCATTTGAATTAAGGCTATGTTCACACTGCTCCGCTTTCATTTCTAACAATTTTTGTTGATAAAAATGCTGCCCATTCACATTGCTCCGTTTTCAAAGAGATGCGCTATGAAAACGATAGGCATTCACATTGCTCCAGCAAAACGGTGTTGTTGATCCCCTTTTTTAAAACAAAGCCATTTGTTTATAGCTGTCAATAAGGCGCCAATTGCAACTTTGAATGCCATTGTAATCAAAGTCTATTAACAAAGGAATGTGCAGCATTTTCAAATGTCTCCATTTTTGGCGTTCACTCTGAAAACGGATCGTTTTCGAAATGCACCGTTTTCAAATTTATGCGTTTTCATTAGCGTTTTCAAAAGCCCCATTTTCACAGCGGAGCAGTGTGGACACATCCATTTTCATATGAAAACGTAGCAGTGTGAACAGGGCCTAAATCAGACAATTAAAGGAAATATGCAAGGCTAAAAGCTTACATTTGCAAAGAGCAAGGAATATCTAGAAATATCTCATAATCAAAGTTGCTCATATGTACCATGAACAATGGATATCCAAGGAAGCAATGTTTTGTCCTTGCATGTTCTTGTTCTATATATATATTTCTAGATAAGCCTCTATACCATTGCCTACCACCTTTGATAGTAATAACACATCAAATAGTTAGTTACAATTAGTGCTAAAACATGAAGTAAATATCACATATTAAGTTTTCCTTTGTTACCTTCATGATTCTACATTTCTCTAGCATCTAGCCAGTAATGTATAGTCTGTCTGCAATTGAGGAACCAGTCTGCTTTAACAGGATAATGGTTGTTGTAACATAGCCCCATATATCAATTTTACATAGAACTTGACAAAACAGTAGATAAACTGTATTTATGAAATATGTGAGGGTAATTTGTGCATCAGCTCTGTCTGACTTATGAAAGCGTTCTTCTTTCATTTTAGGTGAAATCTGGAACAATCTTTGATAACATTTTGGTAACTGATGACATCGCAGAAGCTGAAAAGGAAGCAAAGGAACTTTTTGAAGTGACAAAGGAAGGAGAAAAGAAAATGAAGGATAAGGTATGAACTTGATAAAGTCTTAAGACTTTTGAGACAGATACAGTATCTTTAATATGCTTCTTATTTATCTTGTTTATTCAAAAAATTTTAGGTGGCAGCAATCTCCTTGTTTTGCTTAGATGGGTAGAGTGAACAATGCATTGCTGGAAGCAGTGATGTCTGATACTACTTGATTTATTCCAAAACTCTGTGACTTGTTAAGTGTGTCATTCACTTGCCCCTTGCTATGGCATTCTGCTATTCAGTGCTTTTGGACAGTTGTTTTAATTTTGTTTCACAAGTGTAAGGGGTGATAGGATTTAGGAGCTGCCAGTTAAAGAGTACATTGTTCACCAAAATATTTGCCTGACTTGAATCTGACTTTTTGCCCATCAAAGACTGAATTTTTTACTACTTCAATGTTATGGGGTACTGCCAGCCTCCAAGCCCCCGGGCTCATGTTGTATCATGTTTCATCTTGCGGTCAAGATAGCAGGGATTGGGAAAGACAACTGGGGAGTGCCAGAGCTTTGTTGAATGCACATTTTATTTCATATATATATATTTCATTTTTTGTGCTGTTTCATGTAGATGTAATATAACCTCAGGTAAAGATACTGATTCTGCGTAATTGTAATTGCCTTGTTCGTCTTTGCAGCAAGATGAGGAAGAACGTAAAAAGCAAGAAGAGGAAGAAAAGAAAAGGAAAGAGGAAGAAGATAAGAAGAAAGCAGAAGAGAAAACAGACGAAGCTGAGGTAAAGATATTTAATTCAATTGAATTTCTGGTTGATGCTTTGGAAAAATTGGCTTCAAGGGGCTCTATTTCCATATTTCAGTTGAAATGATGATTTGGCGGTTTTTTGATAGGCAGTATCACTAGACTTTCATTGTTTTCAAAAAACCAAAGGATTATTTTGAGACTAAGTTGTCACTCTTCACAAAGGAACAGACTACACATTCATCTCTCTTATGATTTCTTGAATATATGTGGATTTTAGATGATGACTTTTTGATGGTTTGGGTGAAGGTACCAGACAAACTGCTGGTAGCAATGGACAAGTGCCAAAAATGGCGTTCACAAATTTTTTTACATTTTGGCGAGGCAGTGCACTTTAAAAGGGAGCCAAAATTATTTGGTTCTAGTTTTCCTCATGATGTATAAATAAATTTACAGCGTTCTAGTGCAGATCCTTCATTGAAAACTGAGTTAATTCTAAGGAAAAAGTAGATCGAGGAGTTTTACCAAAGGAAACTGTTTAACAATGCCGGAACTTTTTTTCAAAAGTTGTTCCTACAAATTTATTCTGTCTGTAACATTGAATGTTAGTGTATATATTAAATTTTTTTTGGAGAAATTGTCTGTTGGGAAATGCCTTACATGAATCGCTTTAACTGTTTTTGTAAGCAACCTGAAGAGATTTTGGTAACTTTTTTGCACTGGTAATCATTAGTGCAATACCAACGTAAGGCACATAGGGCTTGAATCTATGCAAACTTTAAAATGGAATGTGTAAAATTTTATTGCCTAATTCTTTCAACTGAATAGATTGAGAGAAACTTCACTTTGTTTGCCTTAATTCAAGAAAGAGCATTTTTGATATTGTCAATATTTTTAGAGTTACAGCTTTAAAATTTCTACTTGTTTCAAAGTTATTACATCATCAAATTGCTAAGTCGTAAACCATAACAGTTACAGACGTCTGCCCGTTCAAAATTTTATGGTGTTTTTAATCTTTAAACTTTCAATACCTCCTGTGGTATATCTTTCAGGAACGCTGCAGTTCCAAAAATAGTGATGATTTCAAAAATATATACTCTTTCTGAAATTATGGCGAATGATGTAATGTTCCCTTCGATCTATTCAGCTGAAAGAAGTAGGCACTAGCATTTTACGCATTTAATTTCAAAGTGTCTTTGCAAAGGTTCAAGCCCTATGCTATTGGGAACTGAGCTGAATCCTGGGAAAAACAACCCATAAATTTTCTCGTCTTAAATGTGCAGGAGGAGGAAGATGATGAAGAGGAAGATGACGCAAAGACTGACAAGAAAGAAGATGCCAAAACTGAAGAAAAAGAAGAACCAGTAGAAGAAACAAAGGAAGAAACAAAAGCAGAGGAAGCAAAGGAAGAAACAAAGGAAGACGCAGCGGAAGATAAAACTGAAGATGAACAGAAAGAAGCACAAGCGAAAGATGAATTATAGAAACTGAATTTTATATTTGCGATCTGCTTGCTTGTTTTGCAATCAAAACAAAGCCTTTCAGTATGTTCAGATTCGAATCTAATGCAAGAAGATATGTTCACATCGAAATGTTGGCAATCAAAATTTAAGGTTTTTTGGTTCAGATATGATTAAATGCTTTTGAGACCAGAACTGTGTTTTCAATTAGACGTCAGCAAATTAGATCTTTGATCTTGTGCTATTGAAAATGACACAGAACCAGCATTGTTTTGATTGCAAAGAAGCAGCCAGTTTGTCTATAGTATTGTCTGACAATTGAATCAGTAGGCCAAGGAAAAATATACCAAGGGCTTACCTCCATTCCGATATAGAAAGCTATTTTGGACGAGGTCGGCAAATACACAGTCGCTAGCATGGAGAACCGCCTAAAGTTTTGCATGAACATTTGGTTGGTTTGAAGGTAAACTCCAAAGAGCTTCAGGATTTCTTCAAAAACTTACACCTTAGTTTTCATTGTTTTTTTAATTGTTTGTGCTAATGATTTCGAAAGATTTGCACTTTTTGATTCGGGGAGATTGAGATCTTCGAGTTAGATTTGTTAATATTGATTGTTGTCCATGTAACATTTCGTCCTCCTTTAGTTTTCGAAACCATCTAGAATCAGAGAGGAAAATTGCTTCTACCGTTGTTCCGCACTCACTCCAAGAACGTTATGTTTGCATACCTCAGATACGTTCTCTGTTATGTGTATGTTATGTCTTTTTGTGAAGGAATGAAATATTCAGTCGATTGAAAGAGGGATTCATTTCATATTGTCATAATCTTTTGGGTTGGTATGTCAGGAAGAAATGTTTAAATTTCCCAATAGTTTTTGCATGGGAATTTAGGGGAAGCAAACAGTCTTCACTTGGAAATTGAAGGGAAACGAAAATTTCTATTTCCCTCTTAAGAAACAGTTAGGAAAATGTCCGTTTCCCTAAAATTTCCAGCACAAAGAACATGGGGAGATTTCATTTAAGCTCGTTTTGTGGCAAGTTTTATTTTAGTGAGTGGTAAATACCACAAGGTTTTGCGACAAGACCGTAGAGACCATCACAGAAAATGCAAAACCGGGTGAGCCAGGAAAAAATTTCCACTTTTGAAAATTCATGGCACCAAGAGTAGTACTTCTCAGATTTCACTTATCCAAATTTCAGTTAATAGCCTAAAAAAGACTGAATTATTTTTGTGATTTTGCTTGCCGTCAAACATGCGCTAGAAGTATCAGTAACTTCAACTTTGTAAAAATATCATGGTTGCAAAATGAGTGAAATAGAGTGAAAACATTGATCAAATTGGAAGGACTCTCTTTACGCAGAACAATACGCAGTTGGCATTTAACCTCTCTTAAGAGTTATACGACATCAATTTTCTAACAAATGCTAGAGATTTTCGGTCCAATGGTAGTAATGTGCAATGGGTATCTCTCAGCCATGAGAAATTGTATTTTTTTTTATTGTTCTGCGGGAGGAGTCCATTTTGATTTGATCAATGTTTTAGGCCCGTTTTCAGTCATTCTGCAACCATGAAATTTTTGTGAAGTTGAATTTGCCTATATTTCTAGTGCTCTTGAGACAGCGAGAAAAAGCAGAGAAGTACCTCGATCTGTTGGCTTCAACTAGAATTTGGAAAATTTACATCTGTGATGATTGATGATTCGATGATTCGATTTTTCTCTTGACGATGTACTCTGATGATTTGAATTTTCAAAAGTGGGAACTTTTTTCAGGCTCACCCGGTAGACTTTTAGCTTTACTACTGCGGAGGGGTAACAACCATATGTATCCTGGTACGGTATGTGCCTTTTTTGGGGTACCTCTTTCGAACAGAAAAGGAATTTTAGGGTGTCATTTTTGGTAAGTTCACTAACGGACATAGATTTTTGGGCGTCATTTTGGAAAAACAGTTCTTTAGGATATTGCATTTGTTGATCAAATTTCATATCCTTGGTTGAAAAATATCGTTTTTGTCACAATTTTTTCAGGGCATATACTTTGAATGGCCTGTAAATTTTGGTGTATAGTTGTCGCTAAGATTCATAAATTCTGGGGTGTGCCATTTTTTAGGGTACCTGTTTACAGAAGACTCAAGATTGATGGTTACGGTTTTTCAGGGTATTAATGATTTCCGGATTTGTTGGTATGATTTTCGTACAAAATCACTTGACGGTATGCTTTTTTGTCTTTTTCCGGAGTTCTGGATATGCTTTTCAGAAATTTTTCATGATTTACGGGTGGTACTTTTATATTCTGGATGGCAAGAAACTCGTAACATGTAGTTCCTAAAATAACCTTTGGGGACCAAAGAAGGCTCTTTCGCATCGTACAGTCAGAATGAGCACATGATCTACATATTCATTACAATAATCCATGAACATAAATCATGTCTGCTTGAACCTTAAAAAAGCCGTTAAAGGGTGTCCCAAAAAATCGGGCCCCGTCCATGTGGCTACTGTGGAGGAGCTGTAGATTCAATTTTCTCGGGTTTTACATAGGTAGTAGCATAGGTCAAACTTCAGCTTAGAGTTTGGGACCTTGTTTGAGTCAATCTGACTCGTCGTTGCTGATTCATGGCAGAGAAAAGGCAAAATTAGTGGTTGCTTCAAAACAGCACTTCTATTCTCCAGCAATGTCAAAATAAAGTAACTTTTCAAAGAAATGGTCCTGGCGTCGTATAAAAAATTTTGCTAAATCATTAAACGGGTGAGCAGTTTTGTCTGTTCATGAGAGAGCACGTTTCACTTCGTAGAAAATATAGTGAAAATCTTACTATGATGCCAAAAACCTTTCTTTAAAAACTTGATTTACTTTGACATTGCTGCAGAACAATAGAAGTGCTCTTTTTGAAGCAATTACTAATTTTGCCGTTTCTCTGCCATGAATCAGCAACCATTTATCAGATTGACTCAAAATCGAAGTTGAAGCTTGACCTCTTCAACTGTGTAAAAACAAAGATGATTGAATCCACAGCTCCTCCACAGTAGCCACACAAACAGGGCACAATTTTTTGGCACCCTTTAGGAAAGCAGCAATTTTGAGTATTCGTGTAATGAAGGAACGAGAAACATTCATGATATAGTTGATTGAACTGTGCAAATCTTAACACACGAGGCAATTAATTTTGTTGCAACAACCGTAATTCTATGCTTGAAAGATGCAACGCAGCATCGAGGTCTTGCTTAGATTTGGATGTAAGTGCATCTTCTAGATTTCATACTCATCAGTTTCTAAATTTAGTTGCTCGGTGCTTGAAAAGAACGTTAAACGTTTGTTTGCTTTACGAACACATGCAAACCCCAGAATACCTTCCAAGGCATGTTGGCTAGAGAGAGATGATTTGATTATAGAAATTTTTGAAATTGTTTTCGCCGTCATGATTAAATCAATCTTTCGGCCAAACGTTTCCATATAGTCTGTTATACGTGCGTCGTATCAGTACATCATGCACAACAAACAAGGTGCAATTTTAATTACGATTGTCTTCAAAGAAAACTTAACATATCACTCATTTTGTGGGCGATGTAGCCCTAGTGCAACATCGGTATGAATTGACAAACTTCGTCATGGCCTGGAGAGAAACAAAGTGATATCAGTGCTGCGAAGAGAAGAAGCAATAAATTGGTTGACCATGAAATAGGCTGCCATGAATGTTAATGGTTTACAAACATGTTGCTCGACTAACCCTGATCTTTTCGAATGTCGTCAATTTTCTTTTTATCTTGTCCATTTTTCCAGACTTGTGGGGGACTTCAACTGTCTTACTTAGAACAAGCAATTACAGAAAATCAAGTCCAAAGCAGCTCATGCCTCTTGGACTGCTCAGCTCACGTACTCTGCAAGTTTTTGAAGCATGCGATATCTATGATCTGTACAGAAGTATTGTTGAGCCACATTTAAGTTACTGTAGGTCCGTGTGAGTTTCCTGTGGTATGCTGCAGTGAAGCAAGCATCAATATGCTTCAAACGCACAAATTAAGAGAGCCAGAATTGTAACCCCATTGTAACGAAGGGGGATATGAGAAATCCCCAACGATACACGTCCGTACATTTTCCATAATGACTTTAAAAGCACTTATGAACTTACTTTCACTGTTATGTCGTCATCAAAGAACCTTGGTTCCATTTGCATACTGCAATGTATGAAAATACGAATATTTGAAAAAATACGAAATAACAAGACTACAAGAAAGTTAGTCTCAATCAATCTGGTAGAACTTCAGGATCGAGACAATAGATTTTAACGTGTTGTGTCACAGCTGTAATATTCCTCTGACTTTTCAGCCAGAACAACCAGGCGGACTTGGATTCAAATAGGTTTTCTCTACCACTGACGTTTCGGCTCTTTCATGAAAATCGCATGACACCGTCACTAGGCTTCAGCAATAAAAACGTTCAGTTTCTGTGGATTTGCTACAAGTCCCGCTCTCTCTTTTCACCCCTTTCTCTGACTAGCAGCCCCGTTCACAAGAGAATGGAACGTAACGGAACTTTTAAGAGGCATCCACATGGCAATTGATCAATATGAAGATTTGATACCTTCTAAAGATAAAAATTTTCTGAGCCAATCATTATGTTTTCCCACCTATATGCGTAAACAACCCTTTTGTTTGGAGATTTAGAATTACTTCATGTATGAATTCTATAAAAAAGGTCAAAGTGGGATGGAATGCTCCAAAAAAGGTCAAAGTGTTCACACGAGGGCTGTTTCATTCCGTTCCTTTTTACGGCTCATCTTTCAGAGTGGTCCACTTTTCGGAATGGAACGGAACACTTTTACTCTTTCGTTCTCGTGTGAACGGAGCTTACGTTTACAGGATACTGGCACAAGTTGAAAACGGTTAAAATTCACGCCGAAACGAAACATTTTTGCCAGCGAATTTAAAAACGGCATAAGTTTAAACAGGACTCAGAAAACGGCATTGGGAGAAGACTGGAAGACTGGAAAATGTTGATAACGGAGCAGGTGTTGACTCGATCGGAACGAGATTGATTAATTCTTTTGCCATGAAGCATTTTCTTGGCACCAACCTCTTGCCTCGCTGTTGGGAGATTGCAATGACTTTGTCGCCATCAAATGTTCTACCGTTTTCAAATTGTAACGGCATCATTTGATTGTAGTCCCCCCCCCCTCCCCCTGTTCATGTTTGATTTTTCTGCTGATAAAGAGAGAGACTTCAAGCAAGTTCAAATGTTAACAAGTTGACCTTTGATACAGGCCTGTCCATCGCATCGACCATCTATTAATCGATGAGTTCTGAATAATCTATTACCATTTTACTTGAATGATAAAATTATGGTCAATGAACAGACCTTGTTTGATACTTACAGGCATGTACCAAATCTGATCAGTCGCCACACCCGTACTTTGTATTTTGTCATTTTGCAGATGAGCCATGATTTTAGAGGGCTGGCATTTATACATGTTTGCTGCTAGATATAAAAAGTTGAAAGATCTGCATTCATTGCTTAGATCAAGACAAATCTTGAAGCATTCACGCCATTCTTTCACCACTTTTTGATCTGCTTCATAAACATCTGCGAATGAAAACAAAAGAAAATGTGTTTCAAGGCACTACTTTCTTTTCTTCATGCCACCAAAGGATAAACTTCTTTCACATCAAAACAAAGCTACATGCCAGTTCTTGACCCTGTGACTAGTGTTGTGGAGAGCTACATTTTAAGACTCATCTCAGAAGAGTGCGTCGAGTTTGTCTACCAAATGGAGCAACATTGAGTTGGGATATGGGATAGTTTGATTTGAAATAAGTTTCTTTGAGAGTTAAAGGAAAAAGAATATAATTTTTAGGTTGTCGTATTGAGAATAGGTTCCAAATCTTTATATCGGTGTAAAAAGGGAGAGGTTTAAAGATCAATGACCTATTTCTTTAAACTGAATGGTTTGAAAGAAACTTTAGCCACTTTTCTCTGATTTTACCGTTTGACTTTTCAGAAATCTCACTTAATAACGTGACGTCATCAAATTTTCAAATCACAAACCAGAAGAGTGAAAGAGTTTTGCTTAATGTTGTAGGCTTACCATATTGTAGGCATCCATAAACTATGGTTTTCTCGAAAATCATTTGATCTTTCCTCAACACGTTTAGAAATTACGATAGTTCAAAGTTTTTTCGACAATTTTTCAGTTCAAAGAAATAGGTTATAGAATTTTGCACTCAGCTTTTTAAATCTTTAAAGATTTGAAACCTATGCTGTCTTGTTGAGTTTTGTCTGAGATCGTAGCTCTGCAATCGATGCACTCTACAAAGATTAATTGCTTCACGGTCAGGAAGTGGCATGTAGCTTTGTTTTGAACCTGCTTATTTCAACGGGATTTCATCTCTTCTTTTTCATTGCAATAGATTCGTATATCCCTGGATATAAGGGATATATAAAGATTCCTATATATATATCTCTTATGTAACCATTTTCATTGCCAACTTCTTTAGTGTCTATTGATGTTTAAGTGAGCTTTAACTGTTTTAGAGTCCAGTTAAACTTCACTGTCCTTGCTGCGTTTTGATCTTGTTTTTTGCAAATTCTTAGCCACCAACGTAGATTTAAGTTATATAAGTTAAACAAGATTCTCATTCGTCTGCAAACAGTAATTTTGAACTCGATTGAGTAATTAGAAGCCATAGCCATTCGCTTGCCACAGGAGGGATCTTGGAAAAACGCGCTAATGATAAACGCAGCAGATGCAAGAAGTCTCCTGTCTTTGAAGATGCATCATAAAGTCAGATCAATTTCCAGAAAGTTATTTTGCTGTTTGAGAATTTTGGCATGATTTCTCAAAGAAGAGTTGCCCAGGAAGTCTATCATAGGTATCCGTGACTAAATGAAAAAGTTTATAAAGTAGAGTTTCTCGCAAATAATCGTTTACAAAATTACATGCATGTGTATTTATTTTGTATAAAACAACTGCTGCTGTTTGTAAGAAACTCAACTCTCGGATCGCAAAAATTTGAGAAGCTTCAGTAATAACTAATCGAAGAAACTATTCATTTCCTTTTGCATGCTTCTACTTTAGTTGCACATCAATTGAGTCAGGTCAGGCTCACGAGGGCCGAGGCAGTTGGCAAACACGAAGATTTTTATGGAACCGTTAAGGTATAGAATCCATGACATTTGTGCTGGTGACTTTTCAAAACTCATCATAACCCTGACCTGTCATCTCATATAAGCAGGGCCGCCGAGAGGGGGCACGAGGGGTCATTTGCCCCATGACCTCGGGGTCTAAGGGGCCTCATAATCGAATATCTTTAACATTATGATTACATGAAATACTGTGAAATGCACTTTAAGCCAATCTGAAGGACTACTTCGAAAAATTTTCTGCTCGTCTCGCTCGCAAGGGGGGGGGGCTCATTTCGCAGTTTTGCCTCCTGGCCCCAAAATCTCTCGGTAGCCCTGAATGCAGGCAGAATCTCGGACAATATTCGATAGATTTTATTCGTTAGTAGTTAGTTGGGTGTTATTTTGCTTGTCTTTATATATTTTCCATGGGGTAGACATTTTCTTTCGCTCCCTATGGTGTCGTCCGCGTAGTGTTGTAAAGTAAGAAGAAAGTATCTAGTGGTATGTGATGTATATTGTAAAAATGTTTATATGAATAAAAAAAGAAACCCGCGAGAAATTCTGAACACAGAAATCTCATATTCTTGAGAAGCTTTCAGTACGGGCTCAAATTCTTAGTTTTCGAAGGTACGTAGCCAGGGTTTTAAGGCCCGGGCCTTTAAGGGCACGGACAGATATATATTATGCATTTTTCCTTTGGTTTTCAATTTTCCTGGAAAAGCTTACCCATGCCCAAGGCCCACTGGCATTCTAAACTTAGTCTTTACACATAGGAAAGCGTTTCCATCTGAAAGCAGCGTTTACCACTGAATTTGAGGGCGTGGTCCAGGGGAAAAGGGGCCTGAGCCAAAAATTTTTCGGTGCCTTCGTCGGTAGAGGGCCTTTCCTACTCCAAACCCTGGGCCCAGTCCATCTCTCGACGGTCCTGAAAAGAATACGTGTATAAGATTGGCAGGTGCATTCAAAAATAGAATTCTGTTCTTCTGTAGCGACCGACAAAGATATTACACAATTGCTCAGCCTCAGCTATCGAAGTGGAATATGTTAGTCTGTCTTTAGACTTGCAGGAAGCAGAGTTGCAAAAAGTCCTTGACCTTCTTCTGAACCTGGATTTCAAGGTCCCATCTTCCATATTTCAAAGTTTCCTGAAAACACGGAAAAAGGGTTTTTATGTATCAAGAATGGTATTGGCTCTTTCCTTTCCATAATATGCCAGAATCATTACATGTGTTAGAAATTACTGCCTGCAATCTGGAAAGAAATTCTGAAAGTGGTTCGCACAATTTTAACTCGAACGATTTTTGGATGACTATTATGATAACGCCAGTCAATGCTACATACGATGGCGTAGCATGAGTAATTTTACTGGAGACATTGAAAGCAGTTGCCACTGGGAACATTTTTTAAGAAACGCCTTTCACTTTGGCTTAGAACGCCACTCTTGATCTCATGTTTCCCAGTGCTAGAATGGAAACTTTGAAAACTTTAACATAGTTTTCCTTGAACCACCATCATTTTCAAGAAAATTTTGAGTAAATACACGTTTTTTTATAAGAAACTTGGATCAGGCCATAGTACTAAAAGTTTCTTAATTTCGAATGAAATTTTGTCCATCTTAGTACTAAAAGTTTCTCAATTGGTTTCTTATTTTTTGAATGCAGAATTAGTAATGTGGTCGCAAACACTGCGGCAGATATGTTTCTTGACATTTAAAACATCATAAAGGAATAAACAGTGTTCTGCTATGTTGAAAACACAAATGGTTAGATAATATTGCTCAAGAATAAGGGTTCAACAATCTACTTGCTATAGTATTTATGCTTTTAACTTTGAAAAGTTTCTTAACACTGCTCAGACATAGTACTAGAGTTTCTTAAAATTTTGGCCATCTTAGTACTCGTTTCTTATAAACCAGTTTCTTATATAAAAAAACGTGTACTCCTTAGCTTGGCTTAGAATATGTCCCTCGATCCATTAATTGCCACTGCAAAGTGCAAGTATGGAAACGACTACGATTTCGTGACAGCTCTCCTACGAATGAATGTTGTTAGCAAGAAAATTCCTGAGGAAATCAACCTTCGCATTGACTTAGAACGACTCCCTGCCTTGCAGATTTAATTTCCCCATATGAAGACACAAGATAACCACGAATTCTCATCTCATTTTCTCAAATGACCTTCCTCAACCTTTTGTTCGAAATTTCCTCCAAACGGCTTTGTAGGTGTGTAATGTTTTTGCGTCTCTGGTAGCAAGTACACTATCGAAGTTGATTTCGCATTGTAGCTAAATTACAACGTACCAGCTTCCTTGATTCGTTGTTTTGTGAAAAGATGAAAGTCGGCCAATTGAAGATCGTCAGCTTTATGGAATCGTAACTGACCTCCTTGTGCAACTGCAAAGAACAACAACCCAATAAGAAATTTTAGTTGCACCATTTTCTTTGCTGTTTCTGTTTTCTTCTTTTTTATTTTAAACAAAACCTCTTGATGCAGTTTTAAAAGTAGAAAGAATGTTTTAAGAGTTCCAGCAAATATCACCAATTTGCATAATTTGATTCATGTAAGTGATAAATTTTTTAGTGTTACCATGCAAGCATCAATATGCATTTAACAAGCTGCTAGGATACTGCAGGTACCATTGCAAATTCAATAGTTCGGCCTGAGGAAAGTCATTAGAAAGGAGCACCTGATCCGTTGTTTCCCTCTCTGAATTTACTTATTTGCTTGAACTTGTGAGCGGTTGTTGTTGCAGTTGTATGAAAGAGATGCAAAAGGCTCTGAGCCTCGTGTACATGTCGAAAGAGGAATGGTAGCTAAGCTATAGAAGTTTCGGCTCAGCAGCAATTGGATCACTTTTACGGTAAACATTTTGAGAAAGATGCCTAACTTTGTCAATTCGGTTGATTATGGTTTTGGCAACTCAATGTAGGTGAGAGGCTACCTAAATGCAAATGCAATAAGTCATCTTAGTAGAGTACGAGTATGCGACACCCATATAGGTGAGTTTTTGGGCCCAAAATTCTCTAAACAGGGGTGCATTTTCAGCAGATTTTCCTGAAACATTGGTGGATTTGGCTGAAGTTCGCAAAAAGGAGTTCAAAATGGGTTTAGTATTCCGCCAGTCTGCGTCATCGATGATAAATATGAGCTGGAATTAAGTCTTGCATATTGCAGGCTTTGACACACTTGAAGGTGCTGCCGCGTTCAGCCAGGTAACTGTGGTTCGGCTATAAATAATGCTTTTTTTGTCATGCTGTTGTTATTTCTTAATCTTTGATATTTCACGGGGCTATGGGAGCTGCAGAGGACAATGGGCGAGAGTTGAATGAGAGTCCCTTCATCAACAGGTGGATAGAAGGTCCCAAGAATGCCTTCATACAATGAAGTACTCCAAATTTAGACTCTCAAATATACAGTAAGCGTACGGGAAGAAAAAATCTAGGGGGCTGTCCACACAAAGCCCAATGTCTGCTAACATTTTTGCCCGACTAACAGCAAAATTTTGCCCGAATGGGGCTCATTTTCGAAAATGTGTCCAAAATTGGGGCTACTACCCCCTCCCCGCCCCCTCACATCGTACCATTGTGCTCCCAAAGTTTCATGGCTGGTAAATTTCATTTTTTTGTGTGCTTCTCGTTTGATGGATCATGTTGTGTTTTGTATTTATTTCATGACGGCGATAGGTTCCTAATCTGAACGCGTGGTCCTGGTTCGCGCATAGGATTAAGGTGTAAGAAAAGAACTCGAATTAATGCTCAAGATGTCACTTTTTCATATGAACGAATAATAACATGTTTCATTTTCCAATGATGATACGTATAATTATAATGTCCAGTCCAGTTCAATTAACGTGCGAATGCGAATGCGAATGCGAATGCGAGCTGTGACACGAAGGTTCTTCGAGCGAATACTGCGACTGAATGCTGACTGACTGACTGTGCCACAGGGCGACCAACCTAATATCATAAAATCTAACAGATCACGTGCACGTGGCTGCTCCGCTGAGGATGTTGAGGTCCAGAACAATCAAACAAACTTTTCTTGTAAGTGTTTGTTGTTAGATCTGTGACTCTGGTACCCAAGGTACTACATCTGCCATTCTAAGAAAAAAATGCATTTCTGGCCTGCAAACATTATTTGAAACATTCCTGTTCTAGAAATGTTTTTTACTTAAGTTCTACTTTCAAAAGTATTGCAAACTTTAGCAGGTAGGACTTTTTCTTGTAATTTTGCCTTCCGAAGGAATCGTGTGGCCAAGTGGCGCAGTGTTTCGAATCTTGTGGGGTCCACCGACGTGGGTTTCGAATCCCGTCACTGGGCACTACCAACCCCCTACCAACCGCAAGCCAGCAGCCAACTCATCTGTGCCCATGGTGCCCATCCTTCTGAGGTCGGTAAATTGGTACTTCGAGGCAAGTCTGGGGGGCACAAGCCGCAGTGCCACAGGCCCACATCAGTCGCATACAGTTTACGCATACAGTAGCTGCCAGAAATATAGCCTGTGTTTAAGTGCTGCTTTTTCGCTTGCATGGGCAGAAATTCCATCTGACGATTAAACTCATGAAAATTTTTCACTGAATGCTCTTCTCAGCAGGAAAATAGAACCAAAATTTTGGTGCCGTACCTTCTAACCAGATCTAGGGACGGAATTTCAAAAAATTGGAACTTTCGCTTTCAGCACTGGAAACAGAGCAGGAGTATCATTTCCGGAATTCCAAACCTTCCGTCCTTTCCTGAGACATGGTATGATTTTGCAACGTCACCTTGTCACTGCAGCTCCTGTTTTATTTTGTGTTCCTTTCTTTTGTGTTTCCTTTGTTTGTCTTTGTTTATCTGTGTCTTTTGCTTTATGTTTTTTCGTTTCGAAGTCCTCTGTTTTGTACCCCTGCACGCGATTCTCATGTGTTCAGGGAACCCACTTGAGGTCAATCATGACGTCAAAGTGCTCCCATGAGCCCTTGCTTTAGGACAATAACAAATGTGAGGAAGAAAAATTTTCCGTAAAATTTGAAGGGGCGAAATCGAACCAGGTCATAAAAAAGTTACTTGTCCTTCAAATATAACTGGCTTTAGAAGAAGATAAACAAGAGAATTATATTACAATAAGCCATGGGCAACTGTTTGAAAGGCGTAAGCAGTGATAATGCTTCGCTTCTCCGAGAAGATACGTCGTTAGATCACGTCGAACCACCGCCGCCATATCAGGTAAGCAAGACAGTTCTAGGCCTATTTCTGGTCAAAAGAAGTCCTTGGGAATTGCGCAGATCGTGAAAGATTTTTGTTTATTCTGTAGATGATTAAACTGCAATTGATTGTGATTATGTCTGTGAGATTTATGTTCACTTCAAGGAAAAATCGGACTGAATTTATTCGCCCGAATCGTCTTTCTTCTAACAATTTCAATGAAACAGTAAAAAAATTCTGATCAAGGGGGATGGAAGTGGGACGAAGTGCGATGTCAGTGACCTCTGATGGTAAGTTCCTTGTTCTGATGGACATGCGGGCAGTTTATAAACTTCTCTTAACCCTTTATATCAGTATCCTGCCGATCGGAACGTTATGAATCCTGAGGAAGTTAGCCAAAAGAAGTGGTGGTTGCCAAACAGTGAATCTGACTGCTTGATTTGATCGATCCAATTCATGTGTTTTGAGCTGACAGTCGGTGCCAGCCAGCCGTATAAATTGGCGTAAGAGTTTAACTTTTCTGTAACTTGTCTTCGCATGCTGTGAATGCGCTTTTTAACAAAATTATTCATCGACAGTCGCATTGTGTATCACAGAAATAAGAAGACAGACTTGTAAAAAAGAAGTACGAGGGACTTGTTTATCGTACGAAGGAAGGGCAAAATCTGTCTATTTACAAAATTGCTCTTGGCGCACTAAACTTATTCAGGAATCGATAAATGCCAGAAGATAGCAGAAAAAAATAGATAAAAAACTTTTGGTATAGCTAGTTTTGGCAAAGAGAGTCATGATGTGGTCATGATGCACCTTGCGCTGCGAAAGCTCCCCCACCATGTTTATCACAAAAGTAGTAACAGGTGGGTTAATGACATCGTGAGTTGTTGCGCAACCCTGAAAGAAATCATTTGTTTGAGAACAAAGCAGATAGTTGTTGATATTGTCTCCTTTGTTTTTTGCAACTGTTAGTAAAAGAGCATATTATTTCCGGTTGGTTGAATGGTTTCTTTAGCAGTATGGCTATTTGGCCATTATCATCAAAAGGTTTTTTGTGACATCAATGACCACACAGACATCCCTCATCAACAATTGACAAAGGAAGTGATGGACTTTGTTCCGAGTCTCAAAAAGGTTGAATTGGGGAGGACAAGGGGTGACAAACACTTATGTCACAGAACCTACCACAGAATTAAAGATTCAATTCTTTGATGTTTGATCATAGTCAACTATGGTTTGATTTTAAACAAGAGTGCCACAATTGTGTCTGGTAAATTGAAAGGCAAAAACAGTTGTGTTTGGAGATCCTAATAGGAACATAAAAAAATTTGCCACCAGAAAGGGCTTTGTGATATCTATCTTTCAAAGTTGGAGAACTGTATTGACCACAGGTGCTAAATCTGGCACCCTTCTGTAGGTGTGGACACTTAGGCAGATAGTGGGATGAAACCATTGTTTCTGATAAAAGGAATTGTTCAGTTATATTGCTTTCAAACGAGATGATTGTTTTCTTCAACACTGGGGGCAACCACACTCCTTTGCCTCATAATGTCCACCACTGATGACATCCCAGGAAGCAGCATTAGAAACTTCATCATTCCTGATACTGGGGTTCTCAGTGCAAAGTTTCAGCTGAATTGATAGAAGGAAAAAGCTACCTGTACCCATAAATGTATGACCCAGGGGAATAGGAGTGGCAAATGTCCCTCCCCCATTATTGGAAACATTTGCAAAGATCTCCCTTTTTCAGGTAAAAAGTTGCCGCTATCTGCAGAATGATGGCTAGGCAATATCCTCTTATCAATGAACCACCCTCATTTTATCTTTCTCGCAGGAAATTTTCTAAAGATAATGTGTAACAGGACAGGCCAGAAATGTTATGTAATCAATAAGACTTGTGCTTTCTTCACACTCCATTGTTTCAAATATTCTAAAACCATTGTTGTACTTTCCAAAATTAACTCCAATTTGATTTTTGTGACTTACCTTTAGGAGGAGGCTGCTCCAATTTTCATGCAGGGACAAGTACAAACAACTATGTCAGAAGAACAGCAGATAAGAATGGCACAAAGATTGGGACTTATAAATCATCTTCCAACTGGAGTATTTGATGGAACCAAGAAAAAACGAGAGTATGTAGAAATGTAGAAAGTTTGATTTGGAAGCATACAGCACAGACCTTGCGCATGCAACATGGTTTTAAGAATTATCAAGAAGTGCTCTTGATGTCTTAAAAATCTTTATCCAGTCAAGTTAACAATCTTTCATATGGTGCAAGGATCCTTATCATGATATGAAGAATTTTTTCAAACTTCTTGAGAATTCTTGTCATCAAATATTATGTTTAACTAGAAAGAGAAGAGTCAAGCCTGTATTTGCTAAGTTACAGTTAGTGTGCTGGAGAGTTTCATAATCTCAACTAGGCAATATTATGACATTTCAACCAAGGTTGTGGCTAGAGAATTCATGATCAAGGAAGATCTCACCTGCAAACATCTGAATGTGTGAGCAAATCATCTGTATATATTGATTTTCATTGTTTTTTCTAAAAGAACTAAAGTATGACTTTGTAAGAAACTCAACTCTTAAGAGTGCTAAAAAAATTGAGAAACTTAGGCATTGGGAAAATGTGACTTTAGATTATTTATTTTGATAAAGGAAGTCTTTAAATTTTTCTTACTTTATCGTCACTTATTTCTTGTGTATACATATCATATTACATTGAAGGTAACATTGGAAAGGCTTTCCATACAATGTATGGAAAGCTTTTTGAGCAGTTAAAATTTGATAATTTGATATTCTGCTGTAACCATTCCAGTTGCTCAAAGAATAATTTAATGTTTAATACATTAATTTAATGTATCCCCTTCTTTACAATTTACCATTCATTTTTCAGATGTGTTATTTGTATGATAGAACTTGAAATTGGTGATCCTATAAGGTTCCTGCCTTGTATGCACATATATCATAAAGACTGCATAGATGATTGGCTGTTACGATCTTTCACATGTCCATCATGTATGGAGCCTGTAGATGCAGCTTTGATATCTACTTTTTACACTAGTGAATAGAACTTGTGCACCTCTGAGGGCAAGTAAAGTAAGTACCTATTGTTGTTTTTCAAACTGTTTTGAAATAGATTATCACAGCAGAAATTTGACCATGGTTTTGAGGCATTGTGTCTGTAAAATGAGTTAATACAATGCTAACCTGTGCCTAACCTCAAGTTCAAAGTCCAAACATTCTTGAATTTTTCAACTTCTTCGTGGCACTCAGCACATAAATGCTGGGGGATCAGTCTGAGAAAGTTCATAGGTAATCACTTCAGGTTCATCAGCAAATGTTATGATTGAAACTTGTAAACAACTGAAGTTGATACAGTGTAAATTTAGACCAGGATTGCCTCTAAAGAACCTGGAAGTATCAGCACATAATGATTTCAGTTCATTTAGCACCAAAAATACTTTAAACAATGTTCTGACCCAGAAATATTGGACTTCTCCCTGTGTATGCATGTACAGATTGCCTCCTATGACAGCTTCTCTTTGAGCTAACCTCACTTGTCTCCTTTCTTGCTGCTCTTCCAACTTCTGTCTCAACTCACGTTAAATCCCCACTAGCTTAAAAGCTTTTGCACAATGATTTGTCAATGAAAAAAGGAAAAACATTACCCCTGCTTGTCTAATACAGAGCACAAGCAGATCTAGCCTGTAGTTGAGAGGGGTGACTTGTAGGCCACCAAAAATTGTGCACAAACATTTTTGCACCTTTGTGTAAGTTTTTCTACTATATAAATAAAACCATGATTTATATAGAGGCACAATAAAAGAAAAGTGCAAAAGAGAGCAAATATGAATGTGATCTTTTGCTAATTCTTTGTTTTCTGTATATATGTTCTGCCGGCTGTTTGACTCACCAGGACACCTTCAGAGCATGCCTTGATTTTAGATCTTTCCCCCACATTCAGATCAAAGTGGTTAAAAATGTGTTGGATCAGTACGAGGGACACTCTTCTCACCAAAAAGGGAGTACCAAGCTTAGTTTTCATCATGGGGTGGGCAGCTGCCCCCATTTGCCCCTATTTGCCAACACCATCAGTTGACACAGAGCAACATCAGTTGGCACAGAGCAACATCAGTTGAATCTAATTTCTCTCGTTTTAGGTGACTCTATGCACCATTATGCTAAGCATGGTTGGATATGTATTTATAAATCATTGCCTTTGATTCAAGGTATGTGAGAACTTCTTGAGATGGAGCCAAATAGATTTATTTAAAATTAGTTGGTTGTTGTTAATAGTTTATAGTATAGAATTTGATTTGTTAGATTGTATTGATGTAAACAGAAAACCATTTCCTCCCCAATCCAACACTGACAGCCTATCTGTAAAAGTCCAGTCAGAAGTTATGCATGAAAGAAAATGAAATTGCATCTGAAGTACTTTTTCATCAAACCTTGGGCTCATTAAAACTGAAAAGAGGCAAAAGAGCCTTGGAATTTGTTGTTGTTGCTGTTCTTGTGACTATGCTGTTATCAAATGAAGACATAGATTTCAAATGGGTTGCTCACATACCCTTCTCTAAATAGAAATAACGCTTCAGCGTTCTGACAATGCTTTCAGATGAATTTTGCTGGTACCAAGAACAATCTGTTGCAGATCATTGTCATTTTCATTTCATACCACTCTTCGCAGAATTGAAAGAAAGATAGATTTTTTGAATTTCTTAAATTCCATCGTGATACTTGGGTCCATAATTATTCAAAGTGGTTAGGATTATTTGAAACCCATGCTTTAGGAAGGCTTGATTGCGGAATGCCTGCGTTATCTTGTAGACTGGCTAAAGTTACACAAGTTACATTGCTGTTTACAGCCTAAGTTACCATTGTGTTTTACTTTGCCTATGCCTTCATTGCCAACTTTTTGCAGCCAAAGGGGAAGAAAGTGTGTTAACTTTATCATTATTCAAAAAGAACCATACCTTCATTGAGTTTTGTTATTTCTGCATGACAGAATCCTTGAATAATCTCATTGTGCTTTCCAATGAGGGGGAGCGAAATGAATAATCTCAACAATGCAGGGGGAGCGAAACAAGAGAATTTTGGAGTGAGTCTAGTCTGCTACACTGTGAAGCAGAAAGGCTTATCTTCGAAATAACGCTTTCATTTTGGAACAAAGTTTAAAGATATGTGTGATATTGCCTTAACAAAAAACTGGCAAGTCACTATTTAGATAAAATTTAGGAGACGAGATCCCTTAGACTTAAGACCTAGAATCTCTTGTTTCCATGTGCTCTTTCACTTGATGATAGCGATGATGGCACTTCGGTCAACAGAGACTAATAATATTGTCCTAGAAGACCTTGCCATATTTAGGCCCAAACTCTAGAGTACCGATCAGATTGCGAGATTTGTGAATTACTATTGTAAGGGGTGTAAATGCGATAGAATTTGCGATTGGATTGAAAAACTGAAAGCACTCCCACGGGATTGAGGTTTGAAGCTGTGATTCCATCATAATTCTATTGCTGATTCCAGAAAACAGGGTCAGCTTTTTCACTGTTTCATTATGAGTCCCTGTTGACCAAGGTTTACCGCAGGGATACAAGGGGCTCATCGTCATAAGTAAAGGGGTCCCTCTAGAAGCAGCTGGCCAATTTTTATTATAACATGCTGTCTCTTTTTGAGAGTTTATGAGGAATAACGCAGCTGTGAACCTCCGGGCAGCTTTAATGGACGATCCTGGAACACCTGCAAGGTTTTCTCTGAGGAAACTCTCTGCGCTGTTAAGAGATTAATACTTGAACGTTGTGTGACTTCATTAAGTTACGCAACCAGTCATAGTTTCAGTTTTGCGAAAGTTTTGAAAATCTATTCTCACAGTGATTTGTGCGTTGGCGGGGTCAGTTCAACTAAAACACTATCAATGATTCGACACCAAAAAGATGAGCAGATGTTAAATGTAGATCATAAGTTTCAGGACTCTTTAAATCAATTTATATCAATTTAACTTTACCTTAGATTTTCAGAAGTAGTTATCTAACCGAAATCTTATGATAACGTGATCGGCTGCCTCTTAATGGCAAAGAAATATTGAAAGTTAGGTGGGCAAAGTGCATCTGTCTACCTGAAATTTGTTTAAAAGCTTCGAGGTTGCAGTTGCAGATGGTAATGATAAACGATTGCCTGTCAGCAACCAGGTTCCAGAAAATTGTCAAACCTCCCTGATGCCAAGTACGTTCGTTGAACCTTGTTCATTTTATCATTTTATTAAGTCGAAAATAGCCAGATTTGAGAACTTCTTGCGTTAATTATAACCCTAAAATTTACAAATGTTGTCAAGATAAGCAAAACTGTTCGTAGATTTCGTGAGATAATTACTGAACCTTCCTCAAATAGGACATTAACAAGCAAAACCTCCGACTAACAAAACAGCCGTGGACCGTGACGCTTTCGCGTCCTGAAAAAGCTTTAATTTGATCGAAGTTTTATTTGAAAATGAAGATTCTTTTGACGATGGACACATCATTGAAGAGCTATACGCTAATTAAGTAGTGAGGAGCGCAACTTTCTTGATCGAATATTGATGTCATCAAAAGATGTGATAAAAAATGATTGAGCGACCAAAGGCTCATAGGTTCCTTTTATAAAGACGCTTTGCAACCATGATGCCTTGTGGTCCCAGATTCGACTTCTGTATGGCATGAAAGTCGTTTCTGGCCTAGATTCTTTTAATTTGCTTTTCAATCCTCCTTTTTGTTCTCGAGCTCCTGGTTCACAATAAAAAACGCGTCAAAAAGGCGACAAAGCAACAAGAAAATCAGCGTTGTAAGGAAATACTTGAAACTTTACTTAACAACCTCCAGAGGTCTTTCGAAAGGCTCGTCCATTATGCATACTACATACCTGTGCCGTTTTTCGTTTGCCCTATTTTGTATGTTTCTGACGCTGTAACAATTCTTAGACAAGATCGACGCATCAAACAATAGACCTTTCAGCTATTCTGAAAAAGAATCTCAATCGAACGATACTTTGCTACATTTTGTAGAATATTCGAATGTGCACAATAATGATAGAAGCTCTAACGCCACTCAATCGAATCTCGTGTATAAAAATGTATAAAAATAACGCTCGATCCAGGCTCTTTTGCTGAATAGCTAAAAGGTCTGTGGTGCAGATACTATCTGATGATACGTTGTTCTTGTCTTCAAATTGTTAAAGCATCAGCAACCTACCAAATAGGGGACAGCGAAGAACATCACAGGTAGTAAGTGTAACTGACGAGTCTTCCACTTTGTTCAGTAATGGATCATTTTTCAAGGATATCTTCAATTTTGACTTTTCAAAAAAAATAATTCAGTTAAAGATGATTCAGTTTGTATATAAAGTGACGTAATCTAGGCAATAAATAGCAATGTGAATAGTCATGTAGTTGTTCATATATATAAGTTATAAATGAGTGTAATGTTTTTTTTTGTAAATAGCAGTTTATGGTGAAAGAAACTCATTAAAATTAGATCACATCGTGTTTGATTTTTGCCCATTCTGAAAAGACTTATCTCCTTTCAGCTGTATTTTGCGAGCGAGCGGAAATTTTGTTTACGAGAGAAAATGTCACTCTGAAGTTGAGAAGAAAGTTGCGGCTGAAGGACCTTTCATTGTGTAAAATGGCACTCACTCGGGAAAATGCCGCTGAGTGGAAAATTCCCCGATTCCCTATTTTAGTAATAAGGGACTTTTTTAGCAACCAGGACGGCAGCGCCAAGCAGAACGTTGTCTTGTTGTATCGGTGGAACCTTCTTTTTCTTTGATAATATGAGCATTTAAAATGAGTGAGTTGTTAGTTCTTAACTGATATGTTTTCATGAATCATTATCATCATCATCAGTTTCACTTCGAAGATCCAGATCTGAAGAACAGCACGTTAGAAAAAGGATTTCCAAGTTGTGGAATTGAAAAGGACAACTTAATAGACTCTCAATGGAAGCAAATTCGAACGGAAAACAAGGAGTCTTTTCAAGCCGAAGTTCGGAAACAAAGCACACATTTGCGTTGTCGTTGCAGTTGCCGTCCAGTTGCTAAAGGTTCCTATTACCTTGGATAAGGCTCGTTTTACCTATTTCAAGTAATGTGACCATACTCTTGAGAAATAAATTTTATTATGATACTACTTGTTGCACTCATGACACAATAATAATGATAATAATGATAAAGAAATTGTTATTGCGCCGTATCAGAAATCAACATATCAAGAGAATGCTTTATCAAGAGAATGATCACATAACTTGAAATTTTTGTAACAAACATCAGCCGATGGCTATGTGCAACCTTTACTTCACCCTAAAAAGTTTCACTAGAAAGTGAATTGGGAGTGGAAACCGCTTTCGCTATATTCCAAAAGATTTTCACAAACTGCTAAGTATGCTTTGATTAGTATCGCTTCTGGATATTCTTTTCCGAACTTTTTCATTTCTTATCACGGTTGATTTAGGCCAAGTAATTACGGGTGATAAATTTTGACATCTTTGTTAAGTAAAAGTGATTTAGGGCAGGTTGATTCATTGTTCTTATTTACGTGATCTCTTCCAACTGGCTTCAAACTGATGTAGACTATTTCCAATGTCAAATGGTTGATTTGATATAGATATATGCGAAGATAGAATGTCTTTGGTGTGTAGATCATTTACGCTTATTTACTTATAATGTACGTCAAGTTTTGCAGTTCGCTGAAGCTTCGTTTTGCGCTGCTCGTGGCGATCGGAGCTTGGGTAATATGTGGCCTATCGGAAGCTAACGAAAGATCAAAAGCAGCTTGGTCAAACCGGAAGAATAAGAGACATTCTGCTAGCGGAAGGTATGCCTCATGATATATTATGTATTTTGAATTGTAGTTAGCTACAAGTAAGCTGTATCAAGATTCTTCTCAACAAAAACGCGTGCTTTGCGAATTTTTGTAAGACTATAGCTAGGCCGTTGTTTTTTCCAATCCGAAGTCCTGCAACCTCAGCTTCTCCAAAGCAGCTTTACATGAGGTACTACAGTGTTAAAACAGAGGGAGGCCAGGGCAGGGAAGTTTTTAGACATGGAACTGGCTACGTGAAGAGCGTCACCATTTGATGGAATCTAAGAATTCAAAATAATTTTTTGATAAATTTGGCTACCGTTCTCAGTCCCATTCGATTGTTCTCTTAGTTCCGAGACTGACGAAACTAAGTGAACGATTCGGGACTAAGTGAAAGATCGACTGGGACTGATACTTTAACAACTCAAGCTACCGTTGTGTTAAATTATGGAAATCATAAAATATTTTTAGACGATTCACCGTTGAAATCGAGACGCAAATCACTCCGGAAAATGGTTTACGAGATTGATAATCACTTATGATTATTTTGTGATTAATTTGATTTTCATGTGATTAATTGATTTTTTAATGATTTAAGTGATTGATTTTGTGATCATCCCGAAATTAATCACATATCCCAAAATGTTCTCATATAAGTTCTTGTCCTATATGAATCATATGAATGGGGCAAGACAGAACAACATGCATAAGCCAAATAAAAAATGTAACGGTAAGCCATTTCACAAACCATAGACTATCATTTCAGTTTAGGAGAGTTTTTTTGTAATATGCGAAATGCAAAATTTGGAATTCCCTTCAAAAAGGTTCGCCATTGATGGCGATGAAGTATCTGCAGCAAAGCAAACACGTATAAATTAAAATTCAACTGATTTAAAAGAATATTTGGCAACTTGGCGTTCATATCCATTACAGCAACGATGTGGTTTTTCTAGTGACCTTTTGGAATAAAGCTCCAGTTGTGCTTCATTGCTCAAAATCATGCGGCACCTGAGTAGCCATTTATTACGTTTCGCTTTGTTATCTATTCCTCGATCAAGACCATTATGCCTCCGTCTTCGGGACTTAACAGTGGTGTCTTTTTGGCTCACGTTTTCTTGCTCAAACTACCCATTCGTCGGATCAGCACATATTGCTAAGCTATATTTTAAAGCTATATCTTAAAAGCTTCTTCCTGTTGTCGTAGGACGTCCAATAAAAGGCAAGCACTTCATTTAGGCCCATCACCGGAGCCTTTGCACTTCCAACATGCAGCTGTTTCATCTGACAACCATCTCTGTTCAGAGATGGGCAAATCAATTCTCTTGCGTGGAGGCAGTGCTGTGGATTGTGCAATAACTGTGCAATTGTGCACTGAAGTCGTGAATTCACATTCGACAGGCATAGGTGGTGGAGGATTTATGATCATTTATGATCAACAGACAGGTGAGCAAAGATAAATTATGGATAAATGTCAGCATTTTATGGCTAGAAATGTAAGATATTGAACATTTTAATGAAGATAATCACATGATCGTTTAGAAACTGTGAGTTACAAGCAGTGTATTTGCTTAATATTGTGGAATATTGTTAATGAGAATTAAAATGATTGGCGATTTCATTTGGAAAAGCGAAGTAGCATGAGCTGCGCTATAGTAGACCTTTGGGCTGTTCCAAATAGACCCCTTTCACAATGACGTCATTTCTTTTGAAATTCTTCCGGGAACATCACTTGCCTCGATTTAAGGTGGATCGAAATCTCAAAAGCGTGCATTGCTCTCAGCAACGCATGAAATTGTTTTGTACATGTAGTTACAACATAATGATACGATGTAGATTTCTGGCTGTACAGGGAATCACATCTTTTGCCTCGAATTGAATGTTATTGTAAAGGGGGTCTATTGAGCTTACTTTGAATCATTTGTGAATATATCAATGAAGATGATGAAAATGGGGAGGATGATGATTCATGATCGTGATCATGATCATGATCATGATCATGGTGATGATGATCATGATGAACACATTTGAAGCGCTAAAGCCATTTCACGTGAGCATGAACTTTACTTAGAAGGATTCGAGCCCCTGCAAAGCAGCAAAATGAAATAGAACCGAGGGTTTTGAATTCTAACTCAGATTTAGCTGTAAACAGACTAAGTTTTAGGTGTCTTTCTCTATCAAAAATCTCGTTCGCCAGACACTCAAATCATCTCATGAATTTCTTTCTTACCTGCAGCAAAGATCAGATACTTCACAGATTCTGAGTAAAGCCGCTTGCCGCCTTGTGGTTCTCTCAAATTAATTTTTCATGGTGACGAAAAATACGGTCCTCGACTGATTTTCTCCATTTTTATTTCAGGAAATTCAACTTCAATCGATTTTAGAGAAACGTTACCGCTAAAGTACAAGACCGGCAAAGGTGAGTTCAAAATCCATGGTTTTATGTTACAGTTGCAAAGAAACTCTAAATATTCTCTTAATTAACTGAAATGAGTTTGCAGGCAAGAAAAACCCATACGTTTTGTAAGGTTTTGATTTTATTGTGTCTTTGTTGTTTCATTTCACCAGAAACTCCGAGAGTTCGTATAAAACTCAGTGGCTTTGTCTTTTTTTTTGTTTTTCAATTTGTTTTGAATAGACCTAATCGACTAAGGCTTGTTTTACCCATTTCAAGTCATATGACCATGCCCATGGGAAGGTTTGGTATTCTGCTACTTTTTGCGTTCATGGCACAACTTTGCATGGCATGAAATTTGTCGGAGAAATCAAAAGATGTTTTATCAAGAGATTGATCACATGACTTGAAATGGGTGTAAACAAACCTTAGCCGAGTTTGTCTATGGGCTTGTCAGGATTTCTAGCTACTGAAAGCAAATTTAGGCCCACTCTGCATGCCGCATCCAGGCATGGGACCCCTAGTTTAACGTCCCTTCCGAAGGACGGCGAGGTGAGCTGTGAGGTCAGGTCTCCTAGGTCACCCATCCAGAGTTTGACCTCACTCGACCGAGCTTAATTTCAGTTACCTGACAAAGAAACTGTTTGAGCCACTCGGCCACTCACCCCGCATTCTTTCCTTGCTATTATTTCCTGTTAATAGAATTATCCTGTTGTTTTTACCCAACGATCTCGCCCGTCTCACTGTTCCCGAAATAGTAACAAGGTATCACTTCTAGGGGTACTGATGATGATGAATTTATTTCTTTTTAGGAAAGAAAAAGGAGCAGGGAGAAGTCATAATGGTTCCTGGTGTATTACGCGGACTAGAAAAAGCACACAAGAAATTCGGAAAACTAAAATGGTCGGAATTATTCCAACCAGCAATAGAACTTGCCGAAAATGGATTCAACGTTTCTGTTGCATTGAGAAGGGCATTAAACAGTGTAAAGCCGCAAATGCATAGACACGATGGGTTGATGTGAGTCTTTCTTTCATATGAATTTCGATTACCATTTTTTATATTCCGGGTGAGCCAGAAAAGTTCCTACTTTTGAAAATCCATAGCAACAAGAGTACATCACAGATTTTAATGATTCAAATTCTAGTTAAAAGCCGACAGACTGTATGGAGTTAGGGGGTGGACATAATTCCGTTTTAAAGTTTGTGGGGTTGTTTCACATGTTGATTTGTAGTTTTTCGACTTAATGGTAATTGTTTTGTGACGAAAGACCGAGTCATAGATTCATATTGTGGCAAAGCTTCACACAGTCAGCTCGTTTCATGTTGTCATTTGTCATTTCATATTGTCATGTGGTTCCTTATTTGCGCGTTTCATATCGTAGTATGGTTTCATATTGTTGCGTGGTTTCATATAGTAAGCTCGTTTGATGTTGTTGTACCATCTCTTATTGTAGTGCCGTTTCATAGATCGTAATGTAGTTAACTGTGGTTCCTTACTGCAGGTGTCGTATTGTATCGTCGTGTGGTTTCTTATCGTATACACCTTTTCAACTAAGCGACCTCGTTTTGAAAATTTTCAAAATTTTTTTAGCTTGCGTCATATGAAATTTCAGACCCCATAGTCACACTCAGCACCCTAACGAATTTTCATGATCTTAGTGCTAACGAATTTAATTTTATGAGAATAACAAATTTGAAAATTTATCAAAGGATTTGACCGTGAATAATTAAGTTTCACCCCGAACGATTTTGACGGTGAAATCCCTTATAAATTCTCAAAGTATTATCGCCATAAAATCAAAATCACACACTCTAGGAATATGAACATTTGAAATTAAACTAAACTTGGGGTGCTGAATCAAAATCCATGGTCAGAAATTTTGTATCGAGAAATTTTCAAAAATTTCCAAAACGAGGCCGTTAGTTGAAAAGGTGTAATTTTGTTGCTTCTACAATTGAAAATTGAGGCCAAGTGGCATTGGTTGTACACTTGCAGCTTTTTCAATAAATAGAATTGTCTTTGTTCACAACATCTACTTTTTCGTATGAAAACGAGAAGACACTTGTCATTGCTCTTACTTACAGTTCATTCGTAACTAAACATCCCCGAATTCAGAAGAATTCGCTTCAGACTTCTCAAGATTTCGTTCTTTCAAATTCAGAAAAGCAAAAGACGAAAGATTGACTTCTTTCCCAGTTATCTTTGATTCCCAAGGCACATGGTTGCTTTGGAAAGGCATGATTTACGTTGACAACCATAGCGATGAAATTGACATTTTGGGAAAAATCATGCGGATTGTTACAACTTCGAGAAAATTTCATGAGCGAAACTTGTGTTAAGTTACGAATGAACTGTTTTAAACCTTTACTTGTATGCAACATTTCATTTCGAAATTATTTGTCATTTCCAAGTCTCATATGAACCATTTCAAATAAGCAAATCCAAGAAATGACAATTGCTAGGAACTTTTAGGCTCAAATACGATGGGAAAGGAGGTAACAAACTGCCTTTCGTAAGTTGTTAGTCTAGGCATTTCGTGCATCGTTAATGAAATTATTGAATGTTTTCACGTTGCAGGGAGCTCTTTGCACCAAATGGTATATTCCTAACGGATGGTGACATTCTGAAGAGGCCTACATTGGCTAAAACATTGAGAAAAATTGCCAAAGGTGGAGCAGATGTATTCTATAAGTGAGTTTCATTTATGACGTCACTTTAGCAGACATGTAGATAAGCAAAGACAACTTAAAGACATTAATTGATTCGAGTGGCCTTTTGGTGAGCATAAAATCATTTGACTTTTTTCAGTTTGATTTGTATCCTTTAAACGATCAGATCAGGGCTGCTGTTCAGGTGGAGGAGTGGGCTGTGGGTTGTGCATCAGAAGATTAGTTATCCAATGTAAATATGTTTGGATTGCCATTTTGTCAGTCGAGTATGATATCTTTAGGCATAAAAGCTAATGTGCAAATATTTTCCACCCATTTAGCATGTTTTTAGAGCAATCGATTTTCTGTATTGCATTCTTGAATAGAACAGGGAAGAAATTATATTAGTTTGGCACAATGTTTCCTTTTGGCCGGCTCTTTCTGATTCTACCGGTTGGCACTTCTGATATTCCAGCCCAAAGGGTCTATGTGCAAAGTACTTTGTAATCTTTACTATGTTCTGCTAATTCCTAGGGGCAAGATGGCAAAGCAAATTGTAAAAGACGTCAAAGATGCTGGTGGATTTATAACGCTAAAAGATCTTCGAAAATACAAAGCTATTGCAAGAAAACCACTAAAGACAACGATAAAGGGCCTAGAGATGTTATCACTGCCTCCTCCTGGAAGTGGTGCACTCGTCTCATTGGCTTTGAAGATAATGAGTGGTAAGTTAATTTACCGTTAAAGCTCTATATAGCCCCCCTTCTATTAAGCTCCCCTCTCTATTAAGCCCCCTCTCTAATAAGCCCCCTCTCTAATAAGCCCCCTCTCTAATAATCCCCTCCCCTCTGAGCAAAAATTTCAAATAAGCCCGCTTTCTCTCTCTATTAAGTCCTCGCCATTCATATCAAATTCCATTACTAAAGATGCTCCATTTATTTTGCTCCATTTACCACTCACGCATGTTTATAATGTCTCTTTTTCAACTGGAATAATGCCAGACATCTGGAAAATTGCGAAGGTTATTCCAGTTTTTAAGTCTGGTGAAAAAACCTGCCTGAAAACTATAGACCAATATCTCTCCTTTCGTGCTTTGAAAAAATACTAGAGAGACTAATGGCAAAAAGAATCATTTCTTTCTTAAAAAAACATAACATTCTGTACAAACTCCAATTTGGTTTCCGAGAGGGTCATTCGACCACGCACACACTTTTAGAGCTCCTTGAAGAGCTTTACTCAAACCTAGATCAGGGTAATACCTGCATTGGAATTTTCCTTGATCTCACAAAAGCTTTTGATACTATAGACCATGACATTCTCCTTTTCAAACTGCAACATTACGGCTTCAGGGGTAAAATATATGATTGGTTTTCTAGCTATCTTAAAAATCGTAAGCAATTCACTATTGCAAATGGGGAAAGCTCAAAGCTCGACTACATCAAAGTCTTTTGAACATTGACTACATCTACAAAGGTGTTCCCCAAGGATCTGTTCTTGGGCCAATACTTTTTACACTATACGTAAACGATACGCCAAATGCTACAAAATTAATTCCAAGATTATTCGCTGATGACACAAACGTCTTTAATTTTGGAAAATGTATTCCTAACTTAATTCAAGAAACTAATACGGAACTGAGTAACTTAAATGAATGGATGAAAGGAAACATGCTCAAAGTCAATCCTGCAAAGACAAATTATTGCCTTTATCATTCTTTATCAAAAAAATGCCCAGATGAAACATACACCGTAAAAATGGGAGACATTCTTAATTATTCAGACGATATTAAATATCTTGGTGTTAAACTAGATACCAAACTCTCTTGGGTCAAGCAAGTAAACAAAGTCAAAAGTGAAATAATGAAATATACTTCTATGTTTTCTAAGTTACGTCATTATTTGCCTAAGACTTGTTTGACAACACTCTATGATGCTCTCGTTTTATCAAAAAATATCCTATGCATTTGAGGTTTACGGATGTGCTCTCATAAAATCTCTGAAAGAACTTCAAGTTTTACAAAACAGAATCCTTCGAATTCTCCATTTTAAGGATCATAGATATCCAAATAACGAGCTTCACAAAGAAACTAACTGTCTTAAACTAAATGATTTATATGAATTCAAAATATTGAAATTTATGCATCATATTCATCATAACAAAGGTCAACTTCCTGCTATATTTCAAAATTACTTTTCAACAAATGACGCCCTACATAGATATGAAACTCGTCAAAGTAAACACTATCAAATTCACAAGGCAAAGAAAAAGTGGGGTAACAGAGTGATACGAAATAAAAGGGCTCGCCTTTGGAATGCTTTGCCCCTTTCACTTAGGAGTATTCATAAACAAAAAATCTTCGCAAATAAACTTAAAAAATACATAACTGATAAAAATGGGTCTAGATATACGTCATGCCAGATGTACACAAAAGGCTGGTCTGTTGTTTTCATCGATTTTTGACCCTGTATTTTCTTGTAGGCTTCAACTGGACGAAAGATGACATTGACAATGCAAATAAGAATCCACTGACGTACCATAACATCATTGAAGCCCTGAAGTTTGCATATGCCCCAAATACTTTTCTTGGAGATCCCAAATTCAGTAAACACAATAAAGAGGTAAGTCTGTATTTCTTGAAATGTTATATTTCAAATAAATCAAGATTTATCTACAGCCAGGAATCTTTCTGAACTTATTTATCCAGCAACAGATTTTGTGAAATTTCAAATTTTGTCCCACTGAGGTTGTAATCTATTGCATCGAAAAGTAGATATTTTTCCTTGTAATTTGGCTTTAGATAGGCTGCTTGACTGAAGAACAAGACATCTTTTGTTGATATTGCCTCAGTGACTGAAGCTTTAATTTTGATAAAACCTGCCAGAATGGAATTTTGTGGCATATTACAGCCAATGCAGGACTATGTTCCAAATTTCAAGAAAACTACCGGGTGAGTCAATAAAAACGCCCGGCGCTTGAAAAAATCCTGCTCCCCGAATATCATAGCAATAATATTAAAAACTGTCTTATTTTATCCCCGATGTATCAAATTAGGTTCAGTAATTTACCCGGCTTTAATCGGGCATTCTTTTCCGTCGAAATAGGAGATTTTTTGCAGAAAGCCCCTTTCGAAAACCTGCAAAAACGAGTGAAAACACCAAGAAAAATTTCCCTTTGTTCCGCTTCCTAGCAATAACGACACTTGGATGTGGTCATGTGTGTTGTCCGCATGGGAGAATGGAATCCCTTTGAATAAGTTATTCGAACTGATGGGAAGACTTATCAACCCGCCGAAAGGAAAGCACGTGCTAAAGCGTGTGGAAAGTCATCGCTGTGAGGTTAACACATTCGGGATTTTTGCTTGTAATTTTAGCATGTCTTTAACATTTCTCAAAGGGATTCAGTTTAGAAAATCGCTTACAGAATCTGAGCGGAATGACCGATTTTAGCTAGGAAAATTCCTGAAAATAATTGAAGATGTTAGCTATTCAATCAGATATTGCAAATGCCTCTGGTTTTATACTCAGGGAGCAGTAGCCTTTCAAACGACGGGCGTTTTTTTTATTCACCCAGTATTCGGAAAGCAGGACACCCGCAGTTCGGTTCCCAGTAGTGGTAAGTTGTAACTTTCTCGATCTATCTGATGCTTTCAAATGTTCCTGTCGCACTGAAAAAGGAGAAATCCTTATTGCGCGCAGGCTATTCAGTATTTATGTACCTTTCAGACTATACCTTTCGGAGTGTACCTGTAGAATTCCTTTGTATTGTTACCGGTATCAACATATGCAACGTCCAGATTTTGACAAAATTTGAAATTTCACAGAATCTTTCGCTGTTGTTACGCTCTAGGGGGGGTGGGTGGGTGGTAGCGATTACTAGGACTCAACTTAATAAGTCTAGTTACGCTCGATGTCCCTTCTTTTTCAAGGTAGTTAGATACATGCTCAATGACAAAGTAGCTGAAAATCTGAGATCCAGAATCGACAATGAGTCACATCCAGTTGACTATTATGGTCCACACAGTACAGCAGAACCAGAAGACAAAAGAGGCACAACCCATATATCAGTTCTTGGTCCAAATGGTGATGCTGTTTCACTAACATCTACTATAAATGGATAGTAAGTATGTTTGGCATGTGTCGCCGATCTCTGTTTGATTTAAAGGTGAAGGTGAAAGTGAAGTTGCGTTTTTCAGCACCGAGAGCTGGGATCGCAGAAAAAGAGCAGACCTAATCGAGTCCGCGACCCCTTGTCATGAAGCTCAAGTGATGGGGCCCTACCGGGACTCGAACCCACTCCGCCTGACTGTTATGGCGCAATGTCAGAGGATTACACCACGACGCCACAACACCTTAAGGCCAATTTCCAGTCAGCGGAATTTTCCGAGCGGGCGGAATTTTAGAAAAGAAAAAGCTGCTCAGCCGTAACTATCTATTGAATTTCAGAGCGACATTTTCTCTAACAAACAAAAGAATTTCCGCCCGCTCGGAAAATTCCACTGACTGGAAATCAGCCTTTAAGGTGATTTAAAGGTGACCTGAATAGCCGATTGCGCTAAAGATGACGGCAAGGAATATTTTACTAAGATGCACTGCGTTCTAATTACGAATCCTTAACGACTCTAGAGAAATTCTATTAAAGAACGCAATGCATCTTGGTAAAAAATTCCTCGCCACTGTCTTTAGCGTTATCGTCAATTGAAGCGAAAATTTTTATTGACGCAAAAGAACAGCACTGTCGAATGATCAGAAATTCTGTTTAAATATCGTTGACATTTCATTTCGTATTGAAGTTATCCACTGATTCTAGGTATCAGGTGATGGCATCATTTCATTAGCAAATCATTAGGACAGCAAGGGAAATATAGCTGTATCTTATTTTTGAAGGTTGCAGTTTAATAAATGCTATATAGATTGTGTCATGTGTTAATATGATGTTTAAAAGAGTGTGTTAATCCACCTTTTCTAGATGAGATGGGCGAAAGCGAGAGTCTTTCAGTTCAGTTCAGTTCAGTTCAGTTCAGTTCATATAATTTTAAAATTCCACTTCATACAATAGCATCATACAACTACAATTAAACTAAACAATTACACTAAGTAGAAATTCAAACTAACATAATTGACCACTGATACAATAATAATTAACTAAAAAATACAAATTGCGGGAACTGGATGTAGAGGAATTTCTTAACCCTTTCCGACTTCGCGTCCCAGTTGAGGTCCCAGCAAAAAATTGGGTAAAAATTGAAATCTCTTCAAATTGCTTCAACATTGGCGCAAAGCCTACTTCAAGTACGCTGATTACGAATATGGACAAAGATTTTGAAAATATTGTCGCGAAAGTGCCCAAAATGGCACAAAAAGTGGCACAAATGTCTTAAAATTGAAATTGCTCAGGATTATCTCAACATTGGTACAGAGCCTGTATCAAACATACTGATTGCCACTGTGAATCAAATTTTTGAAAATATTGTCGCCAAAGTGTTCAGTGTGGCACACAAAGTGGTACAAAAAGTGGTGCAAGTATCAAAAACTTGTGAAATCTCTTTAAATTGCTTCAAAATTTGGCACAGAGCCTATTTAGATGGTGCTTATTATGAATATCGACAAAGACTTTCAAAATATTGTCTCAAAAGTGCTTCAAATGGCACAAAAATTGGCACAAAAATGGCACAAATGTCCAAAAATTGAAATTGCATTAAATTATCTAGAAATTTGTACAGAGACTATTTCAAACATGCTTATTACGAATATGAATCGAGCCTTTGAAAATGCCATCACCTATATGCTCCAAATGGCACACAAAGTGGTACAAAAAGTGGAACAAATGTCCAAATCTTGAAAATCTCTTTAAATTGCTTCAAAATTTGGCACAGAGCCTATTTCGATGGTGCTGATTATGAATATCGACAAAGATTTTCAATAAATTGTCACTAAAGTGCTCTAGATGGCACAAAAAAGTGGCACAAATAGCCAAAAATTGAAAATGCATGGAATTATCAAAAAATTGGTACAGAGACTATTTCGGGAATGCTTATTACAAATATGAATCAAACTTTTTTAAAAGATTGTTACCAAAGTGCTCCAAGTAGCACACAAAATGGTACAAAAAGTGGAACAAAAGTCCAAAAATTGAAATCTCTTTAAATTTCTTCAAAATTTGGCACAGAGCATATTTGGATGCTGCAGATTATGAACAGCGACAAAGATTTTCAAAATATTGTCAACAAAGTGCTTCACATAGATTAAAAAGTGGCACAAATGGTCAAAAGTTGAAATTACATTGAAATTCTCTCAAAATTGGCAAAAGGTGAAATTACATTGAAATTGTCTCAAAATTGGCACAGAGCCTATCTTGAATATGCTGATTACGAAATATGAATCGAGGTTTTGAAAGGAATATCACCAAGGTGCTCCAAATGGCACACAAAGCGGTACAAACAGTAGAACAAATGTCCAAAAATTGAACTATCTTTAAATTGCTTTACAATTTTTTATTCAGAGTGTATTTGGATGGTGCTGATCAAGAGTATCAACAAAGATTTTTAAAATACTGTCACCAAAGTGCTCCAGATGGCACAAAAAGTGGCACAAATGGCCAAAAATTGAAATTACATTGAATTATCTCAAAATTGGTACAGAGCCTATTTCAGAAATGCTAATTACGAATATGAATCAAATCTTTTTAAAAGATTGTCACCAAGGTGCTCATGGCATTTGGTCAACTTGAACTCAAAAATGACCGTCTTTGTTAGAGGTGAGCAGGATCTAATGTTAGTGCATGCAAGTTAGAGTGAAACAACGAACATGAAAAATTAATGACCTCAGTAAGTTTGGAAACGTGCCTAGTTCTCTGGAAACCGACAACTGGTGAGATGCTATAGTGATTCCAGTCATCGTGTCCTAGTTATGGAACTCCAAAACTCAAACATCTAAAAGAAGTCTTTCAAACTCGACACCTTAGCTGCCGACCTTCACTAGATATTTCATCATCTGTAACTCTTCTGAACTCTTGGTATATTTTGCGTGCCAACATCATTGCCGTACTCAGGGAACGCTGATTTGCCTGCTGAACGGCTGATTGGCTTGTTGCCTGCTTCGGTACATTGTTAGCTTTTAAATAAGATTGACTACCTAATAGCATCTAATGTGTACATAAGTGCCATCAAGTATTCCACTGGCAGAATCATTTCCATGTCCGTGCAATTTATCGCAAGTATCGAAATCTGAGCATAATGATGAAAGAGTCTAAAAATATTCTCTTTCATTGGTTATTGTCCTTCTCTCTCCGACAGAGACCTTAAAATTTACTTCTAACCTTACACTAGTTCTCAATAGTTCAAGAATCATTTCTATTTCAAAGTTCAAATCGTTGGAGTCACTTCAACATGCTATGGGTGATGATAGTACTTCAGTCTGTGTAATTCTGAACAAAAGAGCAAATAAGTGTAGATTGCAGGCTGTGCTTGCTTATACCTTTGAACCTAAAAGTAGATTATTGTGTTGATTGATGTCAAACGTTTATGTACTTACAATTGACAGCTGCTTTTGTCATAGCAATGCAATTACGGTGTGTATTATTTCGTTAAGTGACAGTTGAAAAATTGGCAGAAAATGATAATTTTACCAAGCACGTTTCTTCTTGGTTTGGAGCAGATGTAAAATATAATCAGGTTTGAAATAGGTTTTCTGTCTATTTTCATCAAAATAATTCTCCTTTACTTTGAGTTTGACATAAAGAAATCCTGTCTTTGCTCTTTCTAGCAATCAAAATTCCAGGTTTTTTGTTGATCATGGATCTTCCGTACTATTCACATTTTCAATATTTCTGTGATCAGCACATATGTGAAATGCGGACTGTTTAAATCTTCAGTCAGTTGGAAGCAAATTCATTGTTTGGTTAATTGCTCTAACCTCTGTGCTTGTGGAAAACCTTAGTAACAGCATCTTGAAAATTATGCTCATATTTGTAATCAGCACATGTATGAAATAGGGTCTATAGAAACTATCAGGCATTAGGCCTTTGGAAGCAATTCCATTCTGGTCATTTGCTGTGCTTTGTGTGCAATTTGGACCACCTTTGATCTCAAAACATTTGTTCATATTGGTGATTAGCATACTTCAAATAGGACTTGTACTAATTTTGAGATAATCCTATGTAACTTCAGTTTTTGGACATTTGTGCCACTTTTGTGCCACTTCGATCACTTTGGTGACAATATTTTCAAAATCCTTACCGATGTTCATGTTCAGCACCATCAAAATAAAGTCTGTGCTAAGTTTTGCAGCAATTTAAAGACATTTCAATTTTTGGACATTTTTCCACTTCTTGTACCGCTTTGTGTGCCATTTGGAGCTCTTTGGTCATAGTCTTTTCAAACACCTCGATTCATATTTCATAATCAGCATATTCAAGATAGGCTCTGTGCCAATTCTGAGACAATTTCAATGTAATTTCAACTTTTGACCATTTGTGCCACTTTTTAATCTATCTGAAGCACTTTGGTGACAATTTTTTGAAAATCTTTTTGTCGCTGTTCATAATCTGCAGCATCCAAATATGCTCTGTGCCAAATTTTGAAGAAATTTAAAGAGATTTCAATTTTTGGACTTTTGTCCTACTTTTTGTACCATTTTGTGTGCTACTTGGAGCACTTTGGTAACAATCTTTTAAAAAAAGTTTGATTCATATTCGTAATGAGCATTCCCGAAATAGTCTCTGTACCAATTTTTTGATAATTCCATGCAATTTCAATTTTTGGCTATTTGTACCACTTTTTTGTGCCATCTAGAGCACTTTGGTGACAATTTATTGGAAATCTTTGTCGATATTCATAATCAGCACCATCGAAATAGGCTCTGCACCAAATTTTGAAGCAATTTAAAGAGATTTTCAAGATTTGGACATTTGTTCCACTTTTTGTACCACTTTATGTGCCATTTGGAGCACTTAGGTGATGGCATTTTCAAAAGGCTCGATTCATATTCGTAATAAGCATGTTTGAAATAGTCTCTCTACAAATTTCTAGATAATTCAATGCATTTTCAATTTTTGGACATTTGTGCCATTTTTGTGCCACTTTTTGTGCCATTTGAAGCACTTTTGAGACAATATTTTGAAAATCTTTGTCGATATTCATAATGAGCACCATCTAAATAGGCTCTGTGCCAAATTTTGAAGAAATTTAAAGAGATTTTCAAAATTTGGACATTTGTTCCACTTTTTGTACCACTTTGTGTGCCATTTGGAGCACTTAGGTGATGGCATTTTCAAAAGGCTCGATTCATATTCGTAATAAGCATGTTTGAAATAGTCTCTGTACAAACTTCTAGATAATTCAATGCATTTTCAATTTTTGGACATTTGTGCCATTTTTGTGCCCCTTTTTGTGCCATTTGAAGCACTTTTGAGACAATAGTTTGAAAATCTTTGTTGATATTCATAATAAGCACCACCTAAATAGGCTCCGTACCAAATTTTGAAGCAATTTAAAGAGATTTCACAAGTTTTTGACACTTGCACCACTTTTTGTACCACTTTGTGTGCCACACTGAGCACTTTGGCGACAATATTTTCAAAAATTTGATTCATAGTGGCAATCAGCATGTTTGATACAGGCTCTGTACCAATGTTGAGATAATCCTGAGCAATTTCAATTTTAAGACATTTGTGCCACTTTTTGTGCCATTTTGGGCACTTTTGCGACAATATTTTCAAAATCTTTGTCCATATTCGTAATCAGCGTACTTGAAATAGGCTTTGCACCAATTTTGATACAATTTGAAGAGATTTCAATTTTTAGCCAAATTTTTGCTGGGACCTCAACTGGGACGCGAAGTCGGAGAGGGTTAAGGAGGAGATCTCTCTCAATAGTTTAGCTAATCGAGGAGAGAGCAGATTAGATAACTCCCTTGTATTTCTGTGTCGTAGTGCGCCTTCGCACACCTTTCTTGTGCGAAGGCGCACTAAGACACGGAAATACAAAGAAGCTCTATTCGAACAACTTAAGAGCGGTTGGGCCCAGCCACGCTCATTTGAAGACGAAAAAGAACAGAGAACAAGACAACAAAACAAGGGATCAAAACAACGTAGATAAATAACCAATCGAAATATCCGTGTCCTAACACCCTTGCTTTAAAAAGCCATTATCACTCACGGTCATTTCTGGGCATGCATCAGTTTCAAGCAGTTTGGAAATCAAATTTAGCCCATGAGAAAAATATGGAACCACACTGTAGTAATTTAACTGATAAGAAAAATTTGACTTTTGTTGATTTTTCTATCTGTTCTTTTCTACAAGTCTCTATAAGCTACAAGCTTTCTTTCTGTGAGCGTGCTTTTTTGTAAGCTACTTGTATTTGAATCGATAGTTGCTTTTAGGCCAAACATGACATCCAACCAGTCTAAAATTGCAGCATTGCCCTTCATCGATTTAGATTAGTTTATTATTAATCTATGTAAAATAAGTTGACAAGGACAACAACTCTCTATGTCCTGGCCAAACGAGCAAATATTATTCGCTGAAATCTCTAATTTGCATGCCAACCTAATAAGTTCCCATCAGCATTTATAGTTCGTTAGTGACTTTCCTTTAATTATTAATCTCCAAGTCTTTCGGATTTTTAAGTAGGCTGATCTGCCTTAGGCCGCCAAAGTTAATGAGCAGAAAATATGAAAAATAAACTTACATTGTAATTCTATCCAAATCGTGCTATCTAGCACAAAGGAAGCTTTAACTAAGCAGCCTGCGCTATCTTTAAATTGAGATGCAAAGATTCATTTCAATATATTTCACATTGCACTTTCAAAATGTCTCCAGCAGCTTAGACACTAAGATGGATTGTGGCTTGTTAGAGAACAAGAGTGGGTGAACTGAGCCGAATTGAGGGTGGAAGAAGACCATTATGATAATGATCTGGCGATACAAAGCTATGCATAGCAAAAATTTTAAGAACAAAATTACACTTGCTAATCCAAGCCAATTACTAAAATTTGTAGAATCCAATATCTTTAAATAATTAAAGATAAGTATCAGTTTTCAAATTCATAGCTCTAAAATCTCCGTAAAGAATTAAAATTTAGTGTTATAAAAAATACCCGATCTGTGTAGAGTGGTGTCGAGAACTTTTGTGGCAGGCACTTTCCCATTGTTTTTCTCTAAGTTAGACCCTACTGGTCGCTGTTAAGAGGGGAGAAAAATTAGCACCATTAGATAGCAAGTCTAATTCATGACGATGAGTGCTATATCTTCGATTTTGTTGTCCTATTTCTTTATCCCCTTATGAAGAAGTTGTTCTTTCTTCATTGAAGTTTCTTGTTAATTGCTTGCAAATATTTTTCTTTTTCAGTTTCGGCTCAAAGCTGCGGTCGACCAAACTTGGAATAATCTACAACAATGAACTTTTAGACTTCAGTGAATTTTGGCCTGGTGTTTATAAGCTTCAGAAGGACAAGAAAATTCCTGGCAAAAGGCCAATGTCCAAAGCATCACCAATGATATTTATAAATCAGAATGGAACGGTAAAAGGAGTGTTTGGTGCAGCTGGTGGCCATTTTATACCAACGGCTCTTTCTATGGTAAGTTTGGACCTCCATTTAAATACCCTTTGCTAACCATAAGGCTTTGCGCCAATTCTTTGTTATGTGCAAACAAACAACGGTAGACTGCATGTACGAGATATGGAAGGAACGTCCGTTGCTAAGGCCCCTTTTGAAATAGGAGAAAGAGAAATGTCAAAGTTCTGACTCTACATCTTTGTCCCATTGTCATACATGATCCTTTTTTGCCGAATGGAAAGCAACACAAAGAGAATTTAGGCAAGAAAAGACTTTCAGATAATACGAAAGTGGAATTTGGCGCGGTAAAGGATCATGGTTAGCAGTGACTCTTTAATTGCAGCTGCTTGCAACTGTGTAGCCTGTGTGCAGATTTTCCTTGGCTCTCATTCGCAGTGGAAAGTAAAGTCTGCACATAGACCAGCAACTTTGTTATATTTAGTAGTACCAGACCAGCAGCAATTTGTTTTGAGTTGACTTGTCAGGATTTCTAGCTACTTAAAGCTAATTTAAGCCCACTATGTATGCCGCAGGGAGGCATGGGACCCTTACTTTAATGTTCCTTCCCAAGGAACAGGAGGTGAGTTGCGAGGACAGGCCTCCGCAGTCACCCTTCCGGAGTTTGACCTCACTCGACCGAGCTCAATTTCAGTCACCTGGCGAAAACTGTATAAGTCGCTCAGCCACTAGCCCCGTAAATCTTGGCGTAGTTTTTTGTAATTTACAAATGAATAGGGAAGCTTTGTTTGGTAATCACTTGCCTTCAAAGACAGATGTCGTACTTCAAATTTCAAATTGATGCAGTACTTTCTGGTTCGTGATTTGTTTGAACTTTAACTTGCAGTAAGAAGCAAGATGACACTGCAAGTAAAGGATCATTCGCTGAATGTTTTCCGCGCTAACAGGCCAGATCGCCTCATATAAACAGGCCGTCAGAGAGCCTCTTTGCTACACTGATGTACTTTTTGTCATGTATACAGTTATTGTGGAAGGCAGAGTAAAGGCGTTGAGGCTGCAAGCCGTCTGGCCTCAACACGACAATGCAATTTCTACATAATCCTGGAATTTTGCAATCTAAGGCAGAAAAAAATTTCAATTCGTTATGAACTTATTTCTTTCTTTTAACAGACAATTGCAAATTGGTTATTCTTTGGAGACAACATCAAACAAGCAATCACACGACCGAGGCTCCATTGTCAACTTTTCCCGCCAACTGTGGTTCATGAGAAAGAATTTCCTGCTTACGTCATTCCGATGCTGCATCATTATAAGCATCTCCATGTCACTAGCAGCACGTACGATGTCTCAGGTATGATGATGATGTTTGCTCGTGCTTGGTGTGATCATTGATTAATCGATTAGTTGATTGAGTGATTCATTGATTGATTGATTGATTAATCGGTTGATTGATTGATTGATTAACTGATTGATTGGCATATTCACCATTGCTTGTAATATAGAAACAATTGCTGTTTAAAAGAGAATAGACATAGCAACATTGGGTGGCCGCTGTGAATGGGCCAAAGGAAACCCCTACGCACCCTGCACTCATTTTAGCTTTAGGTAGGCAATGAAACGGCACTGGTCAAAGTTTCAAATACAGCAGGGTATATTTTAACTTGGCCTGTCAGCTTTTAAATGTGTCGGTTCTCTTTCGTTGAGAGGTTATTCATTCATGAGCTATAGGACACGAACTGAGTAGATTGGGCCTAAGCTGGGGTGGTACTCTCGTAGTAATTTGGCCGACGTAGTTAATTCAGTTTGCAATTAATATGTAATGAATACTCACTTTAGTTCTTCTCTGTCGTATCCTAACCTTGCTATTCCTGCGAAATACAGCCAGTAACGGAGCTCGATTCCCCTTCCACGACAAACATGGCGCCTTTCCTGTCGACGGTTTGCAAAATGTGTTTTCGCGCCTCTGCACTACGCTCCTCCGCACGCACCATTTCAAACTGCGCTTGCGGAGAAATTGATTCATTGTGCAATATTAGCCACACATTTTGGTAGGCAGACACCTTCAGTGTCGCTAGCACTCCTAAGTTTCTTTGTGTTTGATGTTAGAACTTTCAAAAGATGACATGCGAAATTTTGGCTGCAATGATTTGTGATCTTTGAGGATCTTTGAGGGGCAATGCTTGAAGTTGAGCAAAGACAATATTTAGCCACAATTCAAGCCATCCTGTAAGAATCTACCGGATGAGACAGAAAAAGTTCCCACTTTTGAAAATTCATAACAACAAGACTACTTCTTGGATTTGAATCATTCGAATTCTAGTTAAAAGCCGAAAGATAAAGTATTTTAGTGATTTTTCTCGCTGTCCTACCAGCTCTACAAAGATAGGTAAATTCAACTTTACAAAACTTTATGGTTGCAAAATGGCTGACTAATGACCCAAAACAGCGATCAATGCATAAATGACTTCTCGCACAGAATAATGAAGGAAATGCAACTTCTCATGGGTGAGAGATATCCTCTAGGCATTAATTGCCTTGAGATTGAAAATCTTTCGTATTTGCTTGAAAGGCGATGTTTTTTAACTCTTAAAGGAGGTGAAACGCCCATGGCCTATTGCCAGGACCGCCGAGAGGGGGGTAGCCGGGGCAACTGCCCCGGGGCCCGGGCCCCGCCAGGGGCCCGTAGAAAGAGAAGCTTTGCTTTACCATCGTATGTTGCAATGATATCATCGAGCTGGGCCCCGCAAGGGGCCCGTAAAATCGAACTTTCTCTGTTAGTTCAGCTTAGCTTCATTTCAGAAAATTCAACTACGTACAAAAATCATTTAAACCAATGAAAGTTACAAATCTTACAATATGACATATCACAGAAGATGACAAAATTACAACAAGATTACATAGAACACCAGAAATTAGAATGGAGAAGAATTTCCTTAAAGGAGGGGCTCTCTCAGTGGATAATCTAATCGAGGAGAGAGCACTGCCTTCGTTAAAAGCCTATCATTCAATTTGCAATATCTTAAACATTTTGAGATTGATTGATGCAAAAGCAAAAACAGCTCAAATTCTAAACTTGATAATTCGAAGAGAACAGGTGTAATTTTAGTTGATGACGAAACTCATCACTGAAGAAGATTGTTAAATTTTCGAGGGAATGTTGTTCCAAGATCTTGCTAGCACCAGGGTACCTAATAGATCTTTCATCATGTTGCAAGAAGCTACGACGTTTGTCCTTGTCCTTTGCACTTTGCAGTAACATCACAGGCCTCAATTCATTATCTATCCCAGGGATTTCGCTAAATCATATCGAGAACGAACGCAGGAACTATTGCTCATGCCATTACCTATGTTTTCAAATAAATAAGCTCTGTCAGAAAGATATTAGTTTAAATATATGTTCTTGCCTTACATCATTTTGAAGCTAGAAATCAATCAGGATCGACATTGCTTTGCACTATTAGTCTCAAATTCCATGAAAAGATCCACGATTTCAGTGGCATCGCCACAGGGAGGGTATGAGGGGGCAATTGCTTCCCCCCCCCACATTTGTCGAAAGATGGTCCTCGAGATTCCTTTAAAACCGAAGAGAAATGGCGGGGCATTGGTTAGGTAAGAATTTTTCAGAGAAATGTTCCCAAGACTTTAGTTTTAGCACTGGAGAAGAAAAGGATTTTTACGGATTTTTGATTGATTTTTCTTTAAAACAAACGGATTCTTGCCAAAGTAGTACGAGAGCTTTGGGAGTGAAATTCCCCCTTCAAAGCCAACGTAGAGGATGCTTATTCAAAAATTTGTCATCGCACTTTGATTTATACAATAAGTGTCACAAAATTGTCTACGTTTCTTTATAACCAATGGCGAGCATGATGTTGGGAGATGCATTTTTAGCTAAAGTAAAGGGCGTGGCCTCAAAAAGTTTCATGGGGGCTTCGCCCCCAGACCCCCTTGGTGTTACTGTCTTCACTTGATTTGCCCTAGCTACACTGCACAATCTTCACGAAATTCTCCCTTGCGTTTTTTATGAAAGTAGTCATTTCCAGGATCTTTGGTCATACGAACCTTTCAAAGTAACTACTATAAAATGTTTCGAGTAAGTAAAATATTGGGGGAATGATAGGCAATAAAGGAGTATGTTTGTGGAATGAACTTCCCTCTCAGATTAAAGATATCTAAAGCCCTTAGACCTTCGCTAAAAAGCTCAAGAAAAGCTTCACTGACAAATGTTAACGAAAAAGAGTGAAATTCAGTATCAATATCATACAACTCACTTCCTTCCTCACAAATCTAGATACCTTCATGTAACTCTGTATCTTACCTCATTATACGATATCATACGTTTTTGCTTATTTTAACTTTATCATCTTATTTCTATTCTTATTTTCAATAGCGGCCCAAGCTAGATAAGCAATGATTTACTTGGCTCGCGTAGGATACCACTGAATTTTGTAACAACTTGTATTTTGCGAATGAAATTGAGTTGAAAATTGAATTATCATGTCTCACTGTCAAGCAAGGGGCCCGCATCCACTAGTTGCCCCGGGGCCCGGCCTCGCTCTCGGCGGCCCTGCCTATTGCTCGATGTGAATAGAGTCCTTACGATTTGATCAATGTTCTAGCTCCTTTTTCCGTCATTTTGCAACCATGAAATTTTTATAAAGTTGAATTTACCAATGCTTCTAGTGCTGGTAGGGCGGCGAGAAAGATCACAAAAATACTTTGATCTTTCGGCTTTTAACTAGAATTTGAGTGATTCAAATCCGTGAAGTAGTCTTGGTGTTATGAATTTTCAAAAGTTGGAACTTCTTTATGGCTCACCCGGTATATTTTCAAAAGCTCTTGGCCATTGCATGTTAAGGTGCGTTGTTGAATTGTAATGGAAAGGATCTCTTACCTCCCTCTATTTTATTTGCTTCCAGGTCAAGAAAATGCCTCAATGGGAATAGTCCAAGCAATTGTCAAAGACGACTATGGGAGAATCTCGGCCGAAGCTGATGTTCGAAAAGGAGGAATACCAGCTGGGTACTAGGCAACAACAATACTGCGTGAGTCTAATGTGAGTCTATGACTTTACACTTGACTTCAGTTGCCTTTTGGCTACACTTAGACTAGTTTCCAAATCAAATTTGGCTCCTAAAGTTTCATGTAATGTAAAGTAGTCATTAATTTGCATCTAATGTGAATCCTAGAGGTGTAATTTGTAGGTTATTAACATGTGAATGGTAGGAGATAGCACGCCCGATCGTAAGAGAAAAATTTGACTTAAAAAGTTTGTAACAAATGTAGAAGTATGTACAATGGACGATTGCACTGAAGATGATGGTGAGGAAGTTTTACCAATATGCATTGCATTCCAAATACAAATCTTCAGAATCCAGAAGAAAGTTACGTCTCCACGGCTTTGAGGCGTACAGAGGAAAGTTTTGCTTGTCAACGTCATATTTGAGGAAGGATTGATTTTAACAAGAAAACTAAAGAAACTGGTCGGTTATTTTAGCAACAACAAGTCATTTACATATTGTACGGTTATAAACAAAGTGAGGAGCTCGAAAAACATAGCAATTTGACGTGATAAATTCAAAAAGTTACAACTAACACAGTTTGCATTCGGTGGAAGATTTGACGTTTTCTGGGATCTGCGACTCTTCAACTGTTTATAGAATTCAAATGAAGAATGCACTGTATTTTGATAAAAAGTCTCTTATCACCATCTTTAACATAATCGTTTATTTCGTCGGTAGAAAAAGCCTGTCTGGAATGTCGAAAACGTTTTGAAAATGCATGGCTTTAACTTTCTGATAATCTTCAAGCAGCAGAGCTCTACTACGAGCATCTGGACTTGAATATTTTTGCTGAACACTATCGGGATATCAATGGCGATACCATAAGCATACCTAAACAAACTGTACAACATTTAAATTGAGATTGTGAAATAATTTCGATTATTTAACCATACGTGACCAAAGTAAAAGAGACAGCTGGTACCAGTTAGTACTTGTAACATTTGAATGGAAATGCATGTTTACAGAATCATTAAGCTTTGCCCTAAATCCTTTAATATTCTTACTGGTCACCGACATAGAGGCCTGTTAGGCCAGTTTAAGTTAGGACTTATACATAAATTGTATATTTTCTTAAGTGCTAGCACTGGGGTTTATATGATGGTAAATGGATGCCTTACAATTGCGTGCTAAATTTTATAACTAACATTGCCATTTAAAGGGTTTATTCTTTTTATAACAAATTTGCTGAATGGAAAGTAAATTAACGGAGTTAAGCTTAGCTTAGTTGGGGGGACTCCAGAATAATGTAAATTCAGCCTCCTTGATATTCTCGAATGCAACAACAGCGTAACTGGCGCATCTTCTTTCATTCTATATTCAGACTAGATTGCTGTATCTCTGCTCATTTACTTTATGAAATTAAAGATCCATAAGAGAATATATTCAATTCCATCTACCCACCCGTGGTTCTGTTCTTCTTCAAATTAGTATTTTTGGTCTCGAGAGACCCCAGTAAACAGTATCGCTTTAGTTATCCTGCGTATGCTTTCTATGAAATATAAGATGTAAACATTGCTGTAAATTATCGAAATCTCATTGAATATTTATTACTGTAATAATGAATTTAATCCAATTTTTACTAGAAGATAGCTAAAGTGAATATTACCATATTAACGGGATGAATAAAGTTGTTTGTTGAACTTTATCCTAATTTTGAAGAAGAGCGTGACAAGAAGAGTGGAAGTGTCTTTTCATAAAGATCTCCGTCACTTGTTTCTTTTAAGTCTCCTAGTCGTAAAGACTTTTAAATCGACCAAAAACAAAGAATTTCACTCAGATGTACTCTCTCAATCTTAACCTTAATAGATATTTCAGTTATTCTACAAAAGTGCCTGGATCGAGCGATAGTTTCATTCACTTTTACGAGAGATTCGGTTGAATCGGTTTCACGGCTTCTATCACCAGATTTGCTTCCATCATTATTGTCCACATGCAAATATTCAACAAAATGTATAAGACTTTGTGGTTCGATTCAGCCTCTTATCTAGAATTCTTATTTAGAATAGCTATTGCCATAGAATCTAATTTCTTCAAGGTCAGACGGAATCATTTAGCAACTATCTGCTCGATCCATTATGAATTTGGAAGTAAGACAGACTCCTACGAAAAAGTCGTCCATGTTCTCGCTGTCGAGTTGTCTGAAATCAACACTCTGCTATTAGAAGCACATTTCTCCAAATAAACGCCGAAATTTCTATAGTTTCTTACATAGATACACCTATAATTATCACCGATCTCTCCTTTCACCGGTGCTCCAACAAACTAAACTTAGGCCCACGTTGTTTACGGTAATGGTGTTCACAAAGTTCTATGCTTGACCTCCTTTCCGCTGACAGCAGGTGTGACATTCTTCTAAATCAGGGGGGCGACTAAAATTAATTTTTCAGATCAACGTGCGGGTATGCGAGTCAAAAGATTGATTGATACCAAGACAATTTGAAGCTCATTAGAACTTTAACTAATTTTTTCAACATAAAAATGGTATTTGGATGAATTTGGGAAAGAAATATCAATTAATCATGTATTGGATAAAGTTGGATAGATTTGTAATATATTGCTTTGTTTTCATTTTTATGATTGGACCATTATTTCATGAAGTATTATCGAAGCCAAAAGGCAAGCATGCGAAATCAGAAGATTATTCAAACGACCGGTAAGTGATAGCTATTTCCCTTTATTTCTTATTCCTTCGATTTTTCTTGAAGCGTTCAAAATATTTTTAGGTCATTTTTTCTACCATAGATTTTATTCAAGTTCGCTGAAGAACAATTCAGCAACTATGATATGCATAGGTACAATCTACCCAGTATTCCATGGACTCTTATTTCAACATCAGGCCTAATCCTGAACTCTTTAATTTCAAACTCTGATATTCCTGGACACATTTTCCAAGTTGACTTGTTTTACTCATGTTCACTAAGTTATAATGCAACTGACCTTTCAACTGTCCTCCAAAGAGTCTGGATCGAGCGATATTTTCATCCATTTTTAAGTAAAAAGTTTGATTGAGTGGCGTTGAAGTTCCTATCACTGTTGTGCAAAGATTTGAAAATGCTTCAAAATGCATACAAATGTTTTTCGGTTCAGATTCTCTTAAGAATACCTAAGAGGTTTATTGAAATCTTAGTTTCAAGCTACCGTCTCTTCCACAGCGATTCGATTCAAAATTAAGCTAATTCTGAATCTAGACACTCTATTTTTTCATATTCGCCTTGAACTAAGTTCCATTCTATTGAGCTCTTTCCGTGGCTGCTTGGGAAATATAGCTGCAACAGAAACAATATTTTTTCACCTTAAAGGCAAATGCTTATAGTAGTTATCTATATGCCATTTACAAAATTCGCCTTCCATTTTCTATTTCTTTGATGTAAGATCAGCCTAATTGGGTCAGAGGAAAACGCTGTTGGCCACTTTAAAGTCTCTTTAAGAAATCTGCTCTGCCAGTTTGATACCTTGAATTGGCCTTTCAGCTATTCTAAAAAGAACCAGGATCAAGTGTTATTTTTATACGTTTTTATAACCGAGGTTCCATAGAGTAGTCGAGTAGAGCTTCTTTCACTTTTGTTCACATTCGAGAATTCTACAACATCCACAAAATGATCGTTCGATTCACATTCTGTTTTAGAATAGCTAAAAGGTCTATTGAAGCATTTACATATGAAGACCATTGTTGTTATAAAGTATTATCTTGACCTATGTTTGTGAGTCTGTTCAAGCACTTTCTTTGCTTGCAAATATTTTTTATGGTACCGTGACAAATAAATGGAAATGTGGGAAATTTAAATACAGAAGAGAAGGCATTTTGACGGTATGAACAGCCGACCTTGCATTGTAACTGTCAGTTCTAAGAAGCTTTGTAGGCCTAAAGAACTTTTGTTTCACCTGCTCCTAGAAACCATGTCCGAAGTAGATGAATCAGAGAGTCATTTACAGGGGAGTTGTGTGTCTAGGATCATTTTGAATTGCCCGACAAATAAGTTTCCCATTCATACAGTAATAATGTTCGCTGTTAAATGCTAAGGGGCACCCGGCATGCATTGCAGCCGTATTTATAAAAATGATCTAATTGTATACTGCATGAAAACATTTCGTTAATGTCACTCAAGTCAGCAGTGCATCGCTGCAGCTTCAAAAGCAGCTTTTTTCTTCCTTGCATGCGTTAAACATTGGGCTAAAACCAAATGAGATCTGTGAAATTCATGGAAAGCAAAAATAAATGATTGCAATGTTTGCCCAAGAAACTTTAATAAGATAGTGTGATTGTTGCTATCTCCTGTGCAAATAAACCGTTGCAGCTTGTTTTGTATTTTCTCTCGCTCCGCAGGTCATCAAAGCATTCAAGAGACAGAAGTTCAAACGATCAAAGTGCAGAAACGGGTAAGAAACGACAGCCCGACGAAGACGAAGACGGTGCTATGGGTGACGAACCCCCTGCACAAGACAATGACTCGAGTGACTCTAACCCACAAACTGAAGCACAGTCAGGGGTAAATTCAGATGCAAACACTGAAGCCGAAACGAAAGCTAATTCCGAAGCTGCATCCAACACTGAATCTACTTCTGAATCAGCTAGTGTAGTGAACTCAAAAGTACATACAAAAATTGCGGCTAAATCAAACGCAAGAACGAAAGCAGCTGCTAACGTTAAATTACAAGCGAAAGCTAATGCTGAAACTAAAGTAAAAGCTCAACAGCAAGGGCCTACGCAACCAACTGTACCCACACAGCCCACGACTCCGACAGCCGTTACTAAACCCACGACGGCACCTACTAAACGAACAACACCAAAACCCATAGTGGTGAAGGTTCCATACCCATGCCCTTGTCCTTGCCCATGTCCTTGCCCACCACCTCCTCCTCAACACATTATTTGCTGCCCACCACCGTGTCCCTCACCTTGTCCCCCTCCTTGCCCCCCACCGTGTCCACCACCCCCTCCCCCATGCCCAGAGCCATGTCCGCCTCAGCCATGTCCTCCCTGCCCGGCCTGTAAGAAGCGGAGGAGATCCATCTTACGGAGGAGCTTACCATTACTTGACATCGACTTGCTGTGACACTGTATACCTCCAATCTCAAACAGAATGCAATCGTAAGTCATACTCGACACTTTTTAAGTCTCACGATACGTCAGTGTTTTAACAGTACGATACAACGACTACTTACTACGAATGACACACTTAGAACAATTACTATGCTGATGATGAACTTGATTGCATCTCGACAGACTTTAGTTGGAAAAGGGGTCAAGCAATGCAAAGTAGACGATAAAAGTTTTGACTGAGACAGAGTGACACAAGACTGAGTGAGATATTTGCTAAACCGTGAACAACTTTCAGAATTATTGTAAACACAAGCCTGCCTTTAAAGACATGATGGATGTAGAAATTCGCAAGCCTTGCTTGAAAGATTAAGGCTGTAAAGAGAAATAGAGATTCAATCTTAAAATATCAGGAATTATAGGTTGATTGTCACACCAAGAATTTATTCAACACAGCTGAATGATAGTTGACAAGATTTCTTTAACTACTGCGTTCACAATCGAAACTTCTGATTGAAAATCAGCTTTTATGATGCTACTAAAACTTGGAACATATACCAGTAAGGTCCCATAAGGAGTCGATGATTTAACGCGAACTTCTGTGCTGTGGTGTAAAGTTATTACTTTTTTGCATTTTTTGAACTTTAATGTCATCACGTTGACAAACTAGATTGGTCTAACCAGGGGATGCACGAGAATGTAGCCACAGAGTATGAAAATCGATTAATAAGTGCTATAACTTTCTGTGCAAGTTAGTAAGCAAAGCTGAGTAACTTTATTATATAAGGGTATGCTGCTGATTTTTGTACCATGTTAATCATAGTTTGTTGAAGTTTTTATAATTTGTAATTGATTTTATAACTCGAATACATGTTTTAGTGACACATCAAAATTAAATGACATTGCTTTGTTCTCTACGACACTCTTTAAGCATGGAATTCGACTCGATTTGAATTGACTTGACTAGACCAGACCAGACTTAACTGAAAGCAGATCTATGAAGCAGCGTTCTATCAAGGGTGTTAGGACACGGATGTTTTGATTTATTATTTATTTACCTTGTTTTGATCCCTGTGTTTTGTTTTGTTGTCTTGTTTTCTGTTCTGTTTCGTCTTTAACTGAGCGTGGTTAGGCCTAACCGCTCTCAAGTTGTTCGAATAGAGCTCCCTTGTATTTCTGTGTCTTTGCGGTTTTAAAAACCATTCTTGTGCAAAGGCGCACTAAGACACAGAAATACAAGGGAGCTCTATTCGAACAACTTGAGAGCGGTTGGGCGTAACCACGCTCAGTTGAAGAAGAAACAGAACAGAAAACAAGGCAACAAAACAAGTCACAGGGATCAAAACAAGGTAAATAAATAATCAATCAAAACATCCGTGTCCTAACACCCTTGGTTCTATGTGTTGGCAAAACAAGCGAACAATCCCTTTATTCAAGCAAGCTCTCAAAACATCTTCACATTAAAGATGATTTGATCTTGATCATCTGAACATGCTTCACTTCAACCACTAAATATTTTCGAACAATTTAACCTTTCCACTTACTATAGCTAGGTACAATACGGTAAGATAATGGATAGCTTGAATCCTTCCTCAAATCAAAAAATTTTTTATCCTTCTCGATTGTTCATATTATCAAGTTTAAGTTTATTCAAAGAAAACGATCATAAACCATGTCTCTTGCAGCACAAATTAGACCTTCGTATGATATTGATATGAAAATAATTTCTGGCAAGGTTCCGTTTGCTTGCTTTTTCATTCGGCACGCAAACGATCATTGGCCATCATTTAGCAACAAGTTTTTAAGAAGACTGCCGGTTCATTTTGTCAAGAAACCTTTAATATTCTGCTAGAAATATTGGTTTCTTGATGGCAGAGAATTCACCAAATACCGTAAAAACTATCTTAAGCCCCCCGGGGGGCTTATTTGATTTCGGAACTTCCAGAGGGGGGCTTAATAGAGATGGGGGCTTATTAGAGAGGGGAGCTTGTTCAAAAAATCAAGTGACAATGATATATTTGGTAGCTTTTCGGTTCTTTTATCCCATGTTTTGCGGAATTAACATTCAAATTTATTGCTCAAATAGATAGATTCGATACACGTTTTATCCAAAGCCATACCAAATTTTACATGCAAGGTTGTGTAGCTAAATAAATGGAAAATATTTGGTAGATTCAAGAATTTTGTATAAGTGAGGGGAACTTATTAGAGGCGGGTCTTATTTCAAATTTTGAATCAGAGGGGAGGGGCTTATTTCAGAGGGGGCTTGATAGAGAGGGGGCTTGATAGAGCTTTTACGGTAAGTTCTAATTGGTTATTAGACTGCATTCATTCACACTATACTGGCGCAATTTGTCAACGGAATCAAAACGTTGTGGGGAGGCCTTCCGTTTACAAGAAAACCACCAATTTTTCACCGGCACAGTTTGGAAACGGCATCGTCCATGGAACAATTTTTCGAGGTTTGAAACGAGGCTTATGGACTCTGTTGGCCTACCGGTTGATTCAGAAAAAGTTAACTTGTTTGGAGAGCCGTGGAATAAAAAGTAACCAGCTGACTGATGTTAAAGCTCTCTCTCTCTCTGTAACTGAAAATTGTATAGAATTTAAATTTCAGTTGCAAGTTGCAAGTAAATCATGAATGCGACTAGAACGGGACGTGGAATTGTTACTCACATACAAAATCGTTACCAGCATTTCCCCAATTTCTGAATCTACAACAGTGGCATCACTGAGCACTATGGGGCCCTTAGTGAAAATAGTGGTTAGAGGCCCTTATACTTAACTATTTTCGATGCAAGTTTTAAGGACCCAAGTACTAATTGTTTAGGGTTTTCCTGAAAGACCAAAGGAAGTAATATGATATACTATAAGCCTGCTGCCTAAGATATTTTAATGATCAGTGGCACATGAAATGAAATAATTCTCCTCCTTCCCTAATACTTCCAATTTTTGCATCATCTTTTCCCTCCTTCTTCTCTGAGGTGAGAATCAAGTGAGTTAAAACTGTGACTTTACATCATTATAATGTGCTTACTTACAAATCATATCCAGTCTTACACTCATTGTGATAATATTATGAATGCTGAAACATATGCTTTTATCCAAAATTCCGTTGTTTCGCCAAATTACTCGGGGGCGCCTTCGGGGTCCAAATTTTTGGGGGCCTTTAGTTTTGTGCTTAAAGGTGCACACCGTGCGTTACGCCACTGATCTAAAAGATTATTTATCTTACCAAACAAAATTTTCACATTCAAGTTAGCCTTTGACTGATTGATGAATATATTGGTTTTAAATATCGGTTGCATACTTTTTATCCCACAGTCCGGCAAACGTGGTAAAGCTGATTTCCAGTCAGTGGAATTTTCAAAGCGGGCGGAAATTCTGATGTTTGCGAGCGAAGATATCCCATTGAAATTGAATAAAACGATATGGCTGAGCAACCTTTTATTGTCTAAAAGTCCGCCCGCTCGGAAAATTCCACTGACTGGAAATTGGCGTTTAGAGATTCTTTCTTACTCGCCCGTTTAGATGAATTTATCTCTTGTCAAAATCCAGCTTCGTTGTCACAGAGGTTGCAAAGAGAATAACCTTTTCAATTACCGGTCTCATTTTGGTAATTTTTGAAAATTTCTTGGTCGAAATTTATGACCTCGGATTTGGATTCAGCACCCCAAGTTTAGTCTTATTGCAAATTTTCAGATTCCTAGAGTCCGCTATTTCGATTTAAAGATGATTTTAAATGAATTTTGAGAACTTGTAAAGAATTTGACCGCGAAAATCGCTCTCGGGGTGTAACTTTACGCCCTCAGTCATTCTTCACAATGAGATTCCTTGTTTGATTTTCAAATTTGTTAACCTCGCAAGATGAAAATCACTAACACTAGGATCATGAAAATTTTCAGTTAGACCAAAATTGTGGAGCTGAATGTTAATCAAGGGACAGAAATTTCATATGACTAAAAGCTAAAGAAATTTTGAACAATTCCAAAACGTGGCCACCTAGTCGGAAAGATGTATTGGCACCGTCAAATGTTCTAATGCTTTCAAATGTTGCCGGTATCGTGTGAACACTGCTTGCAATTTCGCTGCCGTCTCATTTTTCACCGTTTTCAAAAGACACTGGTATCATGTGACTGCAGTCTTCTTCTATGAATTTTTTTCTTTCAAAAAACTAGAAGTTTAATTCAAATTTTATCGCAACCTTACAGTTCACAGCAAAGCTGGCAAGCGTGCTTCAAATCCTTCAGAGCCATTACACTTCAAACATGCGGCAGTTTCATCAGATCATCACTTGTGTTCTGAAATAGGGAAAAGCATTCTGAAGAAAGGAGGTAGTGCTGTTGACAGTGTTATAGCGGTGCAATTTTGTGTCGAGGTTGTAAATTCACATTCAACTGGAATTGGCGGTGGTGGTTTTATGCTGGTATTTGATAAGAAAACAGGTAAGCAGACTGATTGCATTTTCGTAGTTAACGCTCAAACTACGACTCATGGACTTTCACATTGAAAATTGGGACGAAGCCTTTCCCCTATCGATTTCATAACAAGATATGGGAACAATAGCATCACTGCACGAGCTTCAGGCACAGATAACTTCCGATGGGCCTAAGTTGCCGGCTCGAGCCTCCAATGCTAAAACACTAAGTTAACAGTGAAACTGGGCATGAATAAGAGCCTCAAGTATCCAGATAATTATTTTCTCAGCCCAAGAATCAACAAACCTTTCACCGTGATGAAAAATAATAAAAATTGTTTTGATTGTCAATTGCATCGAGGCATCGTACCAGAAAGGAATAATGAAACCATTATTTGAAAACCCGTCCTGTTAGCAATAGTATTGTTCGTTGTACATTGTTTCATATTTAAGTCAAAAATATTCCCTTGCATTTGGAATGATAACAGTGCTCAGTAAACGACATCTCTTGCACGTTGAAATGCATGTTGAAAGTTCATTTGCCTGTGATTCGTTGAAGTTAAATTAAACTTTTCGCTGTCATTGTAGGCAAAGCAAGTTCGATAGATTTCAGAGAGACATTGCCTCTAGGATATAAAGACAACAAAAGTAAGTATCGATCGGTAAAACTTCTTATATAAATATTGTTGATCGCTATGGCTCCATCTTAGTCTTAAAATTTTGTCAGCTCTTGGTTCTGGTAGCTTACTTATTGTTTCAAGCCTATGGGGGGGCACTCAGCACATAGGCACTAAGCACATACGTGGGACCAGCCCAAGACATTTTCAGACACCCAAAAATATCAGTTCAAGGCCAATTAGCTTCCACGAGCTTCACCGCAGCTATGGGAATTTCTGACTGTCGAGGGTGGCAGCCCATAAGTATCAGCTCATTTTCAATACTTAGAAACCTGTTCATAAACATAAAATGTCATGAAACAATGCAAATAGAAGTGAAAATTGCCTCTAGTGAACCCAGAAATATCAATTTAACAATATTTTATGCCAAAAAGATATCGTGATCCCAACTGCAGTTTATTTGGACCCAACAATATCGATTTTAGGAATAGTCTTACCCAGAAATATTGGATACTTCCCCGTATGTGCACATGCTGAGTGCTCCCGTGGGGTTTCAAGGGAGACTTTGGAAATCTAGCATTCTACTATATATACAAAAATGATATAACTAAACTTTTCAGTTGGAGTCATCATTCCAGACAAATAAAAGTAGTGCCGCTTCTTTTAATTTCTGAAAAATTTCCTGTACTCTTAAGTTTCACAGCGTTTTTTATCTTAGACAATTTTCATCTCCCTACCTCATCTGGTGATGGCATCAAATTTTTTATTTCATTTCAACCCCTTTTTGGCTATCGCAAAGACCAACCATGCATGGTTAGATGCTGCAGTCGTTCTTTATTGCTGCAGGTTTGTTCCTTACCACTACGGAGGAGCTATCGTCAGTCGACACCTGCTCCACAGAAAGACACAAATATTCTACCTCAGAAATATATATGCTGATATATAACTTCAGTGTCTGGCTATTCATGTATCAACCTGGTAATAAGGGAAGCCGTTCATTGACGGCAAAATTTCAGGGGTCTTTATGCAGGATAATATCCTGGGTACCAGATCCAAAAAAATAAAGAAAAAGTAAGGAAGGAGAGAAATTTTCTTCCTCCTTTCTCCCTTCTCTCTCTTCCTCTACCCAATTTTCCGTTCATTTTAATTTTGAGGCTCTGGTACCCAGGGTAAATGGATAATTTACCTACTCAAAGGATTTGACGGGTGGATATTACACCTTGGTCGTTGTACATCACTTTATTGTCTCTTTTCTGCAGATAAGACGCAAGGAGAGACTATTTTAGTGCCTGGCGTGCTACGAGGTCTTGAACATGCACATAAGAAATTTGGGAAACTAAAATGGGCAGAATTATTTGAACCCGCAATTGAATTATGTCAGAAGGGTTTCAAGATTCACGCAGCTCTTGGGCATGCACTTGAAAAGAAGAAAGATTATATCATGGCAAATCCAGGATTAAAGTAAGAAAATAACTGTTTCATCTTTTACTCCATTTACATTTACAAGTAAAGCCAGGTTAAACTAAACCAAGTTATGGAATTGAGCCTTCTGATTGGACAGTCCTACGAATCGAGTGCATCTGATTGGCTGAAAATTAATTTGGTTTAGATAAAGCTGGTTTACCTGTGCCATTGTGAATGCGGTATTTGATTAAATTCTGCGTCCTATTCTTTGTTGTTTTGCTTTTTAAGTCCAGAAAAACTCACGGCTTCACGGCTGTGAACCAGGAAGGTTGTGCTTTTTAATTTCATCTTTTAAGAAGGTTCAGCAATTTTTGTGACGAGTGAAGGAAAATATTGCGATAGTTTGGCAAATTTCATAAATTTTAGAGCTATAAGCAACGCAGTGCGTTTGAAACCTTGTTATCTTCCACGAGGAAGGTTTCACATACAAAAATTAGCTTCCGAAGGAAGTTTTGAAGTTCTTCTGGACTCTGTATATCAGGGAGACAGACAGGACAGAGATTTCCTTGAAGTAATGGAGATTCTGGTCAGATGCAGGCTTGAATTAGCTTTTATTTTATAGCTAGCCATTATACGCCTACTTTAGATAAATAGATAATAATAATGATAATAATAATAATAATAATAATAATAGTAATAATGCAGCTGTATATAATCGGTGTTCAGTTGTTATATCATTGATTTGATTAAATGTCTGCTTAAAGTGATTTTTATCGCATTTTCCTACCGAGGAATGACAGTTGCACTGAGCTATGGCAGTGTAGTTCGAACCTGATTTGATCGATCGAATGCCTAAGATAGGGCCATTCACCATGAGTCCCTTTTGAGCACTGTTTACCTCAGGGATAGAAGGGTCTCGTCGTAATCAGTCTACTGCGTCAATGATCTGCGGTCTACGTACATCCAAAAGAGCTTGGGTTCCAATCAAGGGTGCAGAAGTGGTTGCTGATGTGAGGGCTCTTACCTACCCCCTGGCTTACCCCCGGGTAAAATTTTGATTAAAAGACACTAAAGGGGCTAGACCCGTGAAAGAGTGAGAGAGAGAGGAGGATCTTTGTAAAAAGGAGTGGGAAGAGAAAACGAAACAAGTAAAGGGTTTTAGATCGGTAAGAAACTTTTTTTGATGTGATTCGTAAAATAGTGATACAGTTTTCAAATTGTCGTGTTATCTTTCATCTCACATTGCTGATGTGTTAGATATCGCTGCGTACATGTCACAAATTTGGTGACCTCGACGTGACATTACGCTTGAATCATTGAAGAAAAACATGATGTGAGTACTGTCGAATGATTTTTCTGATGACAGGGTCTTGTTTAGCTGTTTATGTTTCGTGTTTCGTGAGTGAAGGGGACAATGGATTTGTTGGATTTTATGGGATTCGGTTGTAAATAGCATGTAAATATCGTCGACTTTCTTAGACTTTATTATCGATGATGAAAGGTTCTTCTGTTTGTGTTTGTGTATGCCACTAATCCAAGGACAATCGTGCTTGAAACGAATTTGTCGTGATGGCGGAAGTAAGTGAAATAGAAAAACTTCAGTCGAAGTTAGTGGGACTTATTATTTCTCTTGAAAAGGATAAACTCAAACAGCTTTGTGATCTTTTCAAGATTTCTGCGACTGATATTGAAAACAAAACCCGGTTGACCTTGACAACGCTTTTTATAGCAGAAATTGAAAAGCAATTGTCTGTCTTGAAACAAGAGGAAATAATACCGTATTTGAATGATTGCACTGAAATTGCCGAAGGGGAAACGGCCACACAAAAGGAAGTAGGAATTGAGGCGGAACAAGATAGAATAAGGGAATTAGAAGCGAGTATCGCAGCGCTGAAGATTCAGCAGGAAAAGGAGCTGGAGGCCGCCAGAGAAAGGCTAGAAACCGCTAGAAAGGAGACGGGGGTTAGCGCGGAAGGATCTAGCATTGAAAAGTCAAGCATGGAGAATCTGAAGTCGATTTTGAGGCGCGAATTTCGAATCGTTGGAGTGCTAGGGCCCCAAGGAATGAAAGAAAATTTGTCCTTTATGAGTCTTAACAGGCAAATAGAGGAAGGGCTCAAAAGGGGTTATGAGGAGAAAGAAGTTATTGATGGAATTATAAAATGCATTTCATCCAGCCTCCCTTTGAAGGATTATATCGAGGCTATGCGTGAATCAGGCTTGGAAACAATCAATAAAATTTTGCGGGCACATTTTCAAGAGAAAAATGCAAGTGAGCTGTATGCAAGCTTGACAAATTTGGTTCAAAATGCAAATGAGGAACCACAGAATTTTCTGCTACGTGCACTTAATTTGAGAGAAAAGGTGATTTTTGCCTCTAAAGCGGAAAATGCAAAAGTCAAATATGAGCCTGCACAGTGTCAGTCGATGTTTCTACATGCTGTAGAAACGGGGTTGATAAGCAATACACTGAGAACGAGGATGCGCACGCATCTCCAAAGACCGGATGTAACCGATGCAGAATTGATAAATGAGCTCAATGTAGCAGTCACTGAGGAATCTGAGCGTAACCTCAAATTGGGGTTAGGCCAGAAAGGAAAGGCTAAAGTCAACCAAGTACAATCAACCGCTGATGAAAAATCTTCAGTCAAAGAGCTCGTTGCAGAAATTAAAGCACTAAAAGGAGAAATGGCTACCCTCAGGGAAGAAGTGAAGAAAAATAAGGGACAGGGGGAAGCCCAAGGGAAAAATCAGGCTGGAGTTGTAAAAGGGAAGCGTAGAGGTTGTGAAAAATGTCGAGCTGAAGGATGTGGAGACTCATGTCGCCATTGCTGGAAATGTGGAGATGGGGGGCATCTGTCCTATAATTGCAATAAAGCCCAGGGAAACTTCCCACGGCTGCTGTCGCGGGACAGACAGTAGCCAGGGAAGGAAACTCAAAGTCCCATTGCTGTAGTTTTTGTGGAGCTGAAAAAGAAGAGAATGCGCTTTTCCATTGCGGTGCTTGCAGATCAGCAAGTTATTGTGGAAAGAAATGTCAAGTTAGTGCTTGGCAGCAGCATAAGCCCATTTGTGATTCAATACAAACCCTTTCAAAAGATTTTGAAGAATCTGTGTTTGAGCCGAGTCTCACTGATGCTGAAAATGGAGATGTTTATGCAACCCATGTAACACCGAAGGAAAAGGCAAGAGTTGCCAAATTAATTGGGAGTAAATGTATTGTTCTTTGTAAGCTCAATGGGGTAGAAACCCCTGTTTTATTGGACACTGGAGCCCAGGTATCAATCATCAGCTTGCAAGAGCTGACCAAATGTTTTACAGAGACAAAATTGAATAAGATTGAAGACCTTCTTGACCCCGGTGCAAAACTTGAACTTACAACAGCTAATGGGACAGTTCTGCCCTATTTGGGCTGGGTGAACGTTAAGTGCGAATTGAAAGGAGACACCAAAGGTACAAGTATTATTGATTTGCCAATGCTTGTTACTGAATCCACTCTTGATCATCCAATAATAGGCTACAACGTGCTAGAGCAATTAGTCTCTAAATGTGATACAAATTCAGAGACAGAAGAGATAATTTCTTTATTATCGGACAGTTTACCGGATGTGGTTGTTGGAAACTTGAACAGTTTGGTTGACTCTATTCGATCTGAAAGTGATCCTTACTTATGCTCTGTAAAGATGGGAAAGAGAGATGTTATCATTCCTGCAGGAGAGACAAAGAAAGTCGCATGTCGAATAAATACAGGTTTTGTGGATAGAGGTACACCAGTTATTTTTGAAAGTGACGTCAGTGGTTCGTTACCGAATGGTATCGAAATAGAGGACTCCTTACTCTATTTGAAACGTGGAAATTGTGTGAAAGTCAATCTATTTGTTGCAAATGCAAGTATACATGACATTGTTCTAAAGAATCGTACTATCATTGGTACATTGCAATTAGTTCGATCGATAACGCCTGCTGATATCAAGCAGAAAGACCAAGTAGAGAATCAAGAACTAATAAGTAGACATAACCAGATAAACAGTGACCAGGTCATTGGCACTGAGCAACCTGATCATTCAACCACTGACCAAGAAGAGGCAGTTCCCGATGTTGTTTTAAATGAAAATCTAACAGAAGAACAGCGACAGATAATTCGTAACATGCTCATTTGTGAAAGAAGTGCATTTTGCCAAGATGATACTGACATTGGCTGTGCCAACGACTTACAGATGAAGATAGAGCTGACAGACAATATACCCGTTGCGAAGAATTACGTGGGGGTACCCCGTCCTTTAATAGGGGAGTTGAAAGAGTATGTGGAGGATCTATTGAATAGGCGTTTTATCCAGAAGTCAAGGTCTCCATACAGCAGCCCTTGTGTTGTAGTGAGGAAAAAGGATGGAACTATGAGACTGTGTATAGACTATAGACAATTGAATAACAAAACAGTCGCGGATCGACACCCTATCCCACGTATACAAGAGACACTAGATGGATTTGCAGGACAGAAGTGGTTTTCAACTGTAGACCAAGGAAAGGCCTATCACCAAGGTTTTATGCACCCAAGCAGTCGACAGTTAACAGCTTTTGTGACTCCATGGGGCTTGTTCGAGTGGATCAGAATTCCATTTGGATTAAAAAATGCTCCTAGCGAATTTCAGAGATATATGGAAACAGTTCTGGCTGATTATCGTGATGATTTTTGCATTCCTTACTTAGACGATGTAATTGTTTACTCGCGAACATTTGACGAACACGTAGAGCATGTAAGACAAGTCCTCCGAAAGTTGCAAGAGCATGGAGTGAAACTTAAAGCAAAGAAGTGTCATCTTTTCCAACAAGAAGTTAATTACCTTGGTCGGATTGTTTCAGCAGATGGATATCGACCAGATCCAAAGCACACTGACGCGATCAGAAGTCTTAAACAGTGGGCACCAAAAACAGTTGGTGAAGTGCGACATCTTATGGGTCTTTTAGGATACTACCGTAGATACATTGCCGATTTTTCAAGGATAGCAAAGCCGATTTATGATTTATTGAAAGACAATCACTCAGAATCAGTTTCAACGTCGCAGAGACCGAAGCAAGCCAAGAAACCTAAATCGAATCAGGCTCCATCAAGTGAGCGCGTTGAGTGGACAGAGTTGCACAAAGAGACACTCAGTACACTTATTGATGCATTAACTGGTCCACCCGTGATGGCCTATCCAGAATTTGACAAGCCGTTTGTTCTGCATACAGATGCGTCTCAAGAAGGGTTAGGAGCTGTCCTTTACCAAAGACAAGATGGTATAATGCGTGTTATTGGATATGCATCAAGGACATTGACCCCTGCAGAACAAAATTATTATCTTCATTCGGGCAAGTTGGAATTCCTCGCCCTAAAATGGGCTATCACAGAGCAGTTTCGGGACTATTTAGCATATGGACCAGGCTTTACGGTGTACACAGACAACAACCCATTGACATATGTCATGTCTACAGCAAAGTTGACAGCCACGGGGCACAGGTGGGTTGCTTCACTTGCAGATTTCAACTTTTCTATAAAATACAGACCTGGTAAGACACATAAAGATGCTGACTTCTTATCTCGTATGCCGAAGGATATCAATAATTTCATGACTGAATGCACAGAGGAAGTTTCTCCATTTGATATCAAAGCTACTATCTGCACTGCTGTTTCTACACCCAAAGCGAGCAATTCCGCATGGATAACATCACTAACAGCTGATACAGAAGTAATTGACACATTCTTTCGACCACCAAAGACAATAAAACATTGGCCAATGAATTTAGATTTCCTTAGAAAAGCACAGAATGAGGACTCAGTTACAAGTAGATTGATCCATTTCAAGGAAAATGGCAGACCATCGCAAGAGGAATTACGTTCAGAGAATCCGTTAGTACGAGCAGCAATGCATGAATGGAACAAGCTGAAGATTGAGCATGACGGCATTTTGTATAGAAAGACAAATGAAAGAGAACAATTAGTGCTACCACAGAAGTATCATCGATTAGTATTAAAGCATTTACATGAAGAAATGGGACATGTTGGAGCAAACAGAGTAATTGAGTTAGCTAGGGAGAGGTTTTATTGGCCACACATGGCACGGGATATAGAACACTATGTGACCAAAGTATGCGAGTGTCTAAAGCGTAAGAAACCAGTTGTTAGTCAACGTGCACCAGCCCAAAGCATAAAGACAAGTGCACCATTTGAACTTGTAAGCATTGACTTTGTTCACTTAGAGAAAAGTGCTGGAGGATACGAATACATCCTTGTAATAGTTGATCATTTTACCCGTTTCGCACAAGGCTACGCTACTACAAATAAGTCTGCCAAGACCGCTGCCGAGAAGTTATTTAATGACTTTATTCAAAGATTTGGATACCCGAAAAAGATTCATCATGATCAAGGCACAGAGTTTGAGAACGATTTATTTCACCATCTTGAACAGTTGACCAACATTAAACGATCGCGAACCACGCCATATCACCCTATGGGGAACGCCCAGTGTGAACGCCTTAATCAGACGTTATTGTCAATGCTTCGTTGTCTCTCTGACACACAAAAATGGAAATGGAAAGATCACGTTAATAAAATGGTCTTTGCCTACAATTGTACGAAGAATGACTCCACCGGTTTCTCACCTTATGAGTTGCTATTTGGAAGAAAGCCAAGGTTGCCAATAGACATTATTTTCGGGAAAACACAGAGCACTGTCTGCAAGAGATATCCAAAGTATCTGAAAGATTGGAAACAAGCTATGGAAGATGCTTACATTATCGCGGCAGCAAAATCCGGACAGAGTATGGAGAAAGGAAGAGAGCGTTATAATGAAAGAGCTTTTGCTACGGATCTTAAGATTGGGGATCGTGTACTAGTAAAGAGATTGTTAGAACGTGGAGGACCTGGAAAATTACGCTCATTCTGGGAGGATGATGTTTATATTGTTATCAAGAGACCAGATCTCCAAAACGCTGTTTATGAAGTGGAACCAGAGAATCGTACAGGAAGGAAGCGAACACTTCACCGTAACTTGTTGTTACCTTGTCCATTCTTACCGTACGCGGCTGATACGAACGACTCAGCAAAAGTTACGAACGACTTGACGAAGGTCCGTCATCATCGCAGAGAGCAAGAAGAAAATCTATCTCAATCAGATTCTGTTGTACAATCTGAAGAAGAACGTTCGAGTGATGACTGGGAGAATGACGTAGGTCTTGATCCAAATCAACTTACGGAAGTTACGCAACATATTCATGACCAAAGTGAACTTGCTGCCGCTGCTGAACAGACCGAAACCGAGATGCCATTACCAATTGTGGACGAACAATCGGATACTGTGATAGATGAAGTTCCAAACGATGAAGAACCTGGCAATGTGACAATGAATACGCCTATGTCTCCATCGTCTGACATTTCCGCGGATGAACACTTCACACCACGACCTCAAAGAACACGTAACCCTCCTGTAATGTTTTCGTATTATGGTCTAGGACAACCAGCAGACATTCGAGGACACATGCAAGCGATATCTTCACAGGTCGTACCCATGCCAGTATTGTACAATAGACCTCCGATGATACCACAATACTACAACCAATATGTTAATTCGTTTACACCACGTGGATATGGACCACCTATATTGGGGCCAACTGTATACTTCCAGTCCCAACCATGCTACGTTAATCCGAGATTTTAAGACTCTGGACCAGAATTTATTTCAATTAATTGCTGGAGACTTATAATGCTTACTAAAGCGACTTAACTACGTTACATTCGTTTATTATCGTTGCTGAATATTCGCAAGACATCGTTTGTTTGACTCAAAGAAAAAAAAAACTCGTTAATACTGTATCGCCAACGAATAGATGTATTCAAGAACCAGCCGACAATTGTCGAAGACTGCTTCAAATACGTTTTGAATGATGCTGCGCAGCTGGACTTTCTATTATCACTGATAACATGTGCACTTTATCTGTGGATGATAGACATTGACTCATGAGATTGATAGACATTTGAAGCTGATGAATTTCAAGGAAAAGGACAATCCAAGGACGCTATCTAGTTATGTCAAATGTCAGGAGACATTTATTTAGAGGGGGGAGAGTGTGAGGGCTCTTACCTACCCCCTGGCTTACCCCCGGGTAAAATTTTGATTAAAAGACACTAAAGGGGCTAGACCCGTGAAAGAGTGAGAGAGAGAGGAGGATCTTTGTAAAAAGGAGTGGGAAGAGAAAACGAAACAAGTAAAGGGTTTTAGATCGGTAAGAAACTTTTTTTGATGTGATTCGTAAAATAGTGATACAGTTTTCAAATTGTCGTGTTATCTTTCATCTCACATTGCTGATGTGTTAGATATCGCTGCGTACATGTCACACTGAGTAGCCTCCAGGGGTCTAAAAATGAAGTAGCGTGGTAGCTGCGCTACTAGGAAGGTAGTTGAAATGCTCAAGTTTGCCAGGAAGGAAGGAGGGGGAAAGGCAAAATACAAGGAAAGGGAAGAGAAGGGCGAGAAATAAAGAATGGGGATGAAAGAAATGGAAAGAAAGAAGGAGAGAAAGGAAAAGGGTTCAAATAGGGTGGTATGATGGGAAAGAAGAGGAGAACGTGTGAAAAAGAAACGACATTGCTTAGCTTGCTACCAGGAAATAAATAATTTTTTGAGCCCTGATCGATAGCATGGTACTATGAACTTATAGGTATGCAAAGGATAAAACTATGTTACATTTAGGACTGTAGTATGATACTTATGATGGCAATTACCCGCAGATTATGCAATCAAATTCCAAGAATGGAGTCTAATACATCATGGGGCTCATAGCTTCATGCGGCACGCCTTAGCTCCCATAAATTACGGAGGAATAAAGTATAACAGCTTAGCATTTGCTGTATATGTTATTATTTAGGATTTTCCCAGACAGTGCTATTTGGCATGGATACAATTATGAGATTTTTGCTGACTTAAGCCTACCTTTTCAGGTATCTATATGCTCCAGCAGGAACATTGCTGAAAGAGGGAGAAGTCTTAAAGCGACCAAAACTAGCGCAGACTTACAAAAGACTGGCAAAGGAGGGAGCCGACTTGTTTTACACGTAAGTATTATGAACAATAATTTATAGCTGGGATCGTCAATTTGGAAGCACGAATCATGAGAAGGGTAAAGTCAACAAACCTTGTCGCGCTTAACGTCTGCCCATGGGCAATAATGCACTGTGTTTGTTGCTTGGAAATCAAAGTTGCTACCTCAATATCATCACAGTTTTCTTTTTGCTAGAAATCAAATTTGAATCGTTCCTGTGCGTCTTAAATTGTTGGTTCTTACACGGCGTTCATCCTTATTTCAAACTGCCTCTAATCACATTGTAAGAGGAAGTTTGAAACGAGGATGAACGCTGTGTAGGAACTATTTCTTCTGATGCGCAGGAGCCATCTGAATTTGATTTCCAGCACTGGTTACGGTTCAGCCGAAGAGAAAACAACATAGTAAAATAGTAATAACGAGGTAATAAACATTAATTTTGTAGCTGCAAATACGGTGCGTTATTGCCAATGGTCGATCTCAAATCAGATGTCGCATGAAGATATCTGCGAATAAAAACAATTCAAGTGTTTGCATGAGTAGGACTACGTTCACACGATGCTGGCACATTTGAAAACGGTGAGAAATTTGACGGTAGCAGAATTTGAGCTCTCATTCACAGGATACTGGCACGATTTGAAAACGATAGAAAATTGGACGATGACAAACTCAGTGAAATCTCTCCGAAAGGGGAGCTTGATAGAGCTTTACATTATGTCAACTCCCTTTAAACTGCTTCCGTTTTGAAGCTATTTTAAGACCTTGTTGGAGTAAATCTGACAGTTAAAGACCTAATTAGCTGAAGGTCTGTTTAATCCATTTCAAGTCATGTGACCATACCCCTGAGAGGTTTTGATACTATACTTCTTTTGGCATTCTGGCAATAATGGCATGAGTTTTCATACCACAAAATATATGAAAGAAATCAAAAGATGTTGTGTCAAGAGACTGATCATTTGGCTTGGAAGTTGGTCAAAAACAAACCTTATCCGATCAAGTCTATTTCACCGTTATGATACCTGAAAAGATAAAAAATCACCTCATAGTATCACAATTCTTTTTTTCTTATAGTGGAGATATGGCTTCGCAGATTGTCAAAGATATTCAAAGTGCTGGCGGATTCATCACATTGACTGACTTAAGTGGATATAGAGCCATCGAAAGAGGACCTTTGAGGACCAAAATCAAGGACCTAGAAATGTTATCAACTCCACCTCCTGGCAGTGGTGCTCTTATTTCATTGGCATTGAAAATTATGTCTGGTGTGTGCCTGATACTGTTTTCTTATTTCAACGCTAATGTCTCAATTTTCACTAAAGTTTTGGTTGGTGATTCATTAGTGTATTCTAGTCTTAGCACTTTAGTTTATTGATTGCAGAAATTTATGTTAATTTGCTTTTTAGATAACACTTGCTAATTAAGACTGCGTTCGCACGATGCCGGCACATTGAAAACGGTGAAAAAAGTGACGGTAGCAAAATTTGAGCTAGCGTTCACGCGATACCGGCACAATTTGAAAACGCTAGGAAATATGATGGTAAAAAGTCGTTGCAGGACTTTGATGCCAAAGAAAAGTACCTACACCCTAAAAATCGACCAGTCTCGATCCATAAGCGTCGAAAAATGTTCTGTTTGCATCATTTTCGAGTGGTCACATGATGCTGTTTCAAATTTATGCCGGTTAGGGTTCCGTTTTCAAAATCTACCGTTTTCGAAATCTGTCAGCAAAAAATGTGCCGTTTTCGTGTGAACGGGAGGCCTATCCGTCACATTTTCCACCGTTTTTAAAATTTGCCGGCATCGTGTGAACGCAGTCTAATTTGCTCACGCTGAAAAAGTGAGATCTGTTAATTTAATAGAATCGAAACTCAGGACCATAATAAGCTTAAGTTTTCTGAGAAAAAATGGAGCATTACGTTTGTTGCATGAAAAATTCGATTTCTTTTCAATTCCAAGTTTAACCAATTTTCAACTCCTAAAGATGTTGCCGTGAGTGAACCGGTGAGGAAGACTCAAATTTTGTACCATTCCACTTTTGCCCTAGCCTACGCGTAGACCCATTATTCTTGCCCGTGGTATTTTGTTGTTTGTTGTTCTTTTTGTCGCTTCAATTGTAGCGATAAATCAGTTCAGAGGGACAGCACTACACGAAAGTAATGAGTCTGCCTGTGAGGCCTGATGGGCACGAAATTACGAGACTTTTGCAGTCACCCCTAGAAGGAACCAGATGTCGGACGAGTAATGTTCAATTTGACAAAAAGATATGACCCCAGTCTATGTGCAGTTGTCTGCAGTGCAGTTGTTTGCAGTTTGTAAAGTTTTGCTTTTTCGTAGGTTTCAATTGGACGCGAGATGATATCAAGAATCCTGATAAGATACCTTTGACATATCATCGAATTGTTGAATCACTCAAATTTGCGTATGCTCCTTTTACATATCTTGGTGATCCTAAATTTACCAATCACACCAAAGAGGTAATTCATTTTCATTTATTTTCAATTCTTTAAACACGGTAGCCCCATCAGTTGATCGGCAATTGCTTTTCATGTGGCCGTGGCTTAACTCTAAGAATTAAGTCAAAGAAAGGAAATACTATTGATAATGTAATGAAATCAAAACGTTTGTTAATAAACCTAACTTTTCACTGTTTCGTGGTTTTTGAAATGGAACAGTCTAATCTCCTACTGATGTAATAAGGTTACCACGAAGGATTTTTACCACGTTTTCCCGGGGGGGGGGCTGGATATTTAGTACATTGGTCCAGGTGGGGTGTGCCATTTTTCAGGGTATCGTTTTCACCTATTTTTTCTGGAATGGGTAATCAAAAGAAGGCAATTTTCTGGAGCCGATTGTCAAAACATATCAAAAGGAGAAATCTTGCGAGATCAGGTCGCTATCTAGTCCAGTTTATGCGTTTTGGAATACAATTTTGGCCAATCTTTGCTGTAATTGGGTATCATTTGAAGGCAAAAATGCCAATTCTGGAGCCGGGTAAAAAATTTTTACCTTGTGCACACCCGTACAAATTTAGGTCAAGTACCCCCTCCGGGCACGTTTTGCACGATGTTTCCAATTTTGATTAACGTACAAAGGAAGGCTAAAGAGAATCAGAGGAGCATACTGTCGTGTAAATTGGTTAGAAATTTTCATAGTTCATCAAAGGTCTTTTAAGTCTGCTTTTGTTATGCCGTCATAGGGTAATTTATTTTTCAGAATGAGGTATTCAGTAATTGAAGTTTTGTGAGGGTAGCTTCTTAGTTTATTGTGGCTGAAAGTGTGGAATTGAAGGTGAATGTGGCATGTGCTCCTTCGACACTATGTATAAGTCAAAGTTTTCGCACTTGCAGCTTATATATTAGCCTACGCGTTATTCAAAAGAAGAAAGGGTCTACGAAGCTTGCTACAATGAGTTCCAGATTTGTAGAACTTAATTTATGCAGCCTTTGTTGAGATGCGTTTCACGCATTATTTGAATGGCGGATTACGATAATTAAAGGTAAGTACTCGATTGGCCGAACAAGTTTTCACTCCTTGTTTCATAGACCCTTTCTTTTGAATAACGGGTCTACTCTATAGGCTACCTACCTATAAGTTATGGTGAGATAATCATGAAACATAGCATTGCTAGAGTGTCTTTCTCGTTTCACTTTTTTGTTTGCAGGCCAATAATTATGCCTCAGATTTTGTAGTGTTTTCTTTTCCCAGGTTATACGTTACATGCTTGATGATAAGATAGCAGAAAATATGAGAGCTAGAATCGATAACGTATCACATACAGTCAATTATTATGGACCACACAGTACAGCTAAACCTGAAGATAAAAGAGGAACTTCACATATCTCAGTATTAGGTCCTGATGGAGATGCAGCCGCTGTTACGTCTACTATAAATGCTTAGTAAGTATTATTCTTGATATGCAAATATTTCATCATCTTACTTCATACTCATTCGATAAACTCAAGGTCAACTTTTGATGTTTTCTTTTGCTTATTCAGTTTAGCTTTACAGCGTACAGGTCAACTATCTTCAAAATGGGTGTGGGGATGTTGGTTCAACGTGCACTTTGATCAAGTTTCCCAGTCGACAACAGACTTGGGGCAAGTCTAATAGTTGGTTATCATCGCTCGGATTTTGGTCTTGATCAGAAGACACTAGAAACATTTAATCAGACTTTGATTATGTTTATTTTACTTATTTAGCAACACAGTTGTTTGGCTGATAGACAGTGATTGACCTTTTAAGCTATTTTTCAAAAGAGTCTCCATCAAGCGACATTTTTCTACATAACGTATATTCGAAAATTCATCAGATTTCTTCAAACTTTATGAAAATATCGTTCGACCTAGGCTCTTACAATAATATTTCTTTACATCTGTTGACATTCTAAACAACCGGTTTGTTTGCAAAGTAAACTCGCTATGGCCGCTGGCTGTTACTTAAAGATTTGCACATAATATGAAATGATACAGTTTTTGCAAAATTGCTACGGATATTTTTCAAAAAAATTTTGGCCTTCTTGTCGTAGCCAAACCAAATCTAAATTTCAAGAACTGTTTTATTGTTCTAATTATCGAATATCAAAGGCTCTTACATTATAAGCGTAGATGTTTTTTTCAAGGATGGTCATAAACTCATGGCCATAGCTGGGGACTAATACTGCATTCACACTGACACAGTTAAACCAGCTTTATCTAAACCAGTTTAAATTTCAACCAATCAAACGACTGGATGTTTTTAATTGACCAATCAGAAGGCCTTATTTGAAAGCCTGGTTTAGTTTAAGCTGGTTTAACTTGCACTGAGAATAGGGCATAACTGCGCTCTCCACTACTGTTTTTCCCTGAAACAATATTTATGTGGATTTCAATATTTGAAAACAAATCAAAGAAATGAATTGTGTATAATCCGATAAAGCTTAATTACAACATACCTTTAAAAATGAGAAGTCACTAGTATATAAAAACCATATTTTAAAAGACTATTTACAATTATACAATATATACAGTAGAAAGAAAAAGTTAACCCTTTATTGATTTCTTTAAACCATTCAGGGAGGATGCCGTTTTAGACTCAGCAGGAAGGCTTTTCCATAGTTTAGCTCCTCAGAAAGAGAAGCAGATTTGCCCATTTGTTGAATTTTCTTTGGTAATCTTAAATCAATCCAATTTCATTGTGCTGAGCCCGGGGGGGGGGTGCACTTGACCAGATTTTGGTCGGGGACGTGCCATCGAGGCTTCAAAAACATACCCGTTCCTTATACCAATTTTTTGAAAAAGTATACCCGACCTTATACCAATTTTTCGAAAAAGTATATCCGATCTTATATATTTCATATGAAAAATTGAAAATAGGTACTGTTCCTTATACCAAAATTGTGAAAATTGATACCGTTCTTTATACCAATATCTGGAAAATAGATACCCTTCCCAATGGCACGTCCCGGTACCCAAAATATACGTAGTGCACCCCCCCCCGGGGTGCTGAGTTTTTGTTGAACAGGTTACACAGGTATTGTGGAGCCAGATCACTGAGCGACCTGAAGACCATTGTTTTATCATTCATTCAGTGACACCTCTAACTTTTCTCTTAAGACCATGGGTCGCAAGAAACGAAGTAATAATTAAAAATGTAAACGCAAAGATACATGTGTCTTTATCGTGGCTTTGTCTGCCTTTCTTGGCCGTCCTTTGCTTTCCTGCCACTGCTCCATTCATTGATTCAAGTTTGTACTGGCCTAATTTAGTTTTCCGCAAAAGTGAGGCTACAAACTTGAATCAATAAGCTGAGCTGTAGCAGCGAAGCAAAGGAAGGCCAAGAAAGGAAGAAGAAGCCACGATAAAGACACAGGTATGTTTGCGTTTACATTTTCAACTATCTATTCGTTTCCTGCAACCCATGTTAAGAGGTGTTATCATTCTCATCATCCTCAACAATAAAAATTTGTTGCAATATCTGACCACACAGCCCTAAAATGAAGCATAATCTATAAATGTGGGAAATTCCTTGCATAAATAGGCTGAAAATACATCATTTCTTTTAATCGTCTGAAATTTCTATAAAAACGACCGAAATTCCGTATAAAACAGTCCAAAACTTTTTTATCCGAAAAGTATTGGTCCGCTGATTATTGGTCCAAAATTTTGAGCTTTCAATGTTGCACTGTGTAAATCTTTTCCGTCACTACATTACCCCGTAATTAATTGATGTATCTCTATTTTACAGTTTTGGTTCAAAGCTAAGATCGACAAAACTTGGAATTATTTACAATAATGAATTAGCTGATTTCAGTGAATTTTGGCCCAGTGTTTATAATCTCGAAAAAGATAGAAAAATGCCTGGAAAGAGGCCAATGTCAAAGTCATCACCTACAATATTTTTGGATAAAAAGAAAAGTGTAAGAGGGGTATTTGGTGCCGCTGGTGGATTCTTTATACCATCATGTCTAACAATGGTGAGTATTTGCAATTATATTAACGCTGTAAACTAACGTGCCATAATATTTTACGAGCCAATGTGACCCAACATTGGTTTCAAAACTTTAAAAAGCTGGGTGTAAAATTCAATGACCTATTTCTTTGAACTGAATAGCCTCAAAGAAACTTGAACTATTTTAAAGAAAATCTGCCGTTAGACTTTTCTCAAATCTTCAATATTGTCAGAATTACAGTGTTTTTCTTTTTTTTTTAAGAATTCAGGAAAATTTTCGAAAAAAACTTAAAACTGTCGTAATTTCTAAACCTCTTGACGAAAGATCAAATAATTTTCAAGAAATCATAGTTTATGGATGACTACAATAAGGTATCCAGCAAATCTTTCTCACTCATCTGGTTTGTGATTTAGAAATTAGATGACGTCACATCATAAAATGAGCTAAAATCTAAAAGAGGCCGTAATTTCGACAAATAATCGAGATTTCTGAAAAGTCCAACGGTAGAATCAAAGAAATGTGGCTAAAATTTCTTTCAAGTCAGTCAGTTTAAAGAAATAGGTCATTGAATATTACACCCGCCTTTTTTCGTAGATTTAAAGATTTGGAACCTATGCTATGTGACTCAGAATCTTTGCGAACTCGCTGGAAGTTTAGGCTGTTAGAAAATCAAATTCGGCTAAAGCAGAAAATATGATATTAACCAAAATCAAGTTATTCAATCAGTTTGGATTGCAGTATGGATCTATATTTTGCACTAAGGTCATAGGAAGCCTAGATTGCTAAATAGATGTTGTATCTGTATCTGTATCTGTATGCTACTTAGCTAATACTCACTAATGAGCAAATATGCTAAGGGTAATGCTAAGGGTAAGGGTAAGAGCAAATATGTATTAATGCCGTCGATCATGATATGATCATTGGGTGCAGCAGACATAAAATCGACTTTTGTCAATGACTAGTTTATCTTTCAGAAAGGAACTTAACAGTTATCATTCACATTTTCTAAGCATACTTGTTTTTCATTTGTGTATCCAACTCGATTATTTTAAACAAAGCAGCATATATCACATTAATCCTCCATACTCGATGTGAAGTCGAGGCAACTATATTACATCACATAACACTGTTGAATGGTTGTAGTATACTGCACTGTATTGTACCGTACTGTACCGTACTGCACTGCACTGCACTGTCCTGTCCTGTGCTGTGCTGTGCTGTTCTGTACTGTACTGTACTGTACTGTACTGTACTGTACTGTACTGTACTGTACTGTACTGTACTGTACTGTACTGTACTGTACTGTACTGTACTGTACTGTACTGTACTGTACTGTACTGTACTGTACTGTACTGTACTGTACTGTACTGTACTGTACTGTACTGTACTGTACTGTACTGTACTGTACTGTACTGTACTGTATGTTGTAAATATAACATACAACATAATGTACAACATAATGTATAACACAGTACACTGCGACCGTTCAACAGTGTTATGTGACGTAGAATAGTTGTTTTGACTTCACATCGAGTAGGGAGGTGATGGGAATATAAATGAGCACTTATGCTTTGAAATTGTAAGTGATAACTTTTAAGATTCTTTCTGAAAGAGAAACTAGTCGTTGGTAAGAGTCGGTTTCATTCCTGCTGCTCCAGATGATCATATCATGAACAGACGTCATCAATACAACATCTATTTAGCCATTTAGGCTTCCTGTACTAAGGCCAGATTTTATTTTCAGGCAGTCTGAATTTGCAGCATACCTGCAAAGGACCCTAGATGAGAAGGATTTATTAACACTGGTAGAATTCCCGGCCCAGAAAAGTTAGAGGTGTCACTAAACCTGGTAAAGTCATTTCAAGCATCCTTTGGCACTAATTTTTTTAAAGAACTTGCTGAGACAGTTTTCAAGATGATGTTGGAACTAAAACGACTAAGATTGGACGCTCGATCCCCAGTTGGAAGTCATTCTCTAACTGTGGTACCCTACTCGTGCTATTTTACAGACTCATTCATCTTAACGTCAATCCATAAAAGGGGCGTTGGTCGCATTCATAACCAAAGTAGAGGGCGTGGTCCTAGAAAAAATTTTCTGGGGCTCCGGCCCAGTTCCCTTTCCTATTTCGCCCCTCGAATGAAAAATCCTGGCGGCGCCACTGCTACTGAGGACCACGAATGAGTAAAATAGGATCTGGGATTTACCTACAATCTTTTTGGGAATTGGAATGTCGTGCTGCAACTGGAATTACAGATCTAAGTTACTTCAAAGCCAACGTCTCGTATAAACTTAATGAATGCTCTCTGTTTCTTTCCAGTCCATTGCGAATTGGTTATTCTTCAGAGATAACATAAAAGAGGCTATATCACGACCGAGGCTGCATTGTCAATTGTTTCCTCCAACTGTAGTTTATGAACCAACATTCCCTGCTGATGTGATTCCAAAGCTACAAAGTTATTCACATGCTTACGTCACTAATAGTACGTATGATGTATCAGGTATGGCATCGTTGAACCTTGTCAACATTTTAACAAAATTCTCACTATTTTTATTCTGGGAGTATGCTTTGAATACAGTAAATGCCCGCTTATAAGAACCTACTTTTTCGAGAGCCAGGCTGAAATTGGTCATCACTATCCAGGTCCATCACTATCATCACCCATGTTGGTCTGATATCCTTTGTGAAACCGGCTCATGTATTTATTTGTAAAAAAGTCTTTTGTTTTTCTTTATATCTAGCACTTTGTATTTGACATTTAGTTGTAATTTTTAGGTCCATGTTAAATGCCAGGGGGTAGTCATGATCTATTGCTCCTCCTGGCACCGTATTTGTAGTGCTGCATAATTGTTTGTAGGTAGTGTTGTAGGTAATTTTGTAGGTAATCAAAGGTATTAAGACTAATTTCAAGGTATAGAGGTTCTTATTTGAAGGGTGCCTCATGTAGTCCCCTTGAGAGTCTCACAAAGATGTTCAGTCCTATTATTTGTTTTGGAAGCGTTCTTATGGACCTAATAAGTAACTGGGACCACAATGACCTTCAAAGCCAACTGGGACCACAATGACCTTAATAACATCAATCAAAGATCAACTTTGCAACCCCTGCAGTAAGAACCTGTGTTTCATCAAACTGAATCAAGTTCTTAATTGCAAGATACATAATTTAGGAAAAACAGCCCCTAGGTTCTTCTTTTGGTAGGTTCTTATATGCGGGGATTTACTGTATTGAAAAATAACGATAGCCTCAACAGACTCATAAGAAGATAACCCTGTTCCAAAGATTATGAAATAATTCTAGAGGCTAAAATCTTGCAAATCGGTTGAAAATTCACTGAGTTGCGAGCTTTCAGAGATAGAAAATATGCGATAGCTGAAACCAGAGATCCCCCCCCCCACATTACTTGTATTACAAAAATCACCAAGATGGAGGTAAAAGAAGCTTATTCAATGTCATACCTCTCGTTGATATCAGAGCAAACCAAATAGGATTTCTAAAGTAAATTAATTTTTGCGATCATTCTCAAAATTTCCTTGACGCTGGATAAGTCCAAAAACAGTGGTTGAAAACATAATCGACGAGACACTGAATCTGTTTCCTCAAAGCATCCTTATGCTTGACAGTTAGGTTATCGAAAACCTGTTTGAATCCCATTTGGTTCGTCCTGAAACAGTTGAGAGATAACAGAAACGATGGCTTAGGGAACTTTTACCAAATAATTCCATTTCGAGGCCTCTGGTTTCAACTTTGACACCAACTTAAACTTCAAAATCTTGTAACCCCATGAACTTTTAATGGATTTGCAAGATTCTTGTGTCAGAAAAATTAATTTAAAATCTCATGAAAAGGGTTACTTAACAATGTGCCCATTCAGCGTATCATTAATTTTTAGTACCTAATCAAATGTCGAACAATTTTTTTGAGACACCCTGTACATCTTTTTAAGAATGAATGACAAACAGACCAAACATAAACATCATGGTTCAAGATTATCAATAATGATTTCCTTTTCTCCTCCCGATAGGTCAGCTTAACGCCATCATGGGTGTAGTCCAAGCAATTGTCCGAGAGGACGATGGGAGAATATCTGCAGAGGCTGATTATCGAAAAGGAGGCAAGCCAGCTGGTTACTAGGTGACAGAACTTCAATTTATCGACTCTAGTAAAGACTTAAATGTTAAACTGTAAAATATCTTGAAAGAGTAAAGATAAATTGACTGCTTAAAAATGCAGACAGCTATTTTATAGTTAAAGATTATTCGAATTTAACAGCATTTAAACGGTTTGATTTGTATACAGATTTGAGGTTGATTCTAAGTCTGTGTTTGATTCATTGTTCTCATATTCTTGCTATTCTTTATAATCCTAATAAACATCTAAACCATAAGTATGGTAGTGCATTACCTTATGTAATAAAGCATCGAAATTATTCCTAACATTTTCGTCTTAAAGCAATTTTTACGAACATTAGATATCACCGCATGATCCCCATAGCAATAAACTAGATGAACCCAAATGGGGGGACTTAGGTACTCCATGGTACAGGATTGTCTCTTTTAGGGACTAGTCATTGACTATCTGCTAGGGTGGGCTGGAGGGAATATGGCTGGGCCACGAAATATATTTCAACAAATAGGATGCACTACCACATAATTTTTACAGTTTTGGGTAGGCCTTGAAGCAAAGACATTGATTTGTTTGGTGGCAAAGTTTGAAAAGGAATGTATCATCTTTGTGATATGATTCTGACAGATGTATTTGATTCTGAGCAATTTTTAATTTGTTCAAATTATGAACACTGAACTATTAATAACACTGTGTTAACTGTTAATAACACACTGTTTCAATAAGAACTTTATCTAATTCCGTTGGCAATGAAATTTCTTATGCACCAAAAGGATTGATTGTCATTTCATGTGCTGGCGCTACGTCTTGATACCACCAGTGACATAAGGATGGACCAAGAAAAATGTTCGTACGTGGCTCGTGGGCCACAGAAATTTTTGTTTGTTTCATATTGGGCCACCCAATTCTTTGAGAAAATTTCGATTTTACCTCCGGCCCAATCTAGCAGATACTTTATGACTGGTCTATTAGAGTTTCCTTTTGACGAAAGGATCTCGAAGTATGGATATGCAGTGAAAATCATTTGAAGAGAATCGATGGAATAAAAGTCCCAAACGGAAGGAGTTTGGGTATTCTATTATTAATCTATTGTATTTGATGATTTCACGACGTGCATGATTATTGTTTATTTAGAGGAAAATAACGTGGGTAGGAGTGTGCTTTGTCCTAATTATAGAGAACATCCACTAATCTCTTTTCTTTCACAGTAAGGATATACTTTTTCCTGGCTTTTCTTCCGATTTATAGGTATATTTTTTTCTGACTTTTCTCCGGATTTATGATTATGCTTTTCAGAAATTTTTGGGATTTATGGGTTGTAATTTTGGGCTGTGAATGGCACTGTCTCATGCCATGGAAAGCGAAGCAGTCCTCCCCTACCCCCACTTCAGGAGTTTGATGATAAACAACTTATTTCTAAATTCAAATCGTTTCGATTATTCCGCATTATTCTTCATCTTTTAATGCCGCCCCCTTACTCTGCGTTTAGAATTCAGTGTAAATCTGATCCACCCGCAAACTGAGCAGATAGCAGCAAAATCGAGAAATGTTTTTAAATTTAGAAATCGTTTTTGTCAGAGATTGCTTTTCATTGGCAAAAACAAAAACTTGCCTGGTGCATTTTCAAGCAATCGGATATACAATAAGTTCACTTCTCGTTTACAATAAACACCTTCGCTCTGTAAAACAGAGTAACACCATCATGATATTATCCAAAAACTGTTGTTATGAATAGACTTCAATATATACTATTTCCGGATGCCTAGCTGCTCATTTTGGTATCAAGAAAACAACAGAGGGTGGCCATAAGCTGAGCAAGTGAACCTTACTAGTTTCACAAGGATCAAGGTCGTATGACGATTTTAAACTTTAGGTGGGCACAGCACTTTCAAGGAACTTTTTCATTGCGCTTTAGGGGCACTTTCTGAAACAAAAAGGACACTTTTTCGTTTTGATTGTAAAGTCTTTGGGGGACACGTTCTCTTCAGTGTCCTGCAGTTCCTACGTCTCTGATAAGGATTCGTCTATTTCTTATAAGTGAATATTGCGCCAAGTCCACATCCAAACGCTAAATCTTGGGAGTGTCTTTTGGTACGCTTAGGCGAAAGAAAGCTACATTGTTATAAAATCTGGTGACATGCTTATATCTAAGACTGCGAAGGTTTTGTGATCAGCGACTTTCCAGTTTTTGCAAATTTCTGCACTCTAAGCCATGACTGCGTCCAAATGTATTATACCGTACATTTTTGGACGAAAATCTACGGTGCTTTGAATCTTGCGTTGAAATCCCCTGAGATATCTAGAACACCTGATTGCACATGTTAACTAGCAAATTGTCAAAGGTAGTTGCAGGTTACGCTTGGCTGCACTTGAACAGGTCTTAAACCAAGCCATGTGTAGGAGAGTTTGTGAACAAGCGACAAATACCTGTGTTTTAGAGCATTGAGATCAACGGTTACGTCATGAGATACATATTGCAAGCAAAATAACTACATTTTATCTTTTAGGCAGCTAGATACTCCTGCCGACGTTACCAAGTGTTAATAATGACTGTATAGATTGTCTGATGCATAGATCTCACTGGGTGACTTTGTAACAATTTTTGCTTTTTAATATTCAAGGCCTGCAGAAAGGAGAGCTTTCAAGATGGCTAGGCCTGCAATTTTCAGAGGACATTTCATTTTACTAGTTTTTGTTATCATTTCTGTTATTTGCCTGAATGCTGATGCTAAGCAGAAAGGAAAGCATGCGAAATCGAAAAGGTAACTATCTATTCTTGTGATCTTTTTTCATTTTTGCAGGATTCCGGTATCTGGATTTGCACAGTTATTATGAATACCATAATAATTCGTGATCTTCTGAACTTTTGAACTTCTTGTTTACAAAGTTATTTAAAACCTTGCTGGCCCAGATAAGAAGGATTCTTCCGGCTAAAGATACTGCAAGGGTTGCACAGTCTTCTTACGGTACAAAATTTAAGAATTGCTTTTAAATTGGAACTGCCATTTCATCAGTTTATAAGAACGGAAGAAAATCAGTTCTGATACACAAACTTTTATCTGCAACAGTATATCTTTGTTGATCGGGCTGAGTGTAAATTTTTTCGCGAAAATTGCATTAATGCGATTAAGTCTTTCCTCTAAGACTCCTATTACTAGAAGATATCCTCAGATGTCTTTCGAATGTTTTGGATATTACAAGCTTTCTTGTAATTTTGCCCTTTTTGGGACCGTCACTCCCAGTTCTCACCAGCTGTATTTTAATCCATCGTGATTTCACTGAGTCTAGTTGCTGAGAATTGGCCTAGAAAGGTTTGAATTGCTCCAATTTATTATGGCTCAGCCACTTGTGTCACTTTGCCAATTCGAAGTCAGTTATGGCTTACCCACAACTGATAAGTTGTTTTCTTGGGCTTGTTGAATGTATGATAGAAATTTAAGCCAACCAGCATGATATTTTTATCTTCGCCCTTACCTCTGGTCATGAGTTTAGCAGAAATGTAAAGGTGTTCTTTCAATCTAAAATCAGAATCGGAGACTTTTCAGTAGCCAAAAGTAAAATTGCAAAGAGTCCTAAAGTTTGAAACGTTTTGTTGGCAGTTTCAATTCACCTGAACACCAAACATTCTAGTAACTTCGTTTTTGACGTTCGTCTTTTGCAAAACAGCATATTGAAAAAGAATTCGTCTTTTGCTATTTTCCGAACAGATGCGTAGAAAAAATTTGCCGACTCTCGAAATCACACCAACTGGAAGATTAGGCTTCGGGTGAAGGAGTGTATCATTTTTGCTTTATATCGATGTGAAACATTGCTAATTCAGAAAGAGTTAAAGACATCTCAAAAGTACAGTTCAGTATATTAAAATCACCAAGTAACGTGGCAGTCAATGGTCTTATGTCTCCTGTCTCTTTTAAGCTTTACTGGGAAGGCGAGGTTTAACTCAAAATATCATCTCGGGCAATTATCTATTTAGTCCTGCTTAAACAGTTTCAGTTTCAGTTTCATATAATTCAAATTCTCTACATACAATTTATGATTCTACAGTACATACAAATAACTAAACTACATAGACTGAATATATAATTTTACACAACAAAAAATACAATGTTACAATAAACTAAATACAATATACAAGTACAAAGAGGAGCTAAATGATAAATTGCATGTAGGGAATTACTTGAAGGAGGAGCTCTCTCAATAGGTAAACTAATCGAGGAGAGAGCCCCCCCCCTGTTCTGATATATTCAAATAATTTGCATTTTCAGTACTAAGTTGCAAAGTAGCATATATCTAGATTTATCGGTCGAGAAGAAGTTATTTGTTCAAGAAGTAACTTTTCAGTTTTATTTTGAACAATGTTTTAGATGAGGCATTTCTGAGTTCCACCGGTAATGCATTCCAAAGCTTGGCACCAAGATATCTAATAGACTTTAGACCATATTGGAGACTGTTTCTTTGAGACATATATAGGTCACCTTGACTGGCCTACAGGTCACCTTGACTAAACTGAATTCGGATCATAGTGCGAATTTATTAAGTGTGATAGCTATTTCTGGCTCTAACCATGGGTATTGGGAAGCGTGGAATGTGTTATATAAACTTATATATTGTTGTTAAGCATCAGAAACAGAAGGCCTGACTTTGTGCATCATCTGTGCCTCGATGATAGATTTTGTAATATGTCTCCTGTCTTTTATAAGCTTTACTGGGAAAGCGAGGTTTAACACAAAATATCATCTCAGGCAATTCTCGTTTTTGTCATACTTAAATTGAATTCGGATCATTGTGCGAATTTTTATGTGTGAAATCTATTTCAGGCTCTAACCATGGGTATTGGGAAGCGTGGAATGTGTTATATGAACTTATATATTGTTGTCAAGCATCAGAAGCATCAAGCATTAGGCCTGCCTTTGTGCATCATCTGTGTATAGGTAATATCTTCTGTCGTCTTGAGGTTAGATTTTTACAAGGCTACTTGTGCCAAATCGACGTCATTTGCAAGCGTCATGTTGAAAAAGGTTGCTGTGCTGTTCAAGCTCCTTCAAAGGAGAGATTGAGGAGCGATCATTGAGTCTCGCCTGTTGAGCAACACAACAACCTATTTCAAGATGGTGCTTTGCAAATGACATCAATCTGGGACAAGCAGTCTTGTGAACATTCAAAATCAAGACGACAGAAGATATTATCGATTATATTATCAATACACAGATGATGCACAAAGGTAAGCTTGATGCTTCTGATGCCTTACAACAATATATAAGCCCATATAACACATTTTACGTGTGTCAATACCCATGCTCTAACATCATGAAAATGTCCCTTTTAAATGTCATTTTCCAGGAAAGTGAACCGCTACGAAATCATAGTCAAACATTTCAGTCCATTCCTAAGAAAATGTATCAGTGTGCTTGGATTTGATAACAAGATCAAAACCTAAAAAATGATGGTCGTTGCTTGCCGCTTTCTACAATTTCTCATCAAACTGTGTTTTTCACCTAATTCATCAGGTCTTTTATTTCAGTTTCTATTTTCTTTCTAGCGCAACACAGAAAGCCATTTTGAAAAAGAAAGCAGGCAGTCATGGTAAGCGCCAAGATGTTGCTGCTGGCACAGGAGCAGGCACAGAGGCAGCAACTGATGCAAGTTCCAATACCGATTCGGCATCAGACTCACAATCTGGCTCTGAATCAACTAGTCACACGGCCACAAAAGTAGGCACTAAAATCTCTACTTCATCAAATGCACGCTCAGGTGCTAATGCTGCATCTAAGGTCAAAACATTCGTACATGCCAACACAAATACTAAGGTTGCTGCAAATCAACAGGGGGCCCCACAAACTACCCCATCACCTGCTGGTGGGACAACTAAAAAACCGGTTGGTGGTGAGAAATGTAATAACACATGCCCTCCTCCAAAGATTATTGTCTGCCCTTGTCCTGTGCCATGCCCAGCCCCATGCCCTTGTCCCTGCCCTCCACCACCACCACCACCAATTATTTGTCCCTGTCCACCTCCATGTCCTCCGCCATGCCCACCACCACCTCCTTGCTGTCCACCTCCACCGCCACCACCTCCACCACCACCACCTCCACCACCGCCACCGCCACCTCCCCCGCCACCGCCACCTCCATGCCCTCCTCCACCGTGCCCGTGTCCATGTCCTCCGCCATGTCCATGTGCCAAAGGCCGTATACCAAGTAGGCCCAGTAAACCACTGGTGACATTCGGGAAGAAGACTAAAGTTCATAGAAAGAAAGACGAGAAAAATGTAATGAACTTTTAAGACTTTTTAGCCAAAGATTATCACATCAATGTAGTGAATGCTGACACTGTAAAATAGCCATACATTGAGTCAAACACATTAGTCTTACTACTATGTAATTATGCAACTATTCAACTATGCAACTATGACTCTTGGCCCTTGCTTCTCGCCTGAGAGGACAGAGGGGACATGGGCATCTTTTTCAGTGGGGGCCTCCATTTCATTTTCTAAGAATGACTAAATGACCTTGGCTGCAGCAGAAGTTTGGACCAAGCAAGTAATTGCTGAATTTGGTCCGGGATTTTAGTGCCCTACTGGTCTGTATTTTAGCCCCTCTGCCTCTCACGTGTCAGCATCGGCTCAAGTATTCCTTTCTGTAAGTCGAATTTTCGTTTTGAGCCTTTTATAAACCTAAAGTTGCCTTATAATCCTCCTGACAACTTAATCAATGGTCGAGAATCTATGCCTTTCTTCTGAGATTGAATTTCAAAGAAGAGTTCAATAAGAGAACTGCATACGTACTTCTATTGGATTGAAACCAGAAATCGAAGGGAATAATACCAATTGGAGGTGTCCCGTGAACTCCGATTGGGGTTCTACGAGACTCCTCGGAGCATCGAGATCACTGTGCATAGATCATAATTACTTTCTGACATGAGATGAATCCTGATTGGGTGTCCTGATCCGCTTTTCAAAGTAATGAACAAAGCATAGGTATATAAGGGGCCACCGCCCTAATTAGAAGCCCTTCTCTAGAGCATCTATAAATATATATGTATATCGGACTTACAAATATTTATATTTTGCCATTTCAATTTATAATCAATCAAATATCTTTCACAAAAGCATACAAGATAACTGGACAGAGAAACCAAACAATCCATTGGTAACACCAAACAGTGATATTTTGTGAAAATACCCTATGGATACCCTATGGAAGTTACCCTATGGATTTCTCTTGTTAGATCTATGGCTGAAATTGATTTTAAAAGAGTATAAAGCAAAAAGATGAGTGTATGCTATCGTTAAATTCCCATCAATTTGATAAACATAACAGGCAATTTTTCTGACCGAAGCTTAAAAATTATGCATTTGAATTAAAAAATACAGAAATCGGCAATTAAGTATTTCTGGCTGATTTTCAAGCATTGAAACTACATTTTCAATATATTATGGTATTGGCTGTCTTTTTTGGGATTCATTTGTGGAAAAAAAGCTGTAAACAAGTATTAGCGAATCATTCCCTCTTCGTAATATCAGTAATTTTTGCATCGATCTTAACGTGCATATACTTAAAGGCGCAGGGTCACGTAACCGTAAGCAAACCTGTTATCTCCATAATCTATATTGTTTCCCACACGTGGCCATTATGCTCTGCAAGGATTTTGGTGGATGGGGTGAATCCACTAGAAAGTTACTTCCAAAAATCCAACAATATCTCTGCAATCGTACAACATATGAGTGTTTCGTTTGTTTCTCTGCGAAGCTCAAGAGCCCATCTTCAAAATAGCACTGTCATTTTAAGAAATATAGTTGAAGATCTCTGTGATACAGCCTATCAAAAATGCTGCAAAATCGTCATTTCGAAAGAAGTCTGTTTACATTACGTGACCCTGCCCTTTTAACTAGAGAAGAGTAATGAAGTTTGTTGTTTTACTGGTAACATAACTTTAAATGGACGTTGAGTAATTAGTTTTAGTTATATAAACATATACACACACTGATCATAAATACTTCAAATACTTAAATACTCAAAATTGCATTTAACTTTTGTATTTGTTGTTCTGATGAATTAGCGTTTGTGATTGGTTTGTTAAAGAAAAGGAATGAAATTCTTGAACAGATGGCAAATGTTTGATAGAATGATTCGGCGTTAGCTGACACGACGTAGTGAAATATATTTATCACGAGTGGCCTACCAAAATTAGGGAATGTGAATGCGTCCCTGCCTGGGATCGAACTTGGGATCTTCCATGAATGCCCTACCACACAGCCAGAGAATTTGAATATGTCCCTGCCTGTTATCGAACATGTGAACTTTCTTTCAAAAGACTCTCCTGTGATTTTTCGGAGAGTCTTTGCACACGAAGATCCAGTTTCGATACCAGGCAGGGACGCATTTAATTCTCCAGATGTGGTACGGCAAATACTTCAGTTACAGTTGAAATATTGATTCATCCTTGACTAACAAAGTGACTCAGTGAATTGGCTTGTTTCTGAAGGATGAAGTTTGATGATCTGATCATGTGCAGTTTAAAGCTCAGGGGTCACGGTGCCATCTTTGCTTGCATGTGAAATGCTATTTTGTTACATTACATGTGCAAGAAAAGTTAACTATGGCCCTCTAGTTTCATTATCAGTCAACCTGTGTGACCGTTTGGCTACGTCGAGATTTGCTGTTAATTGTTGCAATGAAAAATTCAAATGCTCGTATGTTCAACACTTCAACACACTAGTCAAAGAACTACTGTCATCGAGGCGAAGATGACCATAACTTGGACTTGTCCAAGTCTCACTTCCTTTTATCAGTCGACTGAATAGCGCTGCGGGGGAATAGAGAAGGAGTTGCGGAGGAGAAGGAGAGGAAACTTTCCTCACTCCTTTTCCTTCTCCGTTTCCTTCTCAATTCCCCCACAGCACTCTTATCTCATTCGACTGATTGAAAGAAAGTGAGACTTGGACAAGTCCAACCATAACTAAGAATGATAAAGTGTCAGCTAGAAAGCAACGATTTTCGGTGCTGTTTTGTCGAATTTTCCCATAAAAGGGATGTGTTTAGGGTTTACTGAGCTGTAATCATTCTTAAATCATGTTCTGACTTAGAGCAAAGTTTGTAAGTACTTCTGCCTACAGTCAATGACTTAAAGGTTGCAAGTTTTGAGTGCAGTAAAAACCTCGCAAACAATAACATAGCAAAATAAGAACCGAGATAAGAACCTGCAGACCGATTTGTGGAAAAAGACACCCGAAGATAAGAACCAAAAACAAACTGACTTATTCAATGTTCTTATAAGATGGTACACTTTATCAAGAAATTTCATCATTTCATCATATCAGTGTAAGCAAACTCCCAACTATTGACAACTGAACACCTCTAACAGTTTTCAGGCATATACAAATTGTTTTATCAAGTCGTATGACATAAACTGATTTGTCAACAACAAAAATACCATGCTCTACCGGGTGTATCAATAAAAACGCCCGGCGTTTGAAAAATTCCTGAACCCTGAATATCAAAGCAACGATATTGAAAACTGTCTTGTCTTATCCCCGATATGTCAAATTAGGTGCAGTAATGTACCCGGCTTTAATTGGTCATTCCTTCCCGTCGAAATAGGAGATTTTCAGCAGAAAACCCCTTTCGAAACCCTGCAAAAATGAGCGAAAACAGCAAGCAAAAGTTCCCTTTGCTCTCCTTCCTAGCAATAATGACTCTTGGGTGTGCTCATGTATTATTGTCCTCATGGGAGAATGGAATCCCCCTGAATAGGTTATTCACACTTGGGGGAAGACTTTTCAATAACCAAAACAAAAGCACATGCTAAAGTGTGCTGAAATTCATGGGTGTGAGGTAAACACGTGAAGGATTTTTACTCGTAATTTTAGTACGTTTTTAAGGTTTCTCAAAGGGATTCATTTTAGAAAATTGCCTACAGAATCTGAACGGAGTGACCGATTTTAGCCAGGAAAATTTTTGAAAATGATTGAAGATGTTAGCTATTTAATCAGATATTGCAAAATGTCATTGCTTTTATATTCGGGGAGCAGCCTTTCAGACGCCGGGCGTTCTTTTTGACTCACCCAGTATGATATTTAAATGCAGTCATTATACCCTCAAGTTTATTTAGCATATATAGTATACTGTGGTTGTATTGTCATAATTGCCACAAGTGTCCTTGCAATAAGAACCATACCCTGAAAATGTCACAAGTACCTGTATTGGAGCTGTCAAAATACATCTGAAACAAATCCGAGACAGCAAACTGATTTTGCATTATTCGCAGCCTTCATCGCTTAATTTTGCATATCACATCTACTTTATTCATAGATAAGAAAAAGACGAAATCAAGAGACAATGTATCACGATGGGCTGTGAAAGAAGCACAACCATTAAGATTCAAACATGCAGCAGTTGCAGCTGATCATTATAATTGTTCATTGATTGGTAAAGATATTCTAAAGAAAGGTGGAAACGCAGTTGATTCAATTATCGCAACGCATCATTGTGTTGAAGTTTGCAATTTACATTCTACTGGATTAGGAGGTGGTGGCTTTATGATGGTTTACATGAAGGGCAAGACACCTAAAGATGGTAAGTTTTTTCGAAGTCATTTACTGATTAAATGATTGATCGACTGATTGATTTGTTGGTTTGTTGATGGATTGAATGAATCATTTGAATTATCATTGATTAATCAATTAAATGATTGATTGCTGGATCGAATGATTGAATCAGTGATTGATTGAATGATTGATTTGTTGGTTAGTTGTTTGATTGAATGAATCATTGATTGAATGAATCGTTAAATGATCGATTAGATGATTGATTGGTCGATTCAGTGATCGATTGCAGGAGAAAATGGTTGACTTGATAATTTGTTAATTGATTGATTGATTGATTGATTGATTGAGTGATTGATGGAATGAGTCATTGATCGAATGAATGATTCATTGATCGATTGAATGCTTGATTGGTCGATTGAATAATCGAGTGAATGATTGACTGATCGATTGATTAAATGAATGAATAGCTGATTGGATGAATGATCGATTCATCGATTCATCAGCTGATTGATGGAATAACAGATTGATTAAGCGATTGACTGATTAACAGAGGAAAAGTTTAGCAGATCCATTTAATCGTTAAACATGTTCAAAGTGATCATTCTCGTGATTCATCGATTTCGCGTTTTCAGATTTTTTCATTGTGTTCTATCAGTTCATCATCGCTCATCAATCAGTCTGTTGATGATTTGAAAATGTTTAATTGCAGCGTTAGCTACATAATATTTCAAAAGAATCAGCGAGCTGCGATATCTCTCTTTCTTTCCTTCTTTCTGTCCTTCTGTCTTTCGGTTGATGGAAATATGACATTCCTGCAATTTGCTTTGCTCCAAATAACCTTTTTTTAGCACACAATACCGAAAACATCAGAGGCGGTGTCATCAAAGCCTTCTTAATTGTCTCTCATTCCATGGAAGGAATACTTGTTCGTCTGCGGGGAGATTGGCAGTCATTTTGTGATGCAATGCCAACAGAACTGAACTGACGAAAGAATGAGGGGTTGCGAGACAGGGGGAGGGCAAAGGCATCTTGTACAGTCAACAGAATGGGAAAGGCCTATTACTTTTATCCCATTCCATATCTTGGTGCTGTGTTCCCATTTTCTAAAATGCTGCGCGCACTAACAAATGTTGCTGCCAGTCTTCTAGAGGTAACTCAAGTTTGATAAATGCATGAACCAATCATGAAGTTCTAATTACAGCATGTTAACAGAAGTCTTCTTCTTAAAGCTTGCCTATTGTAGCAAGATGCATGATCTTCCTTTTTCTTTTCTAGATATCAAAGCAGTCATCGATTTCAGGGAAACACTTCCTTTTGGCTTCAATGATGAAAAAAGTAAGCAAAAATTGTCTAATTCCCTTGCAAAACATCTAGTTTCTTATTTTGATGCTTCAACTTTGGAAAGACTTTGGAATTGATTGGTTTCAAGGCACTCAGTGACACTGACCAGTGACACTCATATTGAAAATTTGAACACTCCTTCCGAAGATTTCAAAATTAGTATTGGATATGCATTTTACCTAAAACCAGGCAGATTTATTTCAGATAGAACCAGATAGATATTAGATATAGTTATCTATTTCGTGTTGAGAACATTAAATGTTTAGCGATGAATATGATCAAAGAAGAGAATATGGTGTTTAGAAAGGTGTTTACTGCAAAAGAAGCAGTGTTCTTTTTTGAAGATTTTGAACAATCGTGAACAATATCTGTTTTCTCGTTTGTTTTGAAGATTTTGAACAATATTCGTTTTCTTGTGTGTCATTCATTGCCATTGCTTCGACAGAAATTCTCTTACTAATTGATAAGATTTGTCACTTTGCAGATAAAACTCAAGGAGAAACAATTCTTGTTCCTGGAGTGGTGAAAGGTCTTTGGGAAGCACATCAAAGGTTTGGAAGATTACCATGGAAGGATTTATTCCAACCTGCAATCAAGTTAGCAAGATATGGATTCAGGATTCATGGAGCTTTGGCTAAAGCTATTGAAAAGAAGAACGACTTTATTGATTCAAATCTTGGATTAAGGTAAAGATCATACCTAATCTAATTGGATCTATGTATTTCTTGCCTTAACTCTTTACTTTCAGCCAACATTCTAGAAATTGATTTGTACTGCTTGGTATGAAAGCAACAAATAACAGGTGAAACCTTGACCTTGTCGAAATTAAATGCAATACTTATGAATTACAAAATATCTAGTGAAAGTCTATTTAAAATCTCTTTCATTCTAAAATATATGTCTGACTCAATATACAAGCCAAAATGCGCAAAATGAAGTATCGAAATGTAGGATTACTTGTGTTTTTAAAGCATCTTTTCACAGCCATAGCATATCTAAAGCTTCAGGTTGGGCGAAAATTAAGTTAGCTATCTGCATCAAAGAAAGATATGTCCAAGCTTTGACAAAAGTGGGATCAAATGGATGTGAAACAGTAGTGGCCTCAAGACAGGGCTTTGTGGTATACCATCTTTTTTGACTTGAACAAATTATCCATTCTTGTTCCAGAGAGCTTTTCAAGCCAAATGGTTTCCTCTTGAGAGAAGGAGATGTTCTTCGTAGACCAAAGCTTGCTAATACTTATGAAAGACTTGCAGAACATGGTGCAGACTTATTTTACAAGTAAGTAGAATTTTTTCTTGACTACTTCTCGAACATCTTTGTTCATTCAAAACATCTTCAAGAGCTTCGGTAAACAGATTAAGAGGCTGTCGAGCCAATAATACACATTTGAACTCTGAAGCTGTTTGTGGATTTAACAAACTCTCTGCTGTAAAAGAATGTCAAGTACATGTACTAGCTGATGCAAAGAGAGGATTTAGGCTTTTCTGAAATTTGCAATTTTTTTCTCTTCGGAATCAGTCATTAGCAAGTTTAATCAAAGAGTATTAGACCTGTTTCGAAGAACTGCAAGTAAAGTGAATATTTCCATAAGATTGCTTGTAACGTGAATTGAATATGACTGATTTTGAACTAGTAAAATTTTTTTTCGAAGGATGTCTTTGATTACTACCAATTCTGAAAATAGTAGACTTGGCAGACTTGGAAGTCGTGTTTGATTGACTCCCAAATTCCGAGAACGGCAGCTTTGACACGTTTGGAAGGCATACTGAACTTTCTGCTCCGAAAGGCAGAAGGTCTGGCAGACTTCAGAGAGACATTTTTAGTTGGATAAAAGTTCAATATTTCAACTTACTTTCAGGGGTGCAATTGCACAGCAGATTGTGAAAGACATCCGTGAAGCCGGCGGTACTTTGAGCTTGAAAGACCTGGCTGAATACAAAGCAATTGTACGAAAACCTTTAGAAGCAGAATTGAAAGGAATGACAATGTTGTCAAACCCACCTCCTGGTAGTGGTGCACTCATCAGTTTGGCTCTGAAGATCATGGAAGGCAAGTCGAATTCATGCTCTTGTGACAGAAAGCTACAACTTATCAGCAGTAGTCGCGAATTAAGATTGGTAGAAATAATTATTCTTAAGTTGTTTATCACGAGTGGGCTACCACAATTGGATAATCAACATGCGCTCCTGCCGGAGATCAAACCCGGGATCTTCGTGTCAACAGGCTCTCCAAAAATCCTCTGCACCACTCAAGCCCTTTAATGATCTTTAGAGGGTTTTCTATGTCAGAAGATTGATTTTCAGGAAAGAAGGAAAGAATAGTAACCTAACCTAATATCCAATCAGGAAAATCTTAAATTAGAAATGTTTGATTTAGGAAAGACAAAGATTGTCTGTCGTCATTTTCTCGTTTTCACTCTTCTCTTGCTGATGAAAAAAATTTGATATTTTGATTTGCCCTATTTTAGGATTCAACTGGAAAGCCGATGACTTGAACAGCAACGAAAAAGCTCCACTCACCTTCCACCGAATTATAGAAGCAATGAAATTTGCATATGCACCATTTACATTTCTGACAGATCCTTCTTTCAATAATAACACTGAAAAGGCAAATTTTGCTTCCACAAATTTTTATGTAAAACTGTATCATTTTTATACCGTCACCTTCAACTGCTAAGGGCCTTATTACTTTTCATATGGGAGGTATTATTATTGGTATGAAATAGAAAATGACATCATCGAGCAACCTAGGAGCGTTTATAATAAATACAACTATCAAGGTTATTATTGTGCCTTCTTAGTTATCATCAAGGGATATACCAGGAGCACATTTCTTGATGCATAAAAACAGATTCCCCAAAGAATGAAATTATAAAGCCTGGTTTTCATTAAATCGTAATTCATCGCCGATAATTGTCTTACAGCATCGGCGATGATCGGCGATACTCTAAGACAATGATAGGCGATGAATTACGATTTAATGAAAACCAGGCTTAAATAACGTAGAAATTACATTGGTTTCGGGCTTTCCTCACTGTCCTCTTGAGAATTTAGAGTTTAGGAAACCGCGACGGCAACGGCAACTGCAACGCAATTTTGCTTTTGTTTACGAAATTTAAATTCGAAAGATTCGTTGTTTTCGGATCAAATTTGCTTTCCTTGAGAGTCTCCGAAGTTGTGCTTTTCAATTTAACAACTTGGAAACCCTATTTCTGGCGTTCTGTTCTGCAAATCTAGGCTTCCGAAGTAGAACTCAGTCTTTTATAATATTTTTCTGTAAGGAAAAAAATATGGTTTCTCGGGCATCTCTGAGTTGTAGGTGGCCTCATTTTGGCCTTTTAGGTGATAAGTCAAAGTAGCGTACGGCAACAGTACTTCCTTCGCAAAATATCAGATGACGTTCAGGCTGGCGTTACCAAGCCGTCCTGGCTTCGTAAACTCTCTTATAACTGGCTAAATGAAGGGAGTAAGAAACAGTTATCATCAGGAGTTACCCAGCTCTGAGAATTACGTTGTTTAAAACTAGAGTGGCACTTACAAATCTTACAAAAGACCGAGCAATGGACACTTTGAGGTTGAAATAGAACAATTTTGAAAAATTGGGGAAAAATTGGGAGAAACGTTATGTCACTTGTGACCCATGACTCCTACAGTTATTCTCGTATCTTTCATCAGGTTGTAAAATACATGATGAGCCCAGAAGTAGCTGAAAATATGCGCCGTAGAATTGATGATAAGTCACATACTGTTGATTATTATGGACCATATAGTGAAATCAAATATGAAGATACAAATGGAACATCTCATATGTCTGTTGTTGGAACAGATGGCGATGCTGCTGCTATGACAACGTCAATCAATGCCTAGTAAGTCAGATCTTCTTCATATGCTGCAAATCTTGAAAGTATTTTACATTGCCAAAAATCGGAAAACTTGACTCAAAAAAACTCGGAAAAATATACCTGAATATCCCCCTTGGTAAGGCCTGTTTTGTAACTTCAATTCTGTACTTGGTATGGAGGTTTCTTAGAAAGACTGAATAACAGAGATTATAGAAAGTTAGAGCTGAAGGTAAAAGAAACCCATGCGTTCGAAAAGAAAGATATGCATTTTCGAATTCATGTCCTTGACTTTTACCTCACCTTTTGAACTGATATGATTTTTTCGCTCCTATAGTTTTGGATCGAAATTGGTTTCACGTGAACTTGGATTTATCTACAACAATGAATTAGCTGATTTCTCTGAATTTTGGCCATCAATTTACAACTTAACAAGAGATGAGAAAAATCCTGGAAAAAGACCAATGTCTAAATCATCACCAATCATATTTATTGATGATAACAGAGATGTTAGAGGTGTTTTTGGAGCAGCAGGAGGATTTTTTATTCCGTCTTGTATGTCCATGGTACGTTTGAAACTGGCTTCTATGATTAAAGTCATGTTTTCTCTTATTTCATGTTTTCATCTTCAATAATTTATTAAAATCAATTGATTCACTTTTATTTTTCTATCAAATACTTTGCAAAAATAGCCGATGCTATTAGCGATATTTACAAATTAATTGCTACAAAGACGAGGAAAAGGCTCCACAGCCATTACATAGAAGACTAAAGTATTTCTCAAGTTGGATGCCTTTGAATGAAACAGTTGAAGTAATCTTACATTAAAATCGAAAACTTTGAAGCGATGAAACTTTCGGACGAAAATTTGGCTTCAATGCTTACTTGCTCAAGGTGAAGGTGAAGGTGAAGGTGAAGTTGCGGTTTTTAGCTCCAAGCGCTGGGATCTCAGAAGTAGCTAAGCGCTAATCGAGTCCGCGACCCCTTGTCATGACGCTCAAGTGGTGAGGCCCTACCGCGTCTCGAGCCCACTCCGTCTGACTGTTCTGGCTGCAAAGTCAGAGAATTACACCACTGCGCCACAACACCTTCAAAATCTCGTGACGTCTGAAAGTTTTTTCGTCTGAAAGTTTTCACGTTCATTTAAAACAGAAAAGTACAAAGAATCGTGGGATAAAAGCTGCTTAATCATTATTTTCTTGAGTTTTGCGATTCGAGAGTTTGGTTCCTTGCAGTCTCTTGTCTTCCTCCTCCTCCAAATGTGAGACGCTCATAAACTCTGTAGAATCTTCAACCGCTTACACATCTCAATGAGTTGGTTTATCCCTGGTTTCTTTTCACACAAACCGAGTGCTACAAAAAACATTTTGTATCCATATTTTGATGTAGCTCTTTTCATTACCTCATGAATGTTTTTATTTTAGTCCTACTGGTCCACAGAATGACCTTGTCAATCACTTTTTCTTTTCTACGTTCCTTTTTTCCTTTCTTTCTTTTCAGGGTAATTACATCCAACGATCCAAATACTTTGCTACTATCACATCAAATCGTGCAAAATTAGAGCCCCTCTTAACATCTTTCTCTTCTAATTTCAGACAATTGCAAATTGGCTCTTCTTCCAAGATAATTTGAAAGTTGCAGTTTCAAGACCGAGACTGCATTGCCAACTTTTCCCTCCAACTATTGTTTATGAACCAACCTTCCCAGATCCACTGGTACCAAAGTTAAGGGCATTCCATCATATGTCAGTTACTAATAGCACATATGATGTATCTGGTGAGCTACTTGCATGTTTTACCGTTCAAAATTGCTACTTATCTTTATGCAATCTACCTGAGTCCTTGAAGAAGTCCCCAGGGGCATATTTCACAAAAATATTAGTGGTGGGATCTTATTTTAAGGGGGCTCATTTGAGGGTGGGGGCTCAATTAGCAGCAGTCATAGATATTGCCAGGGCTAATTTTCTTCTTTTACTTGAGGCTGGTCAGTAAGCTTAAAACAACAGATATTTTGGGATATATTGGTTTAGAGGCAATATCTAAGCCAGAGTACCTTGAAAAACCACGAATGACAGTCAGTCAAAGAGGAGAATCAAAAGTATTCACTAAACTTTTAAAGCAGTTTAAGACAAGAGTTATCAAATAGACAAGAATTTAAATTTGAAGATGGGGGCTTATTCGAGGACTTATGGTACTCAGTATCGAGGATTTATAAAATTACTAGATTTTTGCCAAACTAGATATTCTAAACATGCAAGAAGTAATGTTTAAGAAAAATAACAATCAATCTGCTTATCTATCTATTTTCCTACCAAATGGTGTTCAATATGTTTGCTTTTCAAGCTAACAAATGCTACGGAGTGAACCCTAGATTTGTGGCTTCAATCTGTAACTAGAACAAGTTTCCACTTTGTTCGCCAGAGAAAAGTCATCAAGGAGCATTGTGAGTCAATATAGCAGTTATTGTTAGCGACTGTGACTCTAATCCACAAGCATAATTGAAAAAGAATGTTTTTCATGGAAAGTTTGGCTAACAAGCAGTTGCTTTCCAGATATCACTTCTTAGTTTTTCCATAATTTTAGTGAACCATGTGAACAGACTGTGGACATGAAAACAAACACTTAAGTGAAACTCAAGTCTTTTATTTTACCGCTCATTCTTTATCATATATGATTTAATTCTCAAATCATTCTTGTCAGTCCCATTGTTTTCAAACTGCCTGCATTGATTCTACGTAAAGATACTTTTGGATCTTCTTCTTAGTCGTAGATAGAAACAAACAAGGAATTTCAATCTTCATTTTCTCCCTCCCCCAAACAGGTCAAATGCATGCTATCATGGGTGTCGTTCAAGCGATCGTTAAAGAATCTGATGGCAGATTAGCAGCTGTATCTGATTACAGAAAAGGAGGAAAACCTGCTGGATACTAGAGTTAACATAATTTATAGTGGAATTAACTTGCCTGTTTTTATCTAAAAAGACTATTTGAGTTAAGATATGAGTGCCTTGATGAAGAGAAAAGCAGCAACGATTCAAGGAATTCATGTCATTTCTCTAAGTGACAAATCTGAGTGACCAGAAATCGATATTCATGGGTCTATTCTCTAACATGTCTATGGCAAAGATAATTTTGAACAACCAGTAGTTAACAGAAACTGTGATTTTAAAAAATCGCAAACGTGTTAAAATAGAGAAAAGCGTTACCTAAAAGGGAACATATTTTATAAAAAAAGTGTACTCTAAATTATCAATTTTCATTCTCTGTTTGAGCATTTTCCAAGGACTGAACAAAAATCGTGCCTTGCAGAAATCTAGCTCAGATCTGACAAAGACCACAGATAAACTTCCTAATAATTGATCGTATCAGTGGTGGAAATCCCAATTAATGTGAAACAAACGCACAAAGTAGAAATATTTGTGAAACACTTTTAATGGTTTTCATTACAAATTGGCAGATTCTTGGGAATAAATATACAACGTAATGCTTTTCTTTGAGAAGTTACAAAGTAATTATGCATGTGCCAGTTGGCATAAACGTTAAATACTGCAAGTCAGTTGAACTGTATATGTATGAAATCAGTTGATTATTTGATGACTTGATTGATTGATTGATTGATTAATTAATAGATAAAGGAGTTGTAAACTGTGGTATGAAATGAAATTGATAATATGATGTATCATTTCTGATTTCTTTTTCCGTTTGCAACTTTCTGCCTCTGTTGCTTAAAGGACCCTAAAGAACATAGGTTTGCCACGAAAATTCTCTCGATGTCGCTCTGAAAAGCTCGCCAACGCAACAGAAAGTTGTGTCCATTGCGATGATTTCGAGTTATTGATTGATTGATTAACATAGTAGAAAAGTACCAAACAACTCTTGGAAGGGAAAACTAACAGCAAAATATTCAAGTTTGCACAGCGACTAACCCCTTCGTGCGGCTTACTCGTTTCACTGAAGTGGAGAGGATTCCCCGGGTTTCCCACTGTTACTAGGGCTGTCGGAATTGGCCGCGCTCGCCTCAGCCCCTTTCTCCTAATTGGCCAATGGTCTATGCAGAAGTCAGTGTGAAACACAGCACAGACGTGGAGGGGTGCAGCAAAGAGCACACAGATGTATCATAATTACAATTAATGTTTTTTAGATTGTAAAGTTATTATTGTTTATTTAACTGCCTGCCTGGGCTTCCTATGGCCAGTCCATTCCGAAAATTGGGATTCCCCAAGTGAAAAGGTTCGTGTCATGTTCCTGGTTCCAAATTTTTGCTATCCTCTACGAAGGAATTTGCCTCAGTTCACCTTCACCAAGGTCTTCCAAGAGAAAATGGCGGCGATTTACAGTATTTATGTTGTGAATAAAGCAGGCAGTTTAATCTATCAATACAATCATTATGAACCAAAATCTGAAGTAGAAAAGACATTCAAATATCCATTGGACATAACGCTTCGAGATGTTGATGAAAAATTGGTGATTTCATTCGGTGAAAGAGATGGATTGAAAGTAGGGCAAACACTCCTTGCGATCAACGGGGAACCGCTTTCAGGTAAGGATTGGAAGCCCGGACGACGCGACGTCTTCTTTTGTAATACAACTTATTTCCCTAAGTGACTGTGTGTTATTTGTTATGTTTAGTGATGTTAAAACAAGATCCAAATACCATGCCATGCCCATGCATGGTCGCCATATAGGCATGCATATGGAAGGAAAGGAAGTTGGCATGCCATCCAATAGCTTTTTTCTAGAGTATGGCACTTGCACATCGGAGACTTTGAATAGACTATTCAAAGTAGACAATAGAGAACAAAAGGAATTTCTTCTTGCACACTGGAGATCTCATCGAAAAGTGCCATACCCTGCAGACTGGTCCAAGAAGAGGTTGGAAAACCTGTACTGTATTCACTCACTCAATCACGCGTAACTATGAAATTGTGTCAAACTCACTACCCGCAGCTAAAACAAAGGTTCTTCCATGAGATAACAAAAGATCTATTGTTAATTTTGCATCTCTCGCAGTTTTTAGTACTCGCCAGACTGCAGAGTATGGCAAGTGCGCACCCGAGATTTTTTTCCTGAAATATCACTGCACACCTGCCAGATGGGAAAGTTTGCAGAATCCGCGGGGGATCTCTCCTACATCCAAATTTCTTGCGCGGCTGTATTTGTGTCACTAAACAATAGTTCTATTGTTTCCTTTTGTTGTTTTACGAAAATTTCGCGGCTGGAACCGCGGCTGAAATTTAAAGTGTGCGGCAGCGAAATCGGCCGCGCAAGGCAAACTTTCCAGTCTGGCACACCTGAGAAAGGGTGTGGCACATTTGAATGTGGGTGTGGCTCTATTGTTTGAAGCTTTTATTTTGCCAGAGTGAGAACTGAATGAAGAATTTCAGACGAAATGACTTAAGGTTTGGAATTTCTGATGAATTTGTAGACTTACTACAGTTGTTGTGTCTGTCAGTGTAAGCAATCTTGCTTTGATGATTCTGATCTTGGACTCATTGTAGTAAATCTATGAATGCCCGTTAGTCCTGTGTGCAATCAAATTTAGGCCCAAATTGTTTCTGCCGGAATACAGGGCAGAAAAGCCTCTGAATTGGTATATTTTTCACAACAATTATTACAATTTTTGTTAAAATTTCTTTCAAATACAAATTCAAAATTTTATGTGCACACTTGAAGTGCACACTTAGATCAAATTGCACACTTGCACACTCGATATTTTGCTCTTGCACACCCGAGATCTCGTTGGAAACTGCCATACTCTGCAGTCCGGAGTACTTGCAGCAGCTTGCACCTTCAAATTTTTTTAACTCACCACTATGTGTTAGGCCAAATCACGCATGTTTTCCTCCAACCCAGGTGGCATGGATGTGTGATTTGTGAACACAACATAATCATAAACAAGTCCACAGACAGTATCTTGTTGGGGAGACAAGATACGCTTGACTGAGGAAACTAACGGAAACTAATATGCCCTCCCATGTAGTGGGTCAAAGCTCATGCGCCTGTCAGAGCTTCAACACTAAAACGCTACTGCACATGAGCTTTAACCTACTGTACGGGGGGACACATAAGTTTCCTCGGACAAAGCATATCTCGCCTCCCCAACAATATCATCAGACCTGTAAGGTATGACAAAAAAGGAGAGATCTTGTAATACGATAGCATTGGTGGCTTTAATAGGCACCTCAATTCAAGGCAATTAGTGACTGCAGACCAGGGAGCTAGCAAGCATCAAACCTTAGCTAAGCCATAGCTCTATCTCACCTACTAGCCAAAGAAACTGCAATTTGTGCACTCAAGTGTAACTACAGGCTCATTGTTTCCTATAAGTCTGGCATGGAATACAAAGATTCCAACATGGATCCAAGTTAACAGCAACAGGTCTTTTCCTAACAACTTTTAGAGCTTTTAAAATTTTTCATCCCAGGGAAATTCTTAGCTAATGGAGAAGATGCCAGAGCATTTTTGAAGAAAGAAGAGAACTATCCAGTTTCATTGAAATTTGGCAAATCAAAATTGACAACAAATGAAAGAATTATGCTGGCAAGTATGTTCCATTCCATGTTTGCTATTGCATGCAAATTATCCCCTGTTGATAAATCTTCTGGCATTGAGGCAATTGAAGCAGAGTCTTTCAAACTTCACTGCTATCAAACTCCCACTGGAATCAAATTTATTGTACTCACAGAACCAAGAGTGGACAAAATGGATTCTTTACTGAAGAAGATATATGAATTATATGCAGATTTTGCCATGAAAAACCCTTTTTATTCATTGGAAATGCCTATACGATGTGAACTATTTGATGCAAATTTGCAACGTCTTCTTGAACAAACTGATAAAAGTATGAATTACTCAGGAATGAGTTGAGGAAATAATATGCTTTGTAATTATTATATAATTGAGAAATTAACTTTGGATTATGCTCTGAGATTTGAGAAAGCACAAACCCTGATGATGGTGAAAAGTTATTCCTGAATTAAATCAAGGAAAGGGATCTGTAGATATGAGTGATGGACTACAAAGAAAGAGCAGAAGCATGTGTTGTTCAAAATCTATTTTTTACTGTAGCTTACTTCTTTTAAGGTAGAAATTTTGTTTGGAATCTGTAATATTTCCAAATTTTTTTAAAGGACCAGTCTAGGTTTGATAAAATCATTGTTAAAAAGCAACCTTACCAACTGCTGAACACCAATCATGAGTTCTTTCCAATTTTGGATGCCTCCAACTTTCATGAATTGGTTAATGAATCTTTTGTAAGTTAGGCCAAATATCATCACCATCTCACATTGGCATGAGGTGCCAAGGTGCGGTAAGGAGGCTAGCAATGTGAGTGGCATACTATAAACACATTTGGCAGCCTAGTTCAGGTCAATGTGAAGTGACATCATATAAAATGGCGTCATTTTGCACTTTTTAGCAGATTGAAATATGTAGCTTGGCAGATTAAAAGAGAAAAAAGTTGAAAAAAGTACTTCACATCATTCACAACAGTGTAATCTCTTGAATAATCAACAATTGCAACAACCCTGGACTTGTCATTTAAGTTACAGTACTTGAAAGAATAATGGAGAGAAAATTTTGTTAGAATCAGAAATAACATATTTTGGTGTTCTGAAAACACCTTAATCTATGAGCTACTTCACCATTCATTGCATGTCTAGACTTTTCTATGTGAAACGCCTCAAGTGGGAATTGCTTCATTGTCAAATTCTATGTTAATGAGTTCTTCAAATATTTGGTCTGAATGCAGCTGTTTTAGTGTAGAGTTTCTGGTTTAGCAGTGGTTCAAAATAACATTCCTACTCCACGTTAGTTTTACATAAGATTATGTTAAATGTGATTGTTGAATAAAAACAAGTTTTTAAGAAAAATTGAGCAAAACATTTGTTTAGAATTGACCAGTGTGCACATTTCGTGCTTGCATTGAAATACTTCTACCGTTCGTTGACAGTTTAAAACAGAAGACTGGAACAAAAGCAATTTGCAGCCAACTGACTAAGAATTCTGAGAACGTTCTTGTTGTGCTCAAAATTCCGTTATGCAGTTTGGCTCTGCAACTGTTGATCAAGCCATGTTGATTAGGTCTTCTTAAGTCTTCGAAAAGTTTTATGAGGTCCAACGTCCTGAATTTTTCCGGAATTATTTCTTATCCCAATTGGTAAATGTTTTTGGCCTTGCTGTGAGTAAGAGCACAATCTAATAAAAGCAATTGACCGTAGGCAAAGTCCACTTCTTTAGCTACCACAGAAATAATTTTTGGGTCATAGTTGGTAATTAACCAGAGAAATACAATTGTTGCATGGAAACGAATTAGTAAAGGTAAGTTAAGACTTGCCAAAGCGAGCAAACGCTAAAGACTGAAGCATGACAGGGCAGAAATTGTTTGTATTCGATGGATCACGTTTGTACAAAAGTGAAAATTATTCGTCAAATTCGTGGGCCGCAGTGGAGAAACTTTCATAGTTTTGTTTCTATTACGTCATTTAGGGTTCCCCTAAAACTATTCCACACCACTGCAATTTCCAACACTTTATTTTTATACTTCATTTTCTCCGCTTTGTACAGAATACGATACATTATAACAGAAACTTCACCATCGTTCTCTTTCTCTTACAATAGCAATTATAGAGTCTTAAGATAGTCGCCCAATCCAGGTCCTGAGGTCATCCATCCAGCGACGTTTCGGTCTTCCTGGGCTCCTTCTAGGGTGATCAATTTAGATAGTCCCACTGTCGATCATTTTATATGGCCAAGAAATTTTAACTTTCTTTCTTTGTTAGCAGTTGATATGGATATAGGTTTCAGTTTCATTGGGGATCGTGGACCACTCGTTTCGTTGGGACCGCCGAAGCAGAGAAGGCCTGATCGAGTCCTGAGACACATGACGTCCAAGTCCCGTTCAAGTTGTGGCGCTTGAGCTGGGCTTGAGTCCTATTCGTCCGCCTGACTGTTTTGGCTGCAAAGTCAGTCATTTACAACACTGTCCCAAAACGGCTTCAATATCAGGATTATAAAGATAAGGTGCAAATAAACTCAACGTTAATCAGACGAGCTTATATAAGCATCTTAAACAGTCCTTAAGTCTTGATTAGATCTCCTTTAAAACTGTTATTTTGCTGTAAACTTTGATATTTTGGTTGCTCACAGTGATATCATGTTTGTTTACTCCCGGTTTTTTTAATCCAGTTATTTCTGAAACAAACTGACATTCCTCGCGTAAGTCTAAACGTGTAATCTTCTTTTTTTATCCACACGACGACACAAAAATTTAATGAAAAAGGCTCGGTTAGAAGCTGATCCTTCGAGACAATAATTTACAGCAGGACTTCTTGAATATTAGGCCACTGTGCATTACAACGTTTGGGTTGAAATAATTTCGGACGGGAGGTGTGTTAGGATTTATGAAATAAATACTGAAGCTTGCTTGGTTCACTCCAGAGTAAACACTGGCTGTTCACTCGCTGCCAACCTAATTGTTATCAACTAATTAGCAGACCGTATGCCTCCAAAAAGAGTAAACGAGGTTGGCCGGGTCTTGTGATGAAAATTTAGCTTTGATCAATAACTGATTATTTTTAAAACGTTCCTTGATAGTTGACTTGAACATATTTTGATACCTTGTTTGTTGATATTGGTGCATTGGGTTAAGATGTAATTAAAAGTTTTAACAATAGCCTTGATGAAATCTGAAATGAACTGAATCATATTGATCATAGAGTAACAAAGACAGATTTTGTAATACAACAGCATCAGTTGCTTTGGCTCACACCTCAATTCAAAGCGATTAGCAAATGCAGACAAAAGAATTTCTCTCAACCAGTAATTCAAAATAAACATAGCCGCAAAGTTGCCGTTAAACCAGTACAGCAAAGTCTCGCTTGGTACGGGCTAAGGGACGTTTTTAAAAGAAGTTATGTGTCTAAGACGAAAGAAGAAGGGTAAATCTATAGTTATGTCCGACGGATTTTGTTTACGTGATTCAGAAGCCAGCCGAGCAGAGGGCATTATAATTCTTGCGTATTTATTGCTCAAATGTGGTCATGATAAGCAGTCTTCAACGGTCTTAGTAGAAGACGTATATGTCATCCTCCTCTTGTTGTAATTTTTTGCCATTAAAGGAAGCTAGATTTTCATCGCTAAGTCCTACCATGTCTGGTTTTTTTGTACACCCAGCAGAGTAACTGTTGGCTACAACAGCTGCTAAAGTTTACAATGTCCACTCTTGTAACTATTATGAAATAAGAACCTAACATTCAATTGAAAATTACATACATGTATTTGTTAGAAATTAAGAATTTGGACCAGTGCTGAAAGTTTCTTGAAATTATCAGATTTTTAGTACCCAGAGTTTCTTTAGAGTTTCTTAAAGGTTCCAGAACATTCTCTATGTCCACTACCTGTTCCCTCTGCCAATGCTTAGACTGTATTCAAGTACTTTCCAATTGAAGTGATTCGTTGGGAAAGAAGTGGAAATAGAGTAGAACATGCTGGGGATTTCCTACCCTGGGTACCAGACTCACTCTAAAAGAAAATTGAAAGAGAGTCTTTTAGGGAGAGTCTGGTACCTTGGTACCCAGGGTAGGGATTTCCATTGTGGAAATGAATAGTTTCTTAACTTATATTTTCCAATTGCAGGAGTTTCTTGATTTTTTGGTGATCTGAGAGCTGAGTTTCTTCGAAGCAGTCTCTTACAAAAAATGCGCGTAGTTTTCATAACATAACAGAGGGAAATATAGATTCTTGTTGTGCCAATAACTTGCAAGGATGGCTACTTTAATTCCCTGTTAACAATTCTCCTACGTCAAACGAATAAGTTCTGCAAAATATCGTGGTTTGCAAATGAAACAAAACTTCAAATTACAATACTTCAACCATCTGCCATTTACTCACTTTTCCTGACATTCTTAAGCCCCGATTTGAAAATTCAGACATTTTGTGAGACCACATCGTTGCTTCTCGAAATCCATGTTAAAAAGTTAAGATCCGATTGCAGAATTTTTCAACCAATCAGATTAAATGCTAAGACCTGACAGAACAGATTATTATACCATATTTTACATGATACTGACCAGTTTTCATGCTCGTGCAAGCAAAGTTAAACCTGGAAAGGATAAGAATTTAAGAATACTTGTGTTTAGTTTCAATATCTGCAATAAACTGAGATTTCGTCCTCAATATTTCACCCATTATAGGCTACGATTGCATCGAGAAATTTAGATACAGCCCCCGTTGTGTATAGACCCGCTTACAAGATTTGTAAATAGATCATGAAATGTTTTGTTCTCTATACTTGATTAATCTTGCATCAAGTCTGTAGTCTGGTTAAGACCTACACACCAGGAGACAGAAAGCAAATGATCAAGAATCCAAAGAGCTGAGGAACATTTCCGTGACCAGACGCAATAGATGCACACATACACACATCAGCAGAGTATTTGTGCTTTCAAGAAAGGGAGAGACAGCATTTGTACCTTCAACAACATTGATTCATGGCTGACAAGTTCCATGTTTCAAAGCTCATCACACTTCTAATTTTATTTGGACTTTGTTTTGAAGATTTTGGATTTTACACCATCTTCACAGAAGCAGTAGGTGAGTCCATGATCATTTTAAGATCGGTTGTTTGTTTACCGCACCAAGACTCGCAGTTGTTGTTTCCATGTTGTTATGCTGAGCATTGCAGCTTTTGATAGAGTTGCGTAGCAAGTTATCCGGATTTAACATCGTTGCCGAGTGATTTCTGTAAACAAGATGAGGTTGCATTGGTCTGTTCACCGAGCGAAACATTCTAGAGTTTACCTGTGTGATAAATTGTTCAATTCTAGGGTTTAGGAATCTATGAATGCAGGTAAACTTCCGTAACAGGGTACATCAAGCACAAAACTAAAATATTTTTCTATTCAAAATTGAAATCTAAAGAGAATTTTCGTATCCGTTTGCCTTAAACTCTTCGTTGATAAATTTCTACTGCTGTGACTCTCATGTGCCAAACTGTTTCATTTGTTCGTTCATAGCCAATCTTTGCAGCATTCATGTTCTATCGTCATTCATTATTAAAAATGCCTTAGGTAGGAACTAAAGTCATAAGCGTTGCTTTCTGCAAATGCAAAATGTTGTCATTTACAAGAGAAACCTGTGGTAAGATTTTGAATATCTCCATCGATTGTTTCGTCATGTTTGCAAGACTTCTAAATACGGCCTTTGAATATCTAAATGTAAGTTTCAAACATTTTTGTCCGGTTTTAAAAAGTTCATTTTCGTGGTTACAGCGATGATTTAGGAAAAACACACAATGTGTGAAAGGCAACTGATTGCTACATTTGTAAACAATGGTATTTTGCGATGTTCAATGATTTTGATGATTTTCTTCGCTGAAATCGGTCAATCAGCACAGATTTTACAAGCGATTTCTTCGAGAAAGTCCCTATAAAACCAAGGGGCAAATCACTGATTTTTTTTTCGCTTACCTTCCTTGAAATCACAGAAGAATCACATGCAAAAATCACAATATCACAAAAAAGTTATGGGCGTATTCTTTTGGGCATCTTCTGAAAACGGTAGAGTCGGTAGAAGGTAAAATCCCATTCTTTTGATACCCTTCTACCGAAAACGGTAGACTATGCAGACTTCAGATCGCTTTTTATAAAAGCCCATTCTTTTGGTCATTCTGTTTTCGGTAGACTTCAGAGAGAGTTTTGACGTACTCTTTTGAGCTCTTCTGAAAACGGTAGAGATCCGAGGCTTCGGAAACCTTCTGCTCCTGAAGCTGGCAAACTTTTGAAAGATCGCAGAGAGCATTGTTTCGTGAATGAAAAAGTTGTCAGAAACATTCGAAAAAAAACAATCACACTTAGCAGATTCTCTTCTCTTGGGATTGGCATATATTGGCATGACAAAAGTACATTGTATTTTGCAATGGCTTCAATTCGCTCGGTCGAACAACAACATTCGAATTCTCATTTTTCAGGATTCCCATTCTTTTGGCATTTTTCTCTGCGAAGTCTGCCAACCCTACCGTATTCAGAATGCGTATTCTTTTGGCATTTTTCTCTGCGCAGTCTCCTTCAACTCTACCGTTTTCAGAATTCCCTTTCTTTTGGTAACTGAAATTTTTCTCTGCGAAGCCTACCGTTTTCAGAAGACTTCGCAGACTTCAGATGCCCAAAAGAATACGCCCTTATGCAAAATGCACACAACTCAACAAAACTCACAAATCACTGAAAAATTACTGAAATCATAAAAAATCAAAGAAAAATCATGTGATTTCAAAATTACAGAAGTCACGCACGCTATTTTGACAAGTGATTTGTCCCTCGTTTAAACCCGTGCTAAAATCACAAGCAAATTTTCCGGATAGTTCTACCTGACAGCAATGACTTTAACAAGCACTAGCACGTGCACGTGCTTTAAGGAAAGTGAAAAATCTTGCGCCTTGTAAGAAAAAGTCATTCAGAGGCGTGTTCAGAGGAATTCCACTGCACTGCCCCAAGGGAACGAAATATATGCTCGTATGTAAATGTCATTATTGTTAGGAAGGAAACCAAGGAAATTTTGCTCATTGTTCTTGCAAGTTTTTGAGAGGTGCTTTCTACGGAATGTATCCAATATCTATGAGAAGGAATGACCGATTAAAGCCGGGTACAGTAAAAACCCGCTTATAAGAACCTAGTGGAAAATTAGGCTGTTTAGGTTGTTAAATTGGTTCTTATTTCATTCAGGGCTTTCAGGTATTTCTTTTTTTTAGATTGAAACTTCAACACCATTATTTACTGTCAGTTCAGAGGCACCTGGGTTCATGAGGCCTCGTTCATAACGGCAGTCCGTGGAAGAATCAGTAATTTACAGAATGCAATGAAAAGCTTTGAAAGCATCTTTAGAGTTCTTTGCAATTTGCACATATCACAGTATCAGTCCAAATAGGTTCTATGACGAAGCAGCTGGAGTTTTGCATCTAATTTAGTGATATCTACGCATAAGAACCTATTTCAATTTTCAGGCTGAATCGGTTCTTATATATACTGGGGGCCTAAATTTCAGAATTTCAGCCTGTAGCTTCTTAATCACTAGGTTCTTATACGCGGTTTTTTACTGTAAATTACTAAATCTAATCGAACATATGTGAAGAGGAGAAGCATTTTTCAAAGGCCGGGTGTGTTTTTTAATCATCCAGTACCTCTTCGACAAGAATGCACACTCTTGAAACTTATCGACACTCTTGAAATTTCAGTTTGCATTCAGCGAAAGCCTCTTGGTTTATCAACCGGCAGAATTCCATCCACAAACATCTCATCCTCCACAAGCTTCAACTCAAATCAAAATTTCGAATATGCCCCGTCACAAGTGAGATTTAACACAGCTTCTTCGTGGTGTGGTAGTGATAACGGGACATGGAAGAGCGACTGGCTGCAGGTTGATTTTGGAGAGCAAGTGAACCTTACGGGGATAGCAGTCCAAGGAATCCATGATAAACCAGAAGATATATTAGCAGAGTTTCATTTGCAAATGAGCGATGATGGAGTCGAGTTTAGAAACCAGACTGATTCAGATGGAAAGATCAAGGTAAACCTTGAATACATTTGCTTCACAAAAGACGTTTTCTATTATTCTAAAAGTTTTTAAGCTTAAGAGTGATATTTCCCTTATGAAATTAAATTTACAACGTAACAAGTGTGCTTTTGAAGGACGTGTAAAAACTAAACCTGCTGCAAACCGAGCCATTGTTACCCAAATTTTGTCCATGTTAGTACTGAAAATTTCTTGATTGGCGTCTTATTTTTCGAATGCATGAATTATCATGTGGTCTCTAATGGTGCTGCAGATATGCTTCTTGACATTTCAAACATCTTATAGGAATGAACAGTTTTTTGTCATACTTAGAACACAAATATTCAGTTAAAACATTTCTCAAGAATAAAGTTCAGTGATATGATGTCCATGCTTAGATATAGCCTATTCCTTGAAAGACATTTTTCTTCAAAGCTGATTTCACCAAGGCCATTGAAACTGTTTTTGGCCTTAGACTAGGTAGGTATTTATATTTAACGTGGTTAGCCTGCGAAAGTCTGAGAGACTTATTTCCAGCAGGGGCCACGGATGTTTTACCATCAGTCCGCCGCAGCTACCCGCCACAGCTACCAGATTTCCCTCACATGGCTCTGGTCGACCCGGGCTAGTGCTACGGACAGCGACCAAACTGTCCAGCGTGGGATTTGAACCTACGGCCGTTCTGACCTTTGGATTACGAGTCAGAGACGCCTTAACCATTCGGCCACACGCTCAGGGTCATTTAATTATCTTCTAGAAGTGGATGGGTGGTGTGACCAGGTTCTTTGAAGCCTGGAAGAACTAAAAGACTGAAAAGGTTATCGAGACGTAATGCAAATTGAAGAAATTGTGGAATATTAACGTTCTTTTAAACAACTCTGACTTTAGTATCTTTTGTCCAAATATTTCCTTCACTCAAGAGGCTCAGAGCAACGATTTCGTTTCGTAATCTAACAGACGCAAAATGATTTTTACGGTACCTTTCATGTGGAAGCTTATTTTGTGATAGGGCCTTTTATACAGGCTTATTACAGTTTGTTTTCGTTTCTGGAAATTGGCTTTTGTCATAGATAACTTTCAAAAGAACCAGACTAAAGCATTTTGGACTCTCGTAGGTCAAGAATTTCATAATGTTTTCCCGCAGATAATAACTATTTTGAAAATGTTGTGGTTATTTTAGAAGATTCTAGGAGGACAAGTCATTAGCATATCTTTATATTTTGCAACCAGAAAGTGTCTCCTGAGATCTTTGCCAAGGATGAATGACATGATATTAAAGAGTTTTAATCATTTTTGATAGCATGAGCATGATTGCTGAAAATGCTGTTTTTTGTCCTCGTGATGTTTAAAATAACGACTTTCATTCCACAAAATGATGCCACAGGGAGCATGAAAACACATAACAACCCTGTATTTCACGGAAAACTGCCCAGTGGAGAGCTAGTTAAACAACAATGGTCTCATTCTTCTGTTATTTCATCGAAACTACGATCTCTGCTTCTCTGCTTGTCCTTGAAATACCCCCTATGTCTGCATGTAGCAAGCATGCTATTATTGAACGAAGGGCTACTTTATTTATCGCACAGGAAATATTGATCGACTGCTGACAATGGACGGTTGACTACAGGCCTGTTAGCTATTCTAAAAAATAGTCTGGATCGAGCGAAATCTTTAGGCCTATGCAACTGTAGAAGCCATAATACCAGTCAGTCAAACTTTTCTTTCGTATAAGAATGTGTTAGATGAGTTATAAGGTCTATTCAAGATTTAACTATTGAACTGAATGAAGAGCTCCTTTCGAACTGAGTAGTGGGGGTTGGAACCGAAGATGCACCAATAGACATTTCTTAAAAAGAATGTAAATCGAACGATATTTTGTACATCTTGAAGTGTTTTCGAATGTGAACAATAAAAAAAGGACCTCTGAAACCATTCAATGGAACCCATCGTATGAAACTACATAGAAATATCGCTCGATCCAGTTTCTTTTGTATGATAGCTAAAAGGTGTATGGAAAAGTTATTGCAATTCTTACGTTTTCTATCTCCAAGTCAGTCCAAAGCTCACTGCTGCAACAGGTCTGTCCGCGCCAAAGTTAGGAATACTGTACACATACGTTCTTCTCTGCGCAAGCTGGCTAGCCACAACCATAAACTACCAACTTTCTGGGCGTTGTAGTTTGAGATAGTTGGAATAAGTTGTCGTTTCGAACTTTCGTGACTTCTCTGCCAGTGAGCGTACACAGACTCCTCCATTCTCTCACAGCTTTGCAATGACTCATCCCACGTAACGCCTCTGCTTCTTCTAGGCTTTTTTCTTGCACGCTTTTTTGTAAAATTTGACTGAAAGGCGGGATTCGACAGGCAATTTCGATAAGTTCCGGAATTCATATCGAAATTTCGTTTGAAATTGTGAAATCTCCAGGCTGTAAATGTTAGAAATCAACAAAGATGTCTTTTGCTTATATCTGACCTTTAAATCCTATTGGTATCTTGTTACTCTGTTTATTCATTCTATTTATATTTCATTTTATTTCATTTCTTCTTCTATCCAGTTTCACAAAGTATCACTGAATCCCAATGTTGGCCAGAGGCAATACTATTGGTTCCAAGAATTTTCTGGAAAATTCCTGCGTATACGAGCTTCTAAGTTATTGGTAGCTACTGCTGAGTCACGGTTCTGCTTGAGTTTTGAAGTTTATAGATGTCGTCCTGGGATCCTTGGTAAGTCCTCTTTAACCTTTGAAGTAATGGGTGTCGTTGAGAATGACCTTCAGAAATCACCAACATCGTAAAATTTAGCTAATGAAGATTTTTTCTGTCTGATATTTCTGGGTTCGCTAGAGGCAATCCTGACCGCAATTTGCACTGTTTCAAGATACGTTATGTTCATGTGCAGGTTTCTAAGTGTACAGTCAGCTGATATTTTTGAGTAACAATGAGGCCGAAGTGATATTTTTAGGTTGTCTGATAATTTTTTGGACTGACCCACGTATGCGCATGTGCTGAGCACCCTGGGGATATCATCAATTGATACCTAAAGTCAGTGAATAACTTTACATTGAAATGAGATATCAAAAAAATTTAGACAGGGATTCTTAGCTATCATTCAACAATGTTGTTTATCAACGTCAGTAAGAAATTTCTATTGAAATCACCTTTAAACAACTTTGGAAACATTTTGATTGTCCATTCATTTCTCCACATATTTTTATCATTTGGTTGTTTGGATCAGGGCAACATTTCGAAACACTATGCTTGAAATCTTATGTTTTGTTTGTCAGCTTTAAGTAGAATTTTGTCAAGGTTACAAATGAATGGCAAATCTCTTTTCATTGAAACAGTATTGTCCCGCATATATGAAACAATTTCTTCAATTTTAGGTCTGATGCGTTTCTTATAAATGAGATAGATTTAAAATTAGGGTGAAGTTTCTTATCACGAATACATGTACTATCGATCAACAACTCAGACATGAGCTCTATGCTTATGATTTGACAAAACATTTGATTTGTATTTGTATATTTTCACTTCCAGGAAATGTTACAGTTATCCCAGGAAAGTGCTTTTTGCTTAGTTTGCATACAAATTCTTGTTTTCATTTTAATAGGTGAAATTAATTTCAACTTTTGAAATTTCAAGTAAGAAACCAGCGTTTTGTCATACCTGTACCAGTTTCTTCAGAAATGGGGTATTGTTTTGAATTTCAGGTTCTGTGTTTCTTAAATGTGCGTTTCTTGTATGCGGGACACTACTGTATTTTCAAAACGATTCTCACTTTATTGTTAATTTTTCACTTTCCCTAGAGAACGAATTATATCCCATTGGCCTAGAAAGTTATGTTATTCCCGATTCACAAATCACTGCTTCGTCAATGCTTTCAACCAATCCTCCCCACCATGGACGACTAAATTTCCCTAATAGCTGGTGTGCTGCTTCAACAGTAAGCCAATGGCTGCAAATTGATTTAGGCCGTGTTTTGAGAGTAACAAGAATCACAACAAAAGGCAGTTATGGAAGAAGCTCGAAAGACATGGTTTCTGTGTATCTTTTGTCATATGCAAACCAATCAAGTAGTTCATTTGAGTTTATACAAAATGGTGCTGTTAACAAGGTATGTTTTCACAACAGTTTAGATTGTCTGTTCGTTGGACTTGGAACTTTGCAAAGTCTTTTTGAATGCCAGCCAAGAGTAAAGAAGACCGAGTCATGCACAATGGAGAGAAATTATGACAGCAGAGAACAGAGGTGGATATGTTCAATATCTAGTGATCTGAGAGGGGAAAGGGGACGATATCAAATGTTTCATGACATAGAGACACTCACCTTGGAAAAAATTGTTTGCATTTGAATTTCCTGTCGGAGAAGATATAGAAATTTGTTTTCATAGATTTTTATTCATTCGTTCTTTCCTTCATTCGTCCACCCATCCATCCTTCCATCCGTGCATTCATTCCTTTATTCATTCATTCATTCATCGATTCATTCACTTATTCATTCAATCATTACTTTTTTAAGTAAGTTGGGAGGATTTCTTCCTATTTAAAGCTTGACTAATTAAGGTCCACTACGGAAGCCACATCTAGGCATGCGACCCTAGCGCAACTTCCTTTCCGAAAAACATCGAAATAAATTGCTTTGTTAGGCATCTGAAAGGTAACCCATTCGGATTTTGACCTCACACGACCGAGCTTAATGCCCCATTCACACTGCAAGTTAAACCAGCTTAAACTAAACCAGGTTTTCAAATAAGGCCTCCTGATTGGTCAGTTCAATAAATCCGGTCATTTGATTGGTTGAAATTTAAACTGCTTTAGAGACAGCTGGTTTAACTGTGTCAATGTGAATGCAGTATAAATTCAATTACTCAACGAAACCTGTATAAGCTGCTCGGCCAATCATTCCACATTTACCCGCGAGAAGAGATAGTATGCGTTATTTTTACAAATGAATACGTGACTACTTTGAAATCATCAACTCTAAGGAGAGGCTGAAATGCAGCAAAAGTAGTTCTTTTTCCCAGTTCATTGTCAGTTTTGGATTTGTTTGAATAACAATTGCGGATTTTAGAAGCATGTATTCCTTTGATATCTGAACGGCTTTCAAGCTTTTCTCAGTAAAAATTTATTTCTCTTTGTAGACCTTCGTGGGCAACACGAAGACATCCGAAGATCCTGTCATGAATGTTATCGATACAACTTTGATTGCAAGATATATCAGGATACATCCCATGGCTGGCTACAATGGTTCACTTAATGCAAAACAGTGTATGCGGGTCGAGATCTATGTAGCAAATCCAGGTATTCATTTTGATATTCCATAAAAGACGTCTCAAATTGCTGTAAACTCTGCATAATTTCCTTTCATCTTATGGCTTCTTTACAGTGTAATATCCTGGACTTGTCCTTTAACATGATCGCTTGCGGTGTTATGGAGGCTTGGTTATGATAATACGAGGGTTTTGAAGCTCTAAGCTTAGCAGACGCAGTTTCACAGGAGGAATTTTTGGGACTACAAACGCATGATCAAAGTTTTCTTTTGCTAACGATAGACTTTGCTCAACCGATATTAGAATGGTGTAAAAAGAAATTTGTCAGCGGTGATAGCCAACTTTATCTTGGTTAATTGCTAAAGAGATTCTTTTACCCCTAGTTGAGCATTAGACTGACAACATGATTCCTTGTATTCGTTCACCATTTTCAATTTGATATTTTATTTCTCTCATATCAGTAAGAGCGAAAACCATCCAATTCAATGAGTATAGTTGAGCATGCTTTTTGATAACCATATATCGATATTTATTTCACAGACTGTAATGAAGCCTTAACCGCTAGCTCTGGAGTGCAACTAAAAAGCATCGTAAATGGCCTCTCAAAATCAATAGATTCTAGCATAGATATCTTCTCACCTTTTTCTTGGTGTGCAACTGTTACCAACGAATTTCTGCGCCTCGATCTTGGTACCATAAGACTTGTGACTGGTATTGTTATCTCTGGAAATTCAAATTCTGACAGCTGGATAACGAAGTTTGATGTTAGATATGGTTTTGATTCTTTGCAGATGAAAACTCTTGGCACCGTAAGTTGAGTTTAAGTTGATGAAGCATTGTTCCCGCTGATACAGAAAGAAAGAATAGCTTCAGGGTTTTGTGAATTTCTCGATGAATGTCATTCAGCAAACATCCTCAAGATGCTGAAGAGCATATGGCTCTGAATGCTTGGCAATGAAAAAGGGCGATAGAGCTAGAATACATTCATCAGAGGATGAGACTTGTAGCAAGTCCACTTTCGAACGGAATTGAAAACGATCTCATCCTAATTTCGTATGATTTTGCCAATGTTTTGACATTTAGGTTGAAGGTTTGCCCTTAAGATTGAAAATACACTGAAAATTTGAGAGCTTGTTAAGCTGTACGTTGAAAAAATGTCACCATTGTAAGCTAGACAATAAGACGAGTAAGATCTCTGTTAAAGAATGTTTGCTTTTATTTATTTCCTTGGGCTTTCAGGGAGTCAACTTTACATAGAAAGGAGCTCTAAATTGCTTTTGCAAAATCTTTAAATTGATTGTTTGTCGACAGGGTTTTCAGGGTACTGTTGGCAGAGAATTGATTGCTGTGCACTGGCTAAAGCAAGCGAAGGTGATGCAGTTCGTGGACATAATCCCAAAAGAATATTTTGGAAGTAAATGTTTGCGACTTCGAATAATTGGTTGTTCTACAGGTAATTTTTTCTATTTGCAGTGATGCAGCGAATGAGACTTGGCAGAGGAAGATGGAGACTTGAAATGCCTTCTCGGACATTTATGGTTACACAATTTGTGCTCTGAAAACTTTTTGAGATTGCTTAGACTTTAGAAACTTCCTCTATGTGCAATGATCCTTGAAAATCTTTCCATGCTAGAGTAACATCGCCCCTGTCAGACCACTATCGATTCCGAATTGTACAACGGCCTTGAATAAAATGTTAAAATCAAAGGGAGCTTGGACCTAATTTTACCGTAATTCGATATATGAAAGGTCACGTAGCTTCTGTTTACAAAGAAATATTACACAGCTGTATCTTGGGGGTCTTCAGCTTGTGTCTTGATTCGCATTCGTTCTTCCGTAGAATCATCGAGGAGTTTCCATTAATTCACGTTGCTATTTCGTTGCTAATTATTGGTTTTGAATTGTTTTTATTTTGATTCTATTTGCTTTTCAGTGCCAACTCATAATCATGCCCCAAACATCACGTCAGTGAAGCCTGGCACTTGGAATGTTGTCATCAAATCTAAGGTCTGTATGTCTTTGTGATTGTCCTTCTGACACTTCTACCCCTAATATTGGCGACTTCATAGTTATTTACTACTTCCATCAATAGCTTTGACTGCAATGTGAGATATGAAGGAAAGGATGCTTCAACCTGCTCGTATGCAAACAAATGGACACTTGTGGACAACAAAATATGTTTGTCAATCATAATGTGCCACGGAAGAAGGTTCCTAGGTTCCCAGGATTTCTAATAAGTTTGTATGCTCACTGTGAAGATCACAGGGTCGCTCTTGCTCCATTTGGTGTTGTCTTGTAACTTGATATCAGTTTCTATAAATGTTTATGAAAGTGCAAGAAAACATTTGGAAAAAGCAGCTAGCATCAAATCCCAAAGGACCGAAGAATTCATGATGATGTTCCATGCAAAGCCTACGATTAGCACCCAGTCTTCATCATGAGTGCATTTCAATTTGTTGTTGGCCTCTTTGTTCGAAAAGTACGATTCACATCTTGAGCTTTCTCGTCGGTGGTTCCTGCCTCATAATATCGTGGCCGTGAACAGACAAAACATCTTAGAAAGGGATTCTTTATTGCATGAAAACGTTTTTATTTGTACAGTCTTTTTCCGTTTCTAGCTTCTTTTTCATCCTTTCAATTCTACTTTATTTGATATTTTCTGTGCAGGATCCTGGGAACCATCAAATAAACGGAACGATCATCAAGTACTCCTGCATCCCTAGCAACCAGTTTGCTCCTTGCTTAGAAATAACGAAGAAAAATATCTCCAAATGGCTCACAGGCTGGAACAAGATTAATTTAACGGGTCTACGACCATGGACGAAGTATAGATTTTCAATGCAATACGTACTCAGTGATAGTTGGACAATGGAGACGAAGATTGTACAATTTGCTACATTGGATGCAAGTAGGTCTCTTGTTAGATATACTGTTCCATATAAAATTTGCTGCACTTGAAGCAAGTAGGTCTCTTGTTAGATATCTGTTCCTTATGAAATTTGCTATACTGGAAGCAAGTAAGTCTCTCGTTAGATATCTGTTCCTTCTGAGTTTGCTACACTTGAAGCAAGTAGGTCTTTTGTTAGATATCTGTTCCTTCTGAAGTTGCTACATTTGAAGCAAGTAGGTCTCTTGTTAGATATTTGTTCCTTATGAAGTTTGCTACACTTGAAGCAAGTAGGTCTCTTGTTAGATATATGTTCCTTATGAAGTTTGCTACACTTGAAGCAAGTAGGTCTCTTGTTAGATATATGTTCCTTATGAAATTTGCTGTACTTAAAGCAAGTAGGTCTCTTGTTAGATATCTGTTCCTTATGAAATTTGTTACATTTGAAGCAAGTAGGTGTCTTGTTAGATATCTGTTCCTTATGAAATTTGTTAAACTTGAAGCAAGTAGGTCTCTTGTTAGATATCTGTTCCTTCTGAAGTTGCTACATTTGAAGCAAATAGGTCTCTTGTTAGATATCTGTTCCTTATGAAATTTGCCATACTTGAAGCAAGTAGGTCTCTTGTTAGATATCTGTTCCTTATGAAATTTGCTACACTTGAAGCAAGTAGGTCTCTTGTTAGATATCTGTTCCTTATGAAATTTGCCATACTTGAAGCAAGTAGGTCTCTTGTTAGATATCTGTTCCTTATGAAATTTGCTACACTTATATTTGTACTATACATATATGAAGTATAGTTTATAAATATTTCTTGTGATATGGCTTTAAACATCTCTCTTCGAAATTTCTAGGACCTGCAACAGCACCGAATGGATGCAGAATCGCATCTGTCAACACAACTTTATTCTCATTGTCCTGGAACACCATACCACCAAATTCAATGAATGGGATATTGATTGGATATCAGATATATTTAAAGAGAACAAACCTAATACATAATTTCACTGACATTGGGAGCGTCAGTGGAACACAATATACTATAAGGAATATTTCTCCAGACACAATGTATACTGTACTTGTAAGTGCTACTAATAAAGCTGGTAGTGGTCCACCGTGCAGGATCGATGTTTCGACACTTCCTGAAGGTAATTCAATCAATGATTCTGCAGACACTTCTTAGATCAGAGACAATGACTCTTTGCAGGAACTCAGGTGCTACAATCCAAACTTGCTCCTTCAATCCTTATGTTCAGCTTATCATACACGATATCTTACAACACGTAAGCCATCTGAATGGTTACTTCCGACGAGTTGTGATTTCACTTGTTTCCTGTTTGAAATTAATGGCAAAATTCCGTGTCGCTCATATCTGCAGATTATGAATAAAAATGACAAGTACAGAAAATTTGGAGAGTTATTTATCAAGAAGAAAGGTGTGAAATTTATTTGCATTTCATTTTCCATGATGTTTTCTCGGGGCACCCTCTGAGGTAACAAACGATATGAATATTCATGCCGCGACAAACTAAATATGATCTTCCTCTCTTTGCAGCTCCAAAAGCACTTCAAAACTTCACTGCTATAAGGATATCTAGCACAGTAATAAGACTAACCTGGACCAAACCCAGCATTTCGAGTTTACGATACTACCTATTGAGCTACAAAGAGGCAACAACGAATGAAACCTTCGAGAAACTGTCTCCAAATTTTACATATTGTTACTTCAATATAAACAACCAGACTGGAGTTTATCGACTTAAGGTGAGTTTAAAGGTAGAGGGAACTGAAATTTCTCTCGGTTTTTTCTCTCCAGACATTCTTGCTGATAACCATCTAATGTGAAAAGCTCCAACTCCAACTTGGTTTCCCTGCCTCAGTCTTCTTTGAGAATATTTCAGTTTCTTAAGAGTTCTTGTTTTCGATAATTTACAGTCTTTCATATCGTAAAACTGGCATGCTAAATACTTTTTCTCCTAATGTTTTTCTTTTTTGGCTAGTTTTCTCCTTCGTGGAGACCATTGCTTATCAGTATCAAAGATGCTTCTACAGAGGGGGTCACTAGCTCTTGTAGTCTGTTTCACTCCATTTCTTTATTTCATTACAATTTAAAATTTATTATTTCTAGGTCAGTGCTCATACGACAGTTTCTGGGTCATGGAGCAGCACACTGGTTTATCAGACAAATCGCCCAGTTGCAATTACAGGTTTGTGTGTGTCAAATTTTGTTGCTCTGTTAATAATGTGTCGTGACTCGTCGCAAGGCGAGGAATGTGCAGTGATCGAATCGTGATCGAATTTCCAGTTTAGCCATTTTGTTAACCCTATTTTGGTTGGGGGGGGGGCAAATTTGCCCCCCTAGTAGATTTTGTTTAATAACTCTGCTAGGAAGATATTTATAGCCATGAAACTTCTTGACTTTTTGCAACTACTTATTGTACAACTTCTCAAAAAGTTTCATTAAAATATTTTGAAAAATGAGGGGGCGGGAGACAATTTTCTGGGACTGACCCTGGAAAAATCGCAAATTCTCAAATCTCAATTATCGCGAAAAAAGGAACGTAAGTTGAATATTTTGCAAATTTCTTTTGTAGTGTAGTGTTATTTGATGCATTCTATCACAATAATCATGTTTGGGTGGAAAATGTGCTCCAAATTTAATTTTATTGCGATTTTCCTGATTTTAGTCAATTTTGCCGCTTTTCTTGACCACACAAAGGAAAATGCTGATGTGAGCAAAAATGAGGGCAAATCTTAGGTTAATTTTTACATTTTCAGACAGTACATGCCTGAGGCTATTAGCACACAAAAGTTGGTCACTCTACCTATTACCAGTCAAGAGTTAGGTAGGGGGGCTTTTTTGCCCCCCCAACCAAAATAGGACTATCAAATAGCCCAACCACTATAGGGTTAAGTGACCTGCTTGTCCAAGGTTAGCCCGACATGCAAAGCCAAACGAACCTTAGTAATTATAAGTAGGGTTCATGTGTATTTTTCGCAGTCGTATATTTGATTTTAGTACAGTTACAAGTAGCTCGTACGTAGTGTCTTAAGTAGTTTGTTTTATAGAATTTTATATTGAGTACAAAAAAAGGTGCAGTGACGGGAGACAGGGTGAGGTGAGGTGAACATTAATACTGTAAAATTAGAAGGGAGTTAAAGCATTGGGCTGAATGGAGTAAGTCTAGAAATGATATTGAAATGATTTGAAATGATGTTATTTGACATGGGATGACATGCCTTGTCTAGCAAGTATTTGATGCAAATCTGATGTCTTCACTGTGTTCTATAGTGTGAGTAAAGAGACCAGCTCTGTTTGAAAGGTCACTGCTCCTTGGATGTCAAGTTAGCAATTTTGACAACTATATCATTCAATAATGGACACATTCGAATCCATTTAATAATTTACCTAACTGAGATTTAGCCATTCTGTTCTGAAATAATGAGAGATTTTGCTCAAGAAACCCCTGGAGAGATCCTCAAAATTAGCCAAAAATTACGTCCAAATTTTTTGCCTGACAGCAGTGACCTTTCAATGCTTTGGCACCTGTTGTCCCTTTAGGAGGGTAAAAAGTGTCATTCCTAGGAGCATAACCGCCATGATAGCATCATTAGTCCTAGCGATTTCATTCTCTCAACAAGATGGCACATTAGACTGATTATATTGCCGTAGTTATCGCTATTGAGAGGCTGCTTTTAGCTACAATTAAGGTGGATCTGCACTTAAGGTGGCTCAATATCGAAAATTTCAATACTACGGAACAATGAGAGGTGGTTGTATATCCAGTGAAAATAAGTTCAAGCAGAAAAAACACTAAGTTAAGGTGGCTCGCTTCTGATATAAATTTCAAGCTACTACATACTGGGTGTCCTATCGCTCATTGTCAACCAGTAAATAATGAATTTTTTATTGTCTTGATATCGAGAAAGCAGTGATCTTTCAAACTGGATCGTTGTTTACTTTTGCAGTATCAGATTCAAATCTGACAACTCTCTGTGAACAGTGTCATATGAAAATATTTTGCAAACATTCTATTCACTTTATTTGATATTTTGTCAACATAGATTTTAGGGGTGCTTACCGTGGGTACCAGACTCTCTGGTACCCAGGGTAAGGGGTGTCTGTTTGAAAGACTGGTTTTTCTTGTAGAAGCGGAGACTGAAGCAGGATTATCATTCGTCAGAAAATCCGAACTTGCCTTGATTTGCAGTGCAACGACCATCGTAATTCTGGCAGTTGTTATTCTTTTAACTCAAGCCTTAGTGGAGAGAAATGGAATGATAACACGCGAAAAGCGTTATGTTGAATATATGAAAAACTTACAATGTGAAAACCTTGGTAATTACATAAAGAATGGGACAGATAAACATGTAGACAAAGAAATTTTAGAGGATCGTACAGCAATGCGACAATTTATTGAAAAGCACACAGGCAAGAAACATAAACTTCCAAAGCTTTCATCGTCTCATCGAAGTATTAGCTCTGCTGAGTCGGTTGCAGCTACCGAGGGGAATCCTGAACCCATCTCTGATTTGCAATCATCGCATGGTGTATCTTCCAGCCTTCCGAACCTGTGTACTGAAAATGGGAATTCGCCTGTTTTGCCAAACGGAGAGTCGAAACACGATCACCTTGTCACAGTTGCACCAGTTCACTCTGTGGTAAAATCCGGAATTGACAATCCAGGTTTTGAGCATGAAAATGATCAAAGAAAACTTCCTCCGATAAAAAGCAGAGCTCCTAGAAAAAGCGGACTGGACAATCTTGGGCCAGCTCGGAATGGAAATGGTATTGCATGGAGTGAACGGTAGTAGATCAAGAAGGATTGATTTTCTACGCAACAGTAAGGTAGTTCATGAAAAAGAATAGACAAAATGGTTTAGCAGCAGAAGAAACGAGGAAAGCTAGACTTTGGAAACTGAGAAGCTTCTGAAAGAATTCGTTGACGGAGGAAATCGAAAGTCATGTTGCAATGCCAATGGTAATGCTGCATTACATAAGAATTGCTTTGAAGAGTTTCAGCATAACAAAACCTGTCTCCCTCTCGCTCATTAAATGTCAGATGAAAAGATCAATTAAAAGATACATTTAGGGAGGTCAGCAGGAGTCACTAGGCGTGATCGCAGATCGCGCATGACATCTAATGTGAGACAGGCATTACCTGTTTTCGTTCTATGTTCTGTACGTTACAGCAGAGCATGAAGTCTTATAACAGCGGATATAATGGCGACGTTTCATGATCAGGTGGTTCTCAGTTGTTTCATCTGTAAGAAGTGTTCGAGGATTAGCTTCAGCATGCGACATCATTGTTTCGCTTTTCAAAACAGTTCGCAGCATGTCAATTTTTGGCAATAAACTTGTGTGAACATGGCTTTCAAAACAACTTTTATCGGGTGCATTTTGTAACTTTTGAGTGGTTATGGATTTTGAGTGGCATGAATATTTATTACCGTTAATTGTATTTTTCTTCTTGTCTAGTCTGACTTTAGTATGTGCTGTTCACTTTTGCCTACTCCAATCTTAAAGGCATTGACTGTCAAGATTTTTAGTTTGTCTGCAAGGTAGACAAAATCTAAAAACAAACATGGCAGACAATAATACCTATGTTTCATATAAGACGTCAGATCAAAATTGTTGGAAGGAAAAGTAACAAGTGGAAAAACTTATCTTAAGCTATAAGCCTTATTTAGAACAGAAAGAAAACCAAGTGGCTTTTTTGCCAACAAAATTGAAGTATAACGATTTCACCTATTTTTGATGATAATTCTGTTGGAAAAGCTTTTTTTCCATAACTTTGATTATGAAATTTTGCAATATGCATGAAGAGAATTCCAGAAAGTGCAAAAACAGTCATACCGACAAAGCAGCAACTGTATCCGAAATTGGCCACTTCTTCTGAGTCTTCGTTTGGGCTGCCCATGCGTTGACCCCTATTTTCAATTGTTCTAATGAGTCTGGACTCCCTTTGTGCAAACCAGAATCGAGGTCGGATAATAGAGGGCAAAGATCACGGACAGGCCTTGGGTCGCAAAAACATGGCGAGAAATCTTCGAATTGGGCTTTCTTTCTTCTCATCTGGCATCATTTCGGCAGCCGCAAGAGGTGCTTTGAAGACACCGAAGACTTCTTTGTTATCTGTCAGTGTTGCAAGAAAGCAATTAGTTGGGCAGATTAATCGTGCATACTGTCATCACAGGTAAGAGATTCTAAATTTATAGAGGTCGATAGGGCCAAAAAAAGATCAAATCTCAATATGGCGCAGTCACCTTTGATTTGCAGTTACAAGCAAAGACAAGAACAAAATTTAGAAACAAATTACAAAAGGGAAGAATCACACTCCTCTCCTCAATTTAGATTCTTAATAATAAACTGAAAACAAAGGATTAGGAATCAGTGCCAATTTTCTAGGTTTTGTTGTTGGTTTCCCTGTACTGTTTTCTGTCATATGCTATTTCTACTTCAATTCTATCTGCATTATTGAAGTGAATTTTCGATTCTAGTGCTTTCTTAGAGCCACGACCCAATGTCAGATCAATCAAATAATAGAAAGGAAGGACTCATGTAGTAAGCCTGAAAAATAAAACACACCTCTTTGTTTAGCCTCGATTTGGGTTTAAGCACGTGACTTTGATTCGAATTTGCTGGACAAATTTGAGCATGTTTCATTGCCTTTCTTTTCTTCTTCCAAACCTTCAGCAGCGGAGTCCGGGATACAATTCGTATTTCTTTTTCCATTTAGCATCATGAGCAAAGCATTTATTCAGAAACCAGCTCCACATTTCCAAGGCACAGCAGTTACTGCAAGTGGTGATTTCAAAGATATCAAGCTTTCTGACTACAAAGGTATGTTTAAAATTCGCCTAATGCCCAACCAAGCGGCACTCCTGATAAGTTGGTTTTGTCATGTCATGTATTTTGTCGGATGTCCATTACTGCGATTGTCAAATAATTTGAAAATAATGAATCTAAATTTATCGGAATTCATCCGAATTGGTCGTAGAACGATGAAGTGCGATGAAATACGATGAAATGCGACATGTGAAACCGGCCTTTAGGTCCGCTTTTGTGCAAAAAGACTTTCTCCAGAACAGAGTGGTGTTCACGCATCATCATCTCGCCGCAAAGGTATGCATCGTCATGCTAACATAGGGTTTGCATAACACTTTGATAATCAGCTGAAAAATACTCAGTTCAAACGCTTTTTCTGTCGGAGAATTTTACGTCCCTCTCCCTGTCGTGCCAACGATGTCGAGGATATTAGTGTGATCGGCTGAATGTGTCTGATTTTAGCGGAAATAACGAGATTCGATTCTGAGGAAACAATTTTTTTACCTGAAACTGTTCCTGTTTCCTTTGCATTGAAATCATCATAATGCAAGGTACACTCCTGCTGCAATGGACTGAACGAAAGTCCAACTGAGCAAGTTTGTGATCAATTGTAGTAAATCTTAATAAAAAAGTTTATCTTTTTTTGGATATTGAACTGCAGATTCATCACAAAACGGTTTCTGTGATGAAGTTTAAAACTCCATACTTTCGCAGGTGATATTGACAGACCTGGTTGGAAAACATGCCTGATTTGGCCTACGTGTAGTAGCGAGTGAAAAAAATTTGAAGGTGTGAGCTGCAAATAGACTTTAAAAAGCTGCAAGAGATCCAAAATGAACAATAGATCTCTTGTTATCTCATGTGAGAACCTCTTATTTTAGCTGCAAGTAGCGAGTTTGACACAATTTCACAGCTGCGAGTGTATGCAGGTTTTCCAACCTGGTTGGCAGATGTTCTCCTGCATGCTACATGTTTTCATAACATCAAATCTAGTGAAATGGAAATAATCTGACTGTGTTGGATGTATGAAAAGGCTGACATCAAAATTAAGAAAACCATGTGCTGAACACAGTGCCCAGATGTTAATTTCTGATGGAGTGTCCAGATTTTTCATTATCTTTGACGGAAATTTGTCCTGTGTCACAGAGGCCATGTGAAATTAATTTTTGATGCTGGTGAAGGGGAATTTGTATAAAAAACTGTTTTTGCTTAATTTTTCATCAACTTTTTAAAAGAAATGATGCTGTTAAAAACTTCATAACCTAAGTATATATGTACTCAAAATATCAGGGATAACAGTTCTGTGAAAATTGAAAAACATTCAAAAAGCTCGTCTCATATGGCATATCAGGCAAACATATTTGAAAAAAACAAGTGAAGAATTTTGAATGCTTTGTCTGGTTTGTATCGAATTTGATAGAATTTTAATTTGATCCCAAGTGTTGTATCTTAAACTATTTATAAAGTTTAAATCATGTCTACTTGCCATTATTTTCGGGACAACTGCACTTTAGCGGACCAGCTTTAGGTCATGTCTCTCAGGAACTAACCCTAACCTAACCCTACTAATCCTAACTCAGCCCTAACTGATGCTAAGTAACCCTAACTAACCCTAAACTAACCCTAACTAACCTTAACTTACCCTAAAGCCCCATTTCCAAAACCTAACTCTGACCCTAACCCTTACACCATGACACATAGTCTGCCAATTTTGAAAGCCGGTCCGCTAAAGTGCAGACTAGCCTTATTTTCTTTTGCACTCCATTGCGCTTTTCTTTTATGTTGTTGGCTGGAGCTTTCGCCGAACCCAAGGCCTCTTCAGCGACACTAAAGAGTCGCTGAAGAGGCCTCAGAGGTGTGGCAAAAGTTTGGGCCAACAACATAAAAGAAAAGCGTAATGGAGTGCAAAAGAAAATAATGGCAAGTAGACATGATTTAAACTTTATAAATAGAATTTTGAATAATTTTTGCATATGTAAGAGAGTATTTAGTACCATCAGCTAATCTAAGTGTCAATACTGTAGATATACAGTGCATGACCCACGCCAAGGTTGTCAACAACAAGCTGGTCAAAGAGTTCCTCTTGCACATTTGTGCATATAGGAGGTTTGGTACTCATGGATACTTTATTTTCCTTTCAGGCAAATACCTTGTGTTCTTCTTCTATCCACTAGACTTGTGAGTATTCCTTTAAATTTGAATGTATCCATCAAGTCCATCTTCTCTGGATCCGTTGCCATTGCTATGGACAAAATTTCCTTTCCAGTAGTGGCAAAATATTAGTGTAGCCTTCCTGTCAAGCATCCTTAAACTAAAATTCTTTGTTTCGTCTTTTTTTCCATCTGTCCTGCCAGATTTCATCTGAACCATTGCACAGCATACTGTATATTTCAGCTTCCTTTGGCATGCTTGAATCACTCAGAACAATTCTGTTATAGTTGGGTTTGAGACAATTTATGTTTCAAAAGCCAATAGATTTATTGCTGGTGATGTTATATCATAAAGCTCAACAAGTTATCATGATACAGAAGTTTCACAGGCAGTCAGGTACAACAACTAATTTGTCAATATGACCTTGCAGTATTGTGTACAGTGTAGGTATCAATCTTCTGCAATAGCTTTCCTAGATCAAACAACTTGAAAAGAGCATATTCCTAACATTGCCTTCCTTTTTAATTATTTGTTTCTTTTGCTCCTTACTTTCTTCTTTGCATTTGAGATTTTGTTTTCTCTTTTATCCTACGGTATCTTCTTTCCTTTACATCCTTTATCCTTTTCTAGTTTTTGGCTCTTTTCCTTTCCCCTTCACCCCCCCACCATTGTTTCCTTTTTCATTTTTGTATTTCATGTTCTTTCTGTTGTCCCCTTCCTTTCCTTCCAAACAAACAAGCTTTGTGCCCAGCTGCTTTGCAGCTTAATACACTTTTCACACATATGTTAAATTAAGCTAAGATTCGTTGGAAATATCAGTAGGCCAAAAGACCCTTTTTGCAAACCTGGCTTGTAGTTATAAGAGGTCCAGTTAAAAAATGTTGTTTTATCCAGTCAAACATTGTCTACCTAATCTTACAGTAGGTATCACTTCAAGTATTTTTATTTATCAAGTCACCAGGCTCACCTTTTGTCTCTCTTGTATGTAGACAGGGAATATTATCTAACAATCATGCTAACCTTCAATTTTGTGCTTTTGTTTCTACCAAATCGACCATGGAGATCAATAATTCATCTGATTCATCTTTTGTGATTGGAAGTGTCATTTTTGATGATGTCAGTTGCTGTCATTTTTACAGCAAATATGACCATAGCTTTTCACAGGTATCTTTAATCAAATTAAAAATGACACAGTTGAATTAAGCTTGATTAGAGCTTCCGATTGTTGTATCATTTTTTATATTTTGATGAAGTTTTAATAATAGTTATGATGTCATCAGTCCTATGACATCATAATTCACATCTTATTACAGTGAGGTAAACTGAAATTTTTTCATTGAATCTTACTAAATTGATCATGCTGATTCCGAATCTGCAGCTGCTGAACTGTTATTGCATAAGGAAATGTCTGTTTGACAAGGTAAATGGTTAGTAACATTGTTAAACAATATTCCCTGTCTAATTGATTTTCTTGGAGAGCCAGATATGTGGCAAGATTATGAATTACTCTAGTGAACAATTCTTAATTGTTAAACATGTGTTGAATTTTGATTGGATCTTCTACTTTTCTTTGCAGCACATTTGTCTGCCCTACTGAGATAATAGCATTTAGTGACAGAGCTGATGAGTTCCGTGCCATTAACTGTGAAGTAGTAGCATGCTCCGTTGATTCTCATTTCTCTCATTTAGCATGGTAAGTTCCTATCTTTGATTCTCTGTCTTCTGGTAATTATGGTCTATTTGAAACAGAGACCCAAAATTTTGTTTTGAAGCGAAGGGTGTTCTGTCCTCAATTAGTTTACCTGTAAGAGGTTTCCTGTATATAAATTCCCTTATGAATTTGTTATTTTGTCAATTAGTACTATTTTCTTATTTTATATATTAATTGGTTTTTGATGCATTCAGTATTTTGTGATTCTTTCAATGGCATGTGTAGGTCTTGGAATTGTAGCTGCAGTGAGCAGAAATTAGAAAGTGACGTAAATCTGAGTTAAGAAGGAGCAGTACTGCAAGAGGTTTGCCAAAACTAGAACAATATGCCAGAAGGGAAGTTTCTGTTTCTTGTAAAGCAAGAGCAAAATGTCAAGCAAGTTATTATTCTGTAGTTTCAAAATTACAGTATGTGGCAGAAAGGAAGGAACCCTAACAGACCTTTTAGCTATTCTGCAAGAGAGCCTGGATCAAACTTTATTTTCAGACATTTTTACATATGAAGTTCAATCATGTGGCGTTAAAGCTTCTTTCCTTATTATACACATTCAAGTATTCTACAAAATGAAGCAAGATATTGTTTGATTCAGATTGTTTTCAGAATAGCTAAAACGTCTATTTTGCCTCATTAAAAATACTGTATTTTGTGCCCATGAGCAAATTGTTGCAAAAAATGTGCCTGCAAATGCCATCAAATCACCCTTGGTACACAAATCAGAAACTGTGTTGAATGACATCATCAAAGAATCTGATTATAAAGAAGTGTTTGGATATATATGGTTTTTGAAATGATAAATCAATATTTTCCCTTTGTATACTGCAGTGACAGATTTGTGAAGAGATTGGTTTAACACCCAGGAAGAAAATACCATGTTTTGCCTTGTTTTGGGACCTGTTGTAGGGAGCTAGGGGGACTTGGGAGTTTAAAACTTCTTGCAAGCGGATGGAATTTCTGCTCTGTCCCCTGAGTACAATTAAGATCTCAGGTAATGTGTAGTGATATTTTGCACCTGCACCTTTGCCCATTGCTTGTGCAGCTATGCTAGCAGATTTTTGGCCCAATTCTTGGAAGGAGGTGTTTCAGATTATTTTGCTGTGATAGGTAACTTTGAAATGTGAACTTAGAGAACTTGATACTTGATACTGTTTTTAAGAGTGCTCATATATTGTTTAGCCACATAGTATCAAAGGTGTTGTGGTGCATTGATGTAATCTTTGTGACCTTTGCAGCCAGAACAGTCAGGCAGACAGGGTTTGATACCCGGTAGAGTCCCACCACTTAAACATCATTACATCACAAGGAGTCATTGTCTCCTAGCGCTTAGCTGCTTTTGTGATCCTTGTGTCTGATGCTTAAAACCGCAACTTTACCAAACGACAGGGCTGAGGTGGCGTCAAGCCTTTTTGAAGTGTCAGTAAAAAATGGGACTTGCTTTGAATACGAACAAATTCTGCATCTGGTAATTTAGCAACATATGGATGTTATTATGTATGACTGTGAATGTGGATTTAGCTAAAACAAAAACTAACAAACCAAAAATAAAAATAATTTTTGCCTACCAATGGATAAAGCTAAATATAAATGATAAACTCAAAGAAGAATAAATGACAGCATTTGTGAACCATCTGTTTCATAAACACCCCCTCAAAAACAAGCAACAAAAACAAAGCAAGGCATGCAACATCTTTGTTTGATGTGCTTATGCACCCTTTGTGTTCTGTACTTAATATACATTAAAGGATAAATACAACAAATAAACGATTAGTCTTGTTCCCTCTCCTGCCCAGCAACAAGAGCTGTAAAATGTGATATTTTATATTTGATGCCTTGATACTTGATGAAGTTGACTTGATGCTTTCTATTACATATTCAGGACCATTCAGCCAAGGAATAAAGGTGGACTTGGAAAGATGAACATCCCAATATTATCAGACATAACAAAGCAAGTTTCTAAAGATTATGGTGTTTTGCTTGAAGACCAAGGTGTTTCTCTCAGGTACAGAGAATTTTGAAGATTACTGTAATTTTTAAAAGGCTTTTAAGGTGATTAGATGTTAGATTGCTAAAAGCCAAACAATCCATTCAATCTTTATCCAGTTAATAACAATGGAAATTCAACTCGCAAAGCTTTTTCTATCATTACTTACAGTAGCATAGGCTGCAAATCTTTAAAAAAGATGTTGGTAAAATGGTTAAATCGAATGGCTTGCAAGAACCTGTTATACTACTGTGCCATAATTCTGATTTGCAGCTTTTTGATATCTAATTATGCTTAGACTTACAGTAGATTTTGGAAGTTAAGCAGACAATAGGCAGTTCCTTCATTGTTTAGTGTTGCCGAAGATTTGATCAAATGCAGCAACCTTTTAACAACACCGGGCAGTTCTTTCAAAAGTCTTTCAAAAGGTTAAGAAAACCACTTTTCTGTGTTGCAATAAAATATGACTCAGGATATGATTTGCAACAGCCAATTGGGTCATTGAAAACAGATCAAAAGAAACTTTTACTAACAGAATTGATAGTCAGCTTTTTGTAAGAGGACTCTTTTGGGCTCCCAGTGACACTCATTTCATCTATCCATAGGGGTCTGTTTATCATTGATGACAAAGGGATTTTGAGACAAATAACAGTAAATGATTTACCTGTTGGTCGATCTGTTGATGAAACTCTGAGATTAGTTCAAGCATTCCAGTTTGTTGATAAACATGGTGAAGTTTGCCCTGCTGGATGGAAACCAGGATCTGATACAGTAAGTTGTTTATATCTCTTATTATTCATCCATGACAGTGCTCACACAATACTGACACCAGTTGAAAGTTGCAGAAATGTGACACTAACTAGTGTTAAAATGATCCCAGTGCAATTTAGAAATCACAAAGATCTGATGGTATCAACCTCATTGTGATTTCCCCAACAATGTGGCTAGGATTTGACACCTAAGGAAATGTACATGGGGCAGAAGTGTATAGAAATGTTTTTTCTGTTGCTCTCAAGTGTTCACACAAAGCTATTTCATATTGTGCAGGCTAGAGTTTAGTTTTTAAATGAACAATATTCTGTGCCAACATAATGCATGCAATCTCCATGTGAATGGGAGGCCTATTCATAATAATTATGTGACCATTTTGAGTGTGAATATAGTCAAAGCCAGTTTGAATTTATCATTAGTCAACTGAAAATTGTACAGCTGCAAGTTGAGTGCAAGTAGGAGAGTGATGCGTGATTGGTATTGAAGCTATTCTGCAGAAAAATGTCAATGAGGGCTATATTTTTCATTTGTGTCCGAAAGGTTCAGTTAATTGGTTTTGTTATCTCTGTCACTTTTATTGTGTACATTCAAATACTGGATGTCCCAAAAAATATGTGCCCTGTTTGTATGGCTTTGGTGGAGGAAATGTGATGCTAGACCTCTTGTCTCTGATGCTGTGTTATCTGTTTGTGATGCTTTGAAAGGTCTCTATTATCCAAGTGTCCCAGGAAAAACGCAACAGATTTGAAGAATTCTAATGGAAACTTTTTCATACTCATTATCAAATGACTATTTTTAGTGAAATCTGCAATGATTCAAGCAGATTTTGAGAGATTTTCCAGTATTTTTGGTTAACTGTTTATAAAGTTAAAAATCAGCAAACTTATGAAATTGGCCTTAGGTCAAAGCCGGAGCTGCTGCATTAGCAATAGTGAATTATAATGTCAATTATAAAACATGGTAATCCCAGCAACTGCCAAAGATTGCCGAAGAGCATGCAAACACACAAGTTAATTGAACATTGAACAGAATTTTTATAAAGACTTTGGTCAAGACACAGTTCCTTTTTCTAAAATGACCAGGCCACTATTAGAGTTATGCTTTCAACTTGAAATTAACTCTGAGAGCTCCCTTAAAACTAGATAACTTATTAATCAACACGGGATCCCTTTGTCACAGTTTCTTGATCAAATTGTGTGCATGTCCGTAATCTTGTGAAGTTGCAGATATTGCCATGCTCATAATCTTGCAGTATCCTTTACACTGACATTGGTGCAGCTCTGGTTTTGCCCTGACAGCAAATTTAAAGTTTGTTGATTTGTACCTTACCAAGCAACCAAGTTACCAGCAATTCTGAAAAAATATATTGAAATTCAATCTGATGATTGCAGATGTAGAGAAAAATAATTATTTGATTATTAATTTGAAAAAGCTTGTGTCGGGTTTTTTTAAATCTGTTGCGTTTCTTTTTGGGACACCCGGTAGAAAGAAATAATCTTCTTGAATGCGTGTTGCACAATGTTTCATTGAAGATAAACAATTATTAAAAGTATAACTAAATTGCGCTCCGAACAGAGCTTTGTTTAAACGATGTTTCGGGCTTAGACACGTTATCAAGTGAAGTAAGATTAGTATAACGTAGGACAAAAGAAGAGCAGATTCGCAAGATTAAAATCGAATATTAGTGGAAAGATGTGACGTAAAGAGATAGAAGAGCAAAGCGAAAAAGGATGAAGGAAGAGAGAAGGGGTAGGTAAGAATAATGTCAGTTTAGAATTTGCCTCCATTTAGAGTTTGAGACCTTGTGCGATTAAATCAGACGTCAACCAATTGCTGCGATTTGGTACGGGAAAATAGAAATCATACGTTTTGTAGCCGATCCTTTTAGCAAATTTAAGATAACGTGTATTTTTAACCTCAGAGTCTTACAATCCAGTGTCCAAAGATGCCTTGTATTATTCCTTTGGCCGTTTCCCTGGAGATTGTGATGCCATCTGGGCTGGTTGTCTTTGATTGATAGTTGAGCTGAGTGCTTCATCGTTGATGCTGGTGTTGCTAGTAGCATGAGGGTGAAAACGGTTATCCTAGTGACAACGGATATCCATGCTTTAATGAAGTTTTTGTGTGTGCTTGCCGACAAAGATGTGATTTGATTCCTGAATTACTATGGTAAACCATTACTTGCCGTACAGTAAAAACCTGCATTAACTTGTTTTGGCGCTATTTTTTATAATATTATAATATTAATATTAAGATAACATTACAAGGCATTCTGAGTGGGATGCATTTAACTTTATAAGAATAAGAATGGAGGAAAATCCGATAATCTTACTTTGTAATGGAGAAATCATTTCTAGATAGTAAATTTAATGCTTGGTTTGACGAAGCAGTAAACCTTGTTTTGTTTAGATAATTTTAATGAAACATCTGCCAATAGTTAGTTACTCAGGTGGCTTTTTTATGCGGGATTTTACTGTATTTAGGCAGTGGACAACGTGGTTGTCAGAGTTGAGAGGAGTGGCCAAAAGAGGAAGAGAGCCCGTGAGCCAGACCAGGGGGCCAAATATCATCTTCCAAAGAAGGTAGAGAAGCGGGGAAGGTGTAGGAATTGTGCACGAAATCAATTGCAAGGTTTATCAAGATTTGTTTGCGTTGGTTGCAGTAATATGACTGAAGGAAAGTACACATACCTATGCATTTTGAACCAGGACTGTTTTTACAATTTTCATATGCAGTAGTACATGATTTCATTTAGATTTTAAAAGTATTTGAATATGTTTAGCTGGCAAATTTATGTAAATAACATTGCAAGTTGCTCGATAGGAGATCTGTAATAAGTTGTAAGCTAAAAGTGAATTTTTTGTTATCTTTCAATTTGAATTTTTTCTTATCTTACACAAAATGTTTCCTGTAGTGCGTGGCATTATCATAGAACTTCTTTACTTGCTATAAGCTTACTTGTGTTGAGGAGGTAATTCCCCCAGGCAAGTACCTGTGCTACGAAATGAAGACAATTCCCCCGTCAAGTACTCTGGTGTCCTGCAGTTTGGAATATATTCACACGGTACTGGCAAGATTTGCAGGTAGTGAAAAATGTGACGGACAGGCCTTTCATTCACACGAAAAACTGGCATTATTTACCGGAGATTTTGCAAACAGTAGATTCTGAAGGCGGATCTGTTACTAGCTCAATTAGGAAACGGCAACGTGTCAACACTCGAAAACGGAACATTTTTCAACGCTTTCAGACAGACTCATTTGAGATAGCAATATGTAACTACTTTTTTATGAATACCTTTTACATCGTATGTTGATGCATTATCGCAAGCTTGAGACTCCTTTTTTCGATGTCTTTTCATCGTTGCGGAGCCAACAACCGGGTACATTTCTTTCGAAAATTACGCTTATATTTGGCGAAAAGCCGGGATTTTGGTTCTGAAGGTTTCGTAATTTCTTTAAAAATACCTCTGCTTTGATGCCAAAGCTTTCTTAACGTGAATAACATGAGCTGAAAGATGAGGTCTCATAGATGTGTACATAGACTATTGTATTGAAAATCCAACGCGTGGCGAAAGAAAAAGTGAAGAAAAACAGTGGTGTGTTTAAGTTTCTTTTCGTCTTATTTATAGACTGGTGTCACATAGATCAGGTTATTCATACTTTAAAGGGCAAGTCCGGGCTTGATAAAGTTATTGTTAAAAAGCAACCTTACCAACCGCTGAACACCAATCGTGAGTGCTTTCCAAGTTTTTATGCCTCCAACGTCCATTAATTGGTAATTGATTCTTCATAAGTTAGGCCAATTTCGTCGCCATTTTGAATTTTGTACGAGTGTGCGAAGGCGCGATAAGGAGGCTAGCAATGTGAGTGGTAAAATAAAATATCAACACATTTGGCAGCCTCATTCTTGTCAACATGAAGTGACGTCATAGAAAATGACGTGTTTTCTCAATTCTTGGCAGATTGAAATATGTAGTTTCGCAGCTTAAAAGAGAAATAAATGGAAAAAAGTACTAGACACCATTCACAACCGTGTAATCTCTTGAATAACCAACAATTATAACAGTTGTGATGCGTTGTGTCTGCTGTCGATTTTGATGCATTTCTTGAACACAATGACGCGTAACACTGAAAATTGATTTAAATACCGGGTTGGTCTTCTACTTCTACTTCTACTTCTACTTCTACATGAATAATTGACAACTTCATTACAGAAGGTCATGTCAATGTAAAGGAAAAAAAGGAAAAGGGAACACATAGGACAACAGTACATTCCTTCATGAGAACTATGGAATGCATATCTTATGGAAGTTGATACATGAAATGCCCAGGATATGGTAGGAATAGAGAATCATACTTGGGGTTCAATGAAGGTTACACTGTTGTCCTATGGTTTGAAATCATTTCAATCACTAAATAAATTGTATAAGTTTGACAACGGGAAAATCAAGTTATACTCCAAGAGTATTCTTAAAAACTATTAATGAGTTCGACTCTACTGTTCCCTGTGGAAGCCTATTCCATTCTCTTTTTGTTCGTGGGAAGAATGAATTATTATAAAAACAGTTTACGCGTTTGCCGGGCAATAGAATAAAAAGCATGTGACCGATATTCAAAACTACAATATTAATCTATCAGTCAAAGGCTAACTTAGATGAGAAAACTTTGTTTAGTAAAATCACTTGTCATTTAGACCCAGAAATTAGGTAGATGCTTGTTAAGGGGCATGTTTGGCAAACAATGATTCCTCATTCCATTCTGGTCCATAATTTACTTGCTATTGGAAGTAAAATTCTATTTCTGAAAGTGACAATATAGACTACAATGCCACAGAAATTATGGAACAGAATTGAACATAGAATTTTCGATTGCCATGCAAACCCCTTACACACATTCTTCTAATTGTTGGGTCGTTGAGATATGTGATCTTATCAAATAAATTTTTCTCATCTAAGTTAGCCTTTGACTGATAGATTGAAATTCTCGTTTTGAATATTTGCCTCGTACGTTTTATTTCACAGCTCTCCAAACGCGTGAACTTTTTTTGACGCAACCAGTATGTCTCAAAAATAAGGGTGCAGTATTATCATTGTCATTCCAAGGTCATTGGGTAGCTTTCCTTTAGAAAGTTAAATAACTTCAGGGAGCTGTCATAAAGAATGGAACAGAGGGGGCGGTAAGGATTTCAAAATTTTACCCTGAAATAGACCTTTTAGCTATTCTACAGAAGAGCATGGATCGAGCGATATTTTTATACGCGAGGTTCGATAGAGTGGCGTTAGAGCTTCGATCGCAATTGTGCGCATTCGAAAATTCTACAAATTGTAATGAAATATCGTTCGATCCACATTCGTTTTCAGAATAGCTAAAAGGTCTATTATGTAGGCCAATGCAAGAAACAGAAACTGTTTACATAGCCCCTAAACATCTGCAAAAATGATTTGATGACCCTGTGGCTTAGAAGTTTCTTCAAGAAAAATTTCTCCTCTTTACGATTCAATTTTCTGCCCAGCATCATGCTGTCAATACTATTTTGGTGGAATCCGGAAGAATGTTTAACAAGGAAAGGAGGACATGCAGATAACACTGTCTTAGAAAAAGAAATAGAGAACAATATCAATGATCAAGAGAACAGCAAAAATAACGCTGACAGTGTTTAAAACATCTGTAAAGTGTTGAAACCAATCCTGAAATAAATAACTTCGGTCTATGCTTATCACTTTAAGCAGTTTGTTAGCCGAATGCTTTCCATCCAATAGTTTTGTTGATCCTGTCAAATCTCTTCCGCCCCCCTCTGTTCCATACTTTATGGCAGCTCCCTCAATCGTTTTATTCATGGGTACCGTATCTCCTGACATCTAATGTGAGACTGACTTATGTCGGTTGTCATTTTTTTTCCTGAAACAACTTGTTTTGTTCCAGCATGTTTGGTCCACACGTACACGTCAGAGGTTATGTTTTTGGTCAGAATTTGGCTATTTTAATTGTAACTGTTCTCCATTAATTTCTTCGGGGCCAAAAGTTCTGTCGATTCTTTAGCCTTCTGGATATCCAGTCGTCACGAAAAAGATTAAATTGCCACAGCGTTCTTACAGATAATGAAATGTACCAGGGACTAAACCATGTTGGTCAACATGGTCCTTGATGCTTCCTGTAAAAAGTAGTGTTAATTAGACGTAACCAACCCTTTCAAACTATTGTATTTTCTAATAGTACTTATTACTTGATTCTTGATTCGCTGTTAATGTAGACGAAAGGGACTGCGGTAGTTTTCGAGAATTGTGAGACAGCTGAATAGCGATGTCTACGACTTGTGTGATAAGTTTGGTTTCAAAAAAAGGTGTACCAATGCGAATGCGCACACAGATTGAAGACAAGAATCGCTCTTGTTGCATATTAGCGCGAATTTTTATTTGAATCTTTTCTCAGTTGATTTTCAACAGCTGTATTTATACTTAATCCTTTTCTGTTTGGCATGGATAACTGGTACCCATACCAAATTCGTCTGTGATCAAGGGTGTTAGGACACGGATGTTTTATTTAAACCTTTCTTGTGTGAAGGCGCATTAAGTCACAGAAACACAAGGGAGTTCTATTCGAGTAACTCGAGATCGTTTTGGCCTAACCACACTCGGTTATGCACATCGTTTGAAAAAGAAACAGAAAACAGACAACAAAACAAGACACGAGGGTAAAAACAAGGTAAAATAAATAATCAATCAAAACATCCGTGTCCTAACGCCCTTGCTGTGATAAGAGCAAAAGCATGTAATATCCAGCAAATAAATATAAAATAGTATGCATAAAAGAAATAATAGCTCAGTTTGGGTACGACCCTGCGTTGTAAATGTTATGCCAACTTTGTTAGTGCATGTTCTAAAGTTTATCCGTAATGTGATGAAATTTCGTTCGACTTGTATGTCTTATTGGGTGGTTTTAAGGTCAGTTACTGCTCTAAATATTGCGATAGCACAGGTGCAGTGTTATCGAGTAGTGGGGACTCTGGGAGGGGCCGTAGCGGTGACAGTGGTTGTGGGTGGTCTCTCTCGGCCGGGGCCTCTACAGTTCAGCATTGACGCCTGTGCTGGCCTGACTTCCACTGTGAAACAGATCCTAGTATATGTATCCATATTTAATCTTATTTAATCGTTTATGTTTAGCTCATTGTAGCTTTCTTTTTCCTTTGTTCCACTTTCGTTTGTTTGTATTTATCCGTAATTTAGTTCAGTGTTTATGTGATGACTCTTGAGAAAGTCATGGGTTCTTGCTTTCCGGGTCATTATCCTTGTTATGTAGTCCAGTAGTTTGTAAGTATAGTCTTTAATACCTCGTTCCTGTAAAATTTTTTATGGAATAATATGGAATGACAACTGAATGTATTCTTTTTCGTAGATCAAACCTGCCGTAAAGGAGAGCAAAGAATATTTCGCCAAGCAGACGTAAGAATGCTTAAAGTGTGAACTAATTAATGCATATTTAATTGCTGGAATAGCTTGGCTGTTTTAGTGCAATAAAGGACTTGGTCCTTTCACTGATATTGGGCATAGCTTATAAGGTATCTATGGCTTATATATGAGGATTTTTTGACGTGTATATCAATTTTTGTTGTTATTTTTTGTTATTTAGCATTGAAGATATTCAATCTGTGTTTGCAAGGGTAGCCTAATTGTCACATGTTTTATCTCTTCTTTGACGAGCGCACAACCTCCGGATTTATCTAGTCGCAGGAAGAATATGCGTCAAATATTCATTGGCTGAACAATGAACAACCTCCGCAAATCTGGCCAATGAGATTCCTTCAAACCACATCAAGCCCATTTTATCTCGTTACAAAACTTAGCTTGGTGATATCATTTTCTTCGGCAGGAAGATTTAAGCCCGGTTTTCATTAGATCGTAATCTATCGCCAATCATCGGCTATCTCATGGCCGACCATCGCCGATGAATTACGATTTATGAAATCCAAGTTCTTGGGATCATCGGCGACCACCGCCGATCAACTTTCAGAATAAAAAAAATTTCCTTTCCACGGCACATCGGCGATCATTGCCGTTGCTGCAAGTCAACAATTCCATCTGAAAACAGATGCGATGGGATCGCCGATGATTCCCGATGAAATACGATTTAATGAAAACAAGGCTTTAGATTTCGTGGTCTTTTTGTGATATTGTACTTTGGGAAAAGATGTGATTGGCTAAATTAGTGAACGCTGTTAATTTGCTATTTGCTACGAGCAGAAGGACAAATGCAAAACCTTATGCTCACGCGAACAGCTGAAGATTTATGATCAATTGCCAATACATTCTTTGCTAAAAACGTAGGAAATTCAAAATTCTCCCACACGATACTGGATGAAATCAATTTCAATTACTGCATCTTACCCTTCTGCCTGCTCCCCAAAACTTTTACAGCAAAAATACTGCGAACATGTGAGCAACAAAGTTCCAAACTTTTGCATGAAACATTAAATACACGGTTGCCAGTCCTTCTATGATTATTTGAATAATATATGAGATGCAAGGTAATTGTATCAAGTGAATTGAATGCAGTAGTCACTAATTCCTCAGATGACCCGCGTGGAGACGCTAGTGACCAGGGAATCGGTAGAGTCTGCACACAGGCTATTCCTCGGACAGTTGCGCCGGAAAAGCGAGGCTACACTAATGAAAGGGTTTCCAGAAAATTAATAGTATGCGATTAAGGTACTATTTGCATTTTTGTTCCCTAAAAAGACAATTACTTTACGAATGTTGTACAAACAATTGCTATTTTGTGTCTCAGAGTACGATGCCAGCATAGAGCGAACAACACTAGAATAGCATTGTGTTGAGAGCCTATTTGATGCACGGTAGTGCTTCTTTGACTCCAGTTTCTGTACAATGATGCTCTAGTCGATCACCTTCTTTTGTGACGACGTTTTCGTGTTTGAAAACTCCTTAGAAAATTGCGGGTTACTTCTGCTAGCTAATACTGTCGTTCTGCCTCAAATGCATTTCTCGCAAATCTTTCTCAAGCTCTACAGTCTCTAGATTATTTGAATGATGTATACTTTGCCTCAACAATGCAAGCTCTTGTTTCGATTGTTTCGATTTCACTATTTGTTGTAATTGGTCTGACCTCTCAATCTTTAATACCTCCATACAGTCACCTCCAAACACTCCATTTCGATTTACATCAGTTTCATTCTGCTCCTTAACTAACTCCTCCATGGCACAAGTCTGACTAGAATACGTTCTCTGTGTGTTTACGTGCTCCTCCGTAGGCTCGTAGTGCAGCACTTTCTTCTGCATAGAAACGTTATGTATCTGACTGCGTCTGTTTAGGTTCATTTCTGTGCAAGACTCACTTCCAGTGTCGTTTGCGGAGATCTCTGTGTCAGGTCCAGGAATCCTAATATCGTAGGTTTTGTATTGCATTCGACTGCTTACAATATTTTTGTCTCTTTTTATTGTCTTAGCCTCGTTCACGGAAGTCTTGGTTTCCACAGCCTCGCTGCTTTGAGCGGGTTCTTGTCTCAAAGATTGATTTAGAAGATGTTTATTGCTTGGTTTAGGCCTATTTTCGCCTTTATTTATTCCTGTTCCTTTGCTAGTCCTTTTAGAAGGCATAACTTCAACTCTTCTGCTGCTCTGCTCAGTTACCCCAGAACCTTTTGTTTCTTGGCTCTTGTTACTGCACGGAAAATGGGACGTTTTCGTCTCCGTACTTGTCGTAATATTAAAATCCCGCACAAATTTTTGCCTTGTACATACATTGGGAATCTTCTGGATTACACTAAGGTCAATTGGTTTCAGGGTATAGTGGTGCTGAGCAGCGCGGGCGTTCTTTACTTCATTTTGCTTGGTTGTACGAGGAAATTTTCTTGGTTGATGCGTTAAAGAGTTGCCATCAACCTACGAAAAAAAGAGAATCGCACTGTGTTAATAACAGAATCATGTGCTATTATTTTCCCACAACAAATGTGACTGCAGTTCGACAGAAAAAGGTTTGAACGAGAAAGCAAACGAAGGAAGAAAATTTGTTTGCTTTTCTCTTTCTCGAATTTCGTAAATACGAAAAGCTCTATTAAGCCCCCTCTCTATCGAGCCCCCCTTCCCTAATAAGCCCCTTCCCTCTGAGCCGAAATTTTAAATAAGAGCCACTCTCTATTAAGCTCCCCCTGCTTATACCAAGTTCCTGAAAATGCTGAAAATACCAACAGTTTTCCGTATATTTCGCTAGAAAAGCCGGCATGTTAGTTTTGTTACTGGTTTGGATGGAGAATTTGTCGAAGTTATATATCTAACTCTATAAATTGTTTTTGAATCCGCAAAATAGAGGGTAAAAGCAACTAGACTCCTTTTGGGGCATGAGGACGAGGTTGGGGTAAAAGAGCTGAAAAGCTGTCATACACATCTTTGTAATTTGATTTTGTGAATAAGCCTCCTCTTTAATAAGCCCCCTCTTGGGGTGTTCAAAGTTGAATTAGCCCCCTGGGGGCTTAATAGAGCTTTTACAGTAGACTTTTCAGCTATTCTGGAAAAAAATCTGAATCGAACGATACATTGTAGAGTTTTCGAATGTGCACAATAGTGACGGAGCTCTGACGCCACTCATTCATACCTCTTGTATAGACACTTGACGTAAGTCCCTCTAACTTTTGCTTGTTGTTGTTTTTGTTATCACTTCTGTTGTAGTGACAAGTCTGCAGGGTGAGCGAAACAAGAGAATTTTGGAATGAGTCTACCTCTCGTATATAAATGTCGCTCGATCCAGACCCTTTTGTAGAATAGGTAAAAGGTCTACTCTGTTCTTCACACAAAGATGCAACTAAAGCCCCAGATTTTTGAATAGCGCCTTCTGATTGGTCAATCAAACAAATCCAGCCATTTGATTGGTTGAAATTTACACTGGTTTAGATAAAGCTGGTTCAACAATGTCAGTGTGAAGGCAGTATAACCTAGCGCCAAGCACTGCAATCGCATAATACTGCATTCACACTGACACAGTTAAACCAGTTTATCTAAACCAGTTTAAATTTCAACCAATGAAATGATTGGAATTTTTGGATTGACCAATCAGAAGGCCTTATTCGAAAACCTGGTTTAATTTAAACTGGTTTAACTTGCAGTGTGAATGGGGCATCAGCAAAGAAGTCTTGATCGAGTCCGCGACCCTTAGTCATTACGTTTCAATGGTGGGGCTCGATCAAAGCCTGTCCGCTTGGCTTTTCTGGCTGCAGAATCTGAGGATTACACCACAGCGCCACAGCCCGGGGGTTTACTTTACTATGGGGTAAGACAGGGATGTGCGCAAGTTTTGGGTAGTTTTTGGCCTGAAAATTCTGGGATTGGGATATACTTTTACTGGAAAATTTCAGTGATTGGAGTATACTTTCACTTGGAAGTTTCTGGGATTAGGATTCACTGGTATACTCAAAATTCTGGTTATGATTGCTGAATGAAAGTACAACTGGATAATTCTTCTAGCAACACGTGGTCAGTTTCAGGTGAACAGATTTCAAGTATTTTTTGTGTTTAAAAACGTGCGCAAATCAGAACTTCGTTCCAATGACCACTTGGGACAAAAATTGTCGTTCCCAGCCCTCGATCCCTTATCCCATTGACGTCGAATTGTTTTTGTTACTTCTTCAAAATTCTGGGATTGGGTGTCCATATCTGACAAAAATTCTGGGATTGGGTATAAATATCGGACCAAATATCTGGGATTGGATAGTAGGAGAAATCCTTGCGGCGCACACCCCCGAATAAATTTATAGTGAAGTCCATCGCTAACTGGTAATTACTAAAGTTTGAATGGATGAACAAGCGAATTGAATAGTCAGTCTGACTTGATTTAGCAGCGTAAAGCCTCCTCCAACTATGTTTCCTTCCAATTAGGCCCAACCGAAAACGTTTGGTCACTTCGTAACTATTAGATTGGGATTTTTATCGAGCGATTTTCCCGTCAAAAGGAATAATCGTTGGCAAGCGAATAGTTTTAAGCATCTGCAGAATGTTTTATTCTTCGTAGCAAAAAACCCTACGTCCTCATTCGGTCTGAGGTGGTGCCTATTGACGTGTTTCACGCTATTTTTGCACTCTTTGCGGACATATGATGATGTGATAGCACGCATCGAGGTGTTTTTCATTAAACTTGCTCCAGACTTCTTAACTGAGATACCGCAACAAACAACATCTGCTAGGCCACTCATTTTATTAAATGCGGCACTCTTATATGCAAATGACGTCAAACAAGTGTTTTGATGCAAAATTGCGTGAAATAATGTTTTAATCATATTTGAAATTCTGTTTGATAGCGACAGGCTTTGCAAGAATTGAGCAGTTTCTGACAGTGTTTTATGCCGCGTCCCGACAAGAAACGTAGCTTCATGAATTCTGCTGCGTGGTTAGGCTTTGATTGCTCTAAGTTCACGCCAAGGGACGGTGCAAAGTTTATTTTATGACATGGCCGGTGCAAAACGCAACGTAACGGAGCAACTACTTTTTTGAGCTTGTACACAACTGAGTCAACACTTTTTATTACGCAAATATGAACGGGCTTTGAACGGGGCAGGAACTTTCTGTCAGCTCAAGATGGGATGAACTTTTAAATATAAACTACACGTTTTTTTTAAAAAGAAACTGGTTTATGAGAAACTAGTACTAAGAAGGCCAAAATTTTAAGAAACTCTAGTACCATGTCTGAGAAGTACTAAGAAACTTTTCAAAGTTAAAAGCATGGATTTTATAGCGAATAGATTGTTGAACCTTCATTCTTGAGAAATTTTATCTAAAAATTTGTGTTTTCGACATAACAGAACACTGTTTATTCCTTTATGATGTTTTAAATATCAAGAAACATATCTGCCGCAGTTTTAGCGACCACATTGCTAATTCTGCATTCAGAAAAATAAGAAACCTATTAAGAAACTTTTAGTACTAAAATCGACAGAATTTCATGTGAAATTAAGAAACTTTTTGTTCTATGGCCTGATCCTAGTTTCTTATAAAAAAACGTGTAACTCACCTTGAAGACAAAATTGTGAATCATGCTAGTTGGGACATGCATGTAAAGGTGTGTATAAATGACGCCAGATTTCATTGTTAGTTTCTTGCAAGGAGGATTCACCTGTCATTGACAAGGATTCCAATGGAGATGAAGTGCCTTTCTTACGGTCTTTGGCTAATTCATCGGTGGTACTATGGTACTATACAGCATCTGTTGTTCATGAATACGGGGCAGATGCATTTTTTAAGGAAAAGGTGACTGGGCAGCTGTGTTTTTGCAATGATTTCCCACGGGGCAAGCAGATTTTTTTGCAACAATGTTTCTTCTCCACTGGCCATGTAATATGATTAATTTTGCGCTGTCCCTAAGTAAATCCTCGACTAAATGCAGGAAGAAAGACCCCTTTTTCATTCACCGATAAAGCCAAAACATGTTTAGGCGTTTGAAAATCGTAGTTTCAAGAGCACTGGGAGGATCTGAATGAATCACATTTTGCATGATAGCAGAAATACTTCAATATTTTGTGATTTTCCTTACATTTTCATGGGCAAAGAAAACATAAATAAATTCAAATTCTCGAAAATTTGTTTCCCGCAAGATTGCTGAAAACAGGGCCAAAACACTCGTCAAATCGTTAGGAATATAAGAGCCTCTGGGATGGAGAGTGCATTTGAGTGTCAAACGAAGTGAGAGACGCCGACTCTCTGCAGCTCTCGGGAAGTTCAAACTGAAAATGCAGGGAAGCAAGGGAAGCAATATTTTTTTGACGTCTTTAGTTCTGACGTCTGTTCTTTCCGGAGAGAAATCATTGGCGGTAGCGAGCGGTAGCCTGCAGTGCGACCTCTACGGGGGAGGAACTACTTCCCGCAGAGGTCGCACTGCAGAGCAGGCAGCTGAAGGCTACGTTAAACTAGGCGGATTTTTCTGCGCGCAGCGGAGCGGTACGGAAAAAAGGCGCCAAAACGCACATAACGATACCATTGTTAGACATAAAGGATGCAAATACAACCGCCGCTCCGCTGAGCGCGGAAAAATCCACCTAATCTCAAATCCACCTATAGTGGAAACCGGCTTGAATTGAAGAGACGATGTGGTTTACTAACACAAATGAATACAGACGTGAAAAACATTTATAAGCATTGTTCTTGCTAGATATAACAATACATGGAACAAAACCACAAGACAATAGATTGTTCTCAAGATAATGTCAACAATAGGAAGCCATCCAAACAAATCTGCAGCTTCAACAGGTATATTTACCGGAAAAATGCTATGGGAAAACTCTTTGACAAAGTTCAATGCACTTTTGTGGGATGGAATGAATTTGAAAGGAATGGGATGAGACAAGGGACAGCGTAATTGAATGCAATGCACGGCCATGACAGACATGATCGAGGTGAGGCAGACTTCAAACCAAGTGCTTCAGTTTTGCATCAAGAGAATCACGGCATTTGAATAACAATATCGTACAACATTTTACGAATTTTTATTCATCCACGAAAACAAACAGCTGATTCTTGTATTTAGCCGGACAAATGGACTTTGAACGTTTTTTACTGTGGCTAAAGAAAGATTTTGTAAACCACATGTTCACTGCCAGCCTACGCACGTAGCTAACATCTGCTGCGGGCTTAAAATCAGTCGGATTTTATTCCTCGAGTCGTAAACAACTCTGAGCGCTCAATTTGGCATATATATAGGAAAATAGCACAAGAAAGGAGATCAGTGTCATTAGGAGTTGCAAAGACAGGGAGAAAAGTTGCTGGATTTATTGATAAAGATCAGTGAAGTTTATTTACATTTTCCGCAGTAATTTGATCCAAGAATTGCTGCAGGGAAAGAACAATTTTCATTGGAGACCCACACCGACAGTTCTTAATAATTTTCGAGTATTATCCAGGGCCAACAAGACTAATTCAAGCGATTTGATTCGATAACGAAAGACAAAGATATAAATATGTTTGATAGCGCAAGCGAAAGAGTACGACATAGAAATGGAGTACGACATGCAATTTCATTGCCTAATATTCTTTTTGGTGTTGAAGAAGAAGAAATCGAGAAACTCGTTGAAGATGACGATGAACCAGCAGCGTTGCAAACTGATACTAGGCCTAAAGAAAACGTCAAGAAAGAGAAGAAAAAATGGTATAATAAGCTCCCAAGTCCTGGAAATTTAATTTCACCTCTGCGAAGATCTTTTATCAAATTGAAGCGAAAATATGACCATTATGATTGCACAGATTTCAATTCAAATATCGAGGAAACTCAAGACCCTCAAGACTCTGAAATTGCTGGGGGAAGATTTTCAAACGATTTGGACATGAAATATTCGACTTCAGTTTCGATGGAAAATTTTTTCAACCCACAAAGCGCGGTAAAAGAACCTGCTAAAGAGAAGAACATCGAGATTCTAGAAAGTCATATGACAGTTGGAGAACATTTTGGGGAGGCGCGTGCCTTAGCTCATAGAAGAGTAAAAGTTACTGACATTCTCAGTGGGCGTTACAGAAAGTTTTGAATACTTTCCCAGTGAAATTTCATAATTCCAATGACGGTGACTTTCAATATTTGAATAAGGCCCAGTCATGTGAAATATGTCATTGCTCAAGAAATTTGAAAAGTTCACATATGCGTCGTAAACAATTCCTTTCATGGGCATACAATCTTTTGTTCCTTGTTTCCAAAGCAAAATATTTTCCGAACAATAGATAGTGAGTAAGTCATATTGACGATGATTTTGCTAGGAAGATATCAGAAATGAGAATTTTTCCGTGATCAAGAGTGGCATTGAAACATAGCAGGAACACACCTATGGATTTTCATTGAAACCGTGTTCATTTGTCATACAGCAAGCCATTCACAAATTTTAGAAAGACCCACACGGAGATGAAGCAAATGCTGACGAAATGAACAATGCAGGTTTTCGTCAGCAATGAGTAATGACTTTCAATTTCGAAACGTTGCCTGGGGCATGATTCTTCCATTCGAACAGGATCTTCGTTGCTTTCATTTATCATATGAATAAACTGATTTATTTGTTTAAAAAAAACTTGAAAACTTCGTTGCAGAGGTTACATATAAATGTGTTCTTTTTTGTCGATTAACCAAATTTTGAAATTGTTCCAAGGGCTTCGAAATTCGATGTTCAGTCAGAATACACCCTCCAAATTTATGGACAGATATCACAGTTTTTGAATAAATACAACGCAGACACAAAACGTGTGAAAAGTTTATTTTGTTCTTATTTAGCAACTGTTAATTTATTGCAAGATTTTTTACCTAATGTACAGCCTTATCGTTCTGTTGTTTGAGTTGTTTGTGATGTGTTTACATTGTAAGTAGAGAACGTTGGTTAATACATAGTTACTATGGTTAAAATTTGCTTAATTAAGGTTTTAGTGGTTGGTTGGTTAGAGACGAAATCTTTTATCATAGACTCTCTCGGTTGAAAGCGAGTTTACTTTTTTCAATTTTGACACACTAGAAATGATGTATACTGCTGCGCTTGAAGACCAAGCGGTTTCTTCTCTGTCGCATGCGATCGCTTCACGGCAGATACAGTATTTCTCCTAGATACCAGAAGCTCAAAAGAATAATAAGAAACAATTTCAGGTTTGATTTGTTTCTTATCAAATGAGGTAAACTTAACAAATTAGGGTAGAGTTCCTTCGTACAAAAATCATGTGCCATTGATTAACGCATGAGCTCGATGATTCTGATTTCTGACACGAAACATATTAAAGACTTTTATTTGTAAATTTTCCCTTTAAAAAATGGTACAATTGTTCAAGGAAGGTATTTTTGCTGAGTTTCCATTACATACAAAATTAGTGCTTGGTTTCTGAATAAGAAATAAGATTTTATGCAGATCTAAATCGTTTCCTTTAAAATGGGTATTACTTTGAAAATCAGGGTCTGTGCAGACTCTGGTCTGTGAGTCTCAAGTCTGCTTTTCTTATTGGCGGCACGGCTGTATTCAGACAAGAATTGTTCCGTGTGTCGCCAGAAGGCTCCCTTCATTTTAGAGCTATCGGATGAATATTACTCAAAAGAGTCGATCAAGAGGGTCTTAAAGCGTCACAAAGTTCCAGAAAGAAACCTTTTTCTTTTTATGTTATTATTCTAATTTCTTAGGCTTTGGTACCTAGTGTAGCCAGCCCTCAAGTTGCATGAATGTCGTATGAAGGTCTGTTGTGTGAGACAGTTATGAGACATCTTTGAATGATCAAAACGTAAAGGTTTCGAAATCTTATGACAAATTTCCTTGGCTTTACGTATCACAACAAAGCCGACCCTCCAGTCACACACTTTAAACGGAGACGTTGTTTTTTACTCATCCTGAGCGCAGAATAGAGATCCTGTGCGCAAAGGCAATAAGTTAGGTGTGTGGGCAGATATGAATCTTAACTTTCGGCTGCGGATTTCCACGAAATAAATGGGAGTGTATTAATACGACATTGTGGTATCTTTAAAATAATCATGGTTTGGGCCACATGTCTTGCTTTGCTGTTGATCAATCGCCTTAAAGGATTACCATTTGTTGCAGTCTTTGTAACTCCTGATTTGATCTTCTTTCCTGCGACTTATTAAACTGATTAAAAAACGGATTTGTATTGGCAGGAATTTCATTTTACAAAGTTGTATTTCATTTTTCAGATTTCTGTTATTGAGATAGGTGAAATTCCTTGCGAGTAAAGCCGCAGTTTTGATACTCTTGACTGTTTATCAATTGCGGCCGGTTTTTTATCGTTGCATTCGGTTTGGGTTATGTTTACGGTTTTGAAAATGACAGGGAGCCAGGCGCGGATTTAGTGGGGGGCCGGGGGGGCCATGGCCCCCCCAAATTGTAAGAGTTCTCGTAAAAACCATTGTCTTTTACAGATAAAAGAATATGTTTTAAACCTTTACCTCCAAAAGCAACCCACAAATAACTATAGCACAGCTGCACGATAATTCGGCTAACGACAAATCGGTGATTCAGGATCTTCCAGTCAACTTTGCTGTTGAAGTTTATTTTATGATAAATTTCGTTCTGATAAAGACTTTTGATAAAGATTCGTGTCTTCTGTTGTGACAGTTATAAAATGTTGATAAGTCACTTTAATATCACTGGAGGGAGAACGCACTTTTGAATACAAGTGAAGCTTCTAGAAGGTGACTAAGCGAAGAGAATTTTGACTGCTTACTCCGATGAGGGAACATACCATGGGAAATTTCACGGGATTTTCACGTAACTTTGAAATGTATTTGAATCGTGGATTTGAGAACAACTTCATTTTTTTACGCAGAATTTTCATTTCCATGGTGGTGGAGCTTATTTCCGATACCAATTCCCGAACCGGTGCTTATGATAAACATTTTTTTTATGGTGTCTTACTTTCCTAACTGATCGCCCATTACGTTTTGGACAAAAATTCCAGTTTGTATGTCAGGAGGAATGAAGATTAAGTGATAAGCTTAATGATCTAAAATGAAGTAAAAGGGGCGTTTCCCACGTTTTCCGAGAGTCTGAAGGGCGTGGCCCCAAACTCTGGTATCAAATGCTTTCATATTCCTCACTACCTTAAGAAACGAGTTATAAATTCTTGCAGGGAGGATGGAAAATAATTACGAATATAGTATTTGGTGGAATTTCAGTAACCCTTTTCTGATTTGCCTGGCTTTTTTGTGCCCCTCCAACGCCTCCAACACTGTAGAAAATCTTTCCACCCCCACTCCGGTACATTCATGTGTGATAACAGCGTCACCCCTTCACAAATGTGCCTTGATATTGTCTCCTCTCTCTTTAAGAGGGAAAGATTTTGGTACCCCCACCCAGATGTCTTCCACTTCCTCCCCAGAACGAAATAGTGACCAGCCACTAAATCAAATTGTTTTGAGCTGAAAGCAAGTGAAGAAGAATGACTTTAAATCAGCTCTGGCCAAAAATCCAACGGAAGAGCCAGCAAGCATAATAGCTCTACTTAGCCCCCCTACCCTTTCTAATAAGCCCTCCCATATGAACTGAAATAAAAAACCCTCTTATCTTTGAAGCCCTTCCTCCCCCCACTCAGATAAAATATCAAATCCCAGAAATGACCAAAGATTGTCCATTTGTCATTTGTCAGAACAATGTTGTTTCGTGGCAAAAAAATCGGGATGACAGGTCTATCCGCGACTCTACTGGAAATGGTTAGAAATGGGGATTATGAAGAAATGGCCTAAGTGCTCCAAGGACTTTTGGCAGGCATTGCAGGTTAATTTTGAAATCTGATTAATCGTGTCTACTACATTCACAGGAAAAAGAACATTAAAAAAGTAAACGAAAATTTCACTGACCTCTTTATTTTCCTCTTTCATGCCTGAAATCGTTATTATTTTCGCCTGGAATAGAGAGAAAGAGTGAATGTAAGAAAGCAGAAGATACAGAGGCTGGAACTAAATCTGTGGACTTCTCTTGGAATGAACAACACTGGTGGAAACCTATCATGGGGGAATTTACCACTGGAAGTGCTGTTTATCAGATACACGTTTATCTTATAAGAAACTGGTTTATAAGAAACTAGAACTAAGGTGGCCAAAATTCTAAGAAACTCTGGTACTATGTCTGGGGTGTCTTGGAAGTACCAACAAACTTTTCAAAGTTAAAAGCATGGATATTATAGCAAATAGATCGTTGAACCTTTATTCTTGAGCAATATTATCTAGTAAACATTTGTGTTTTCGACATAACAGAACACCGTTATTTTAAATGTCAAGAATTGTATCTGCTGCAGTGTTAGCGACCACATTGATAATTCTGCATTCAAAAATGAGGAACCAATTAAGAAACTTTTAGTACTAAAATGGACAAAATTTCATGTGAAATAAAGAAACTTTTAGTACTATGGCCTGATCCAAGTTTCTTGTAAAAAAAACTTGTAAGTCGGCGTTCTAGATAAATGCAAATGTAACATGCTCCTGAACAGCATCCTAAACAATTTATGGCAAGTTCTTTAGTTCTTAACCCCTAGTAATCTTGTGTAATGGATAAAACGATTCTTAGTTTGCGGCTGAATGTTGCAATCTATTTCTCTGAATAATATTATCGTTTCACTAATTCCGATGCATCATTTCGAAAGATTGTGCCGAAAACGTCTTTGCCCAACTCAGGACTCGGTATTGTTGCCAATGAAAATGATTAACCATAGGTTGTTACACAGCAGTTGTGCTGTATTGCCCATTTTGTTCTTTTGCGGAGGATGAAATTTGCTTGCTACGGAGGAGCTACCGTGAAACTTCAAACCTCCTCCGCAGAGACATGAATTTTCCTCAGCAGCAACTTTTCCTTTTCTCTCGATTTCTCCTTCGCAGTAGTAAAGTCTGCGCGCAGGCTAGATCTGCACTGAAACGGAACAGCGGTATCTAAGTCTTAAGTTACACGATATTGGATTGCTTTCGGAGTGGAGCAGAGCGGAGTGATTTTCACTACGTAGTGGTATTTGGGGTAGCAGTTACACTAGATCGCTACTCATGCTCTTACGCCATATTCCTCCGCAGTTCTGGTCAACATTGCAGGGTATTTTTGCAGTCTGCCGCCACATTCTATCGTTTGCTAATCTGAAATTTCATTATTTTGAAGCGGAGTATATCGGATTCGTGCGATTACACTACAACGCCTCGCTACGGAGTGACTCCGGAGAGATCTTCGTATCACCTCCAGAGCGGAATGATTTTCACTCCGCAAATCGGGGCGTTTTGTATCGGATTGGTGCGGAGGAGTGTAACTCAAACCCTATCCAATACGAAAGTCACACCGCTCCGATAGCAATCCGGTATAGTGTAACTTGGGCTAAACTACCCATGAATTAACCTAGTACTACATACATTTTCCCATTGAAATTGCTCACTCCATGATAATGGATAAAGCCTTTCTTTTTTCTTCCTGCATTTTACATCGTATTCATCTTCGTCATCATCATCATCATCACCGTGTACACTTGGTTCTGGCTCAATTTTAGGCTCTTTAGTTTCGCCATTTTGCCCCACTCTGATTTTGCCAGGGTATTTCAATAATCGCCCAACTCTGTCACCAACTTGAACGTCAATCAAATAGCATGTGTTTAATTCTTCTCCTGTGGAAATAATGAATCATATCTTTCTTCCGCAATATATGATACTTGAAACTAATCTTACTTTTTCTTCAGATTGAAATTAGTTATATCGGAAAGCAAGTGAAACATTTTGCTGAAACAAAACTTCAAACGCAAACAATCCTGTTGGTCGCTCTTCTTGCTTAAAAACTCGATCATGTCACGACATCAAAGATTAAATATAAAAATGAGAAAACTCTTAACTTTTGATTTATCGATGTGAATCAAGTTATCAAAATTTCTCAGCAATACAACAGCAAAGCACCAAGAGCCCCTTCCAAGCGATTCGATGCCTGGAAAGGGAATGCCATGTAGACCAGCTGTCAGGGGTGGATCCAGCCCGAAGTTGAAGGAAGGGCAACATGTAGAGAATACAGCAAAGTGTAACCAAGGTAAAGCGCACCGGGCGAAAAATTGTTGGACTCCTAATTGAGAAAATTAATTGGTATTCCTATTAGATAACGTCTTAATTTGTATGTTTGCCCCATATTCAGATCGAAAACTACCACAGGTGACGCTTTTGATCAGACAAAAGTGTCGGGGAGATCTTGTATAAAAGGAACATTTGGCACCATAGAAATATGACAGGATTTTAGGCAAAAGCTAATGCATCTAGGAACATATTATTACCATTCGAAGAACGGCTTACAATATTTCAGGTGCTATATACTTGTTTTTCAGCGAATATTTCTTGTTTCATAAGTTTAAATGAAAATTCGCATTAAGATTTACTCATCCAAAATCGAAAGGTGGCCCAGAATTTGTCATATCAGTCTGTTTGGATTGCCTTGTTCCGTTGTCAGATGAAGATGTTGAAAATGGCCGGAAGTGTTTTCGTCCAAATTCATCAAAATTCTAAACTCCTGAAAATTCTGTTGTTGAATGTACGAAGTGAGGGGAAGTGACCCAAAAAAAAACTTCACGAGCTAGATGAAATCAAATGTTTAGAAGACAAACAAGGTATCGGTATGTAGCTGACAGGCTCCACTATCTTTTGGCATGTTGCTTGGTCAGTTTAAAATATGCGTACTGGATGAAAAAAAAAACCGAAAAAAACAGTTTCAAAAATACGAAAATTCATTTACTTATCGGACCATTCCCTCACCTTCCAGTCCATTTTTGGAAAACGTGAAAAAGCTGAATTCAAAATTTGCTTTAGAGCATGAAATCTGACTGAGCAACAGAGGTCAATCGTTTTGCAAACAAGAAATTTCCCCAGACTACTTCTTATCCATCGTTGTGTCAAGGTTTCATAAAATGTTCATCGGAAAATGATGGCGATTATTTCACTCTAAATGGGGAATCCTGGATTCGAAATTTTCATTGAATCTGGCCGATCTGTTTTTTTCGGATGGTAGTTATTGCTTAAAATGACCATGCAGCGTCTCAAAAGATAGCTAAGCCTTTCAACTAAACTGTGATAGTAACTATTTGGCAATGGCTTTTGATTTCAGGGAGCTAGTTATGATCTAGCTCTCTAGTTTTTTAAGTATTATTTGGGTCACCCGGTATCCGTTTAAAAGCTGGTTCAAGCGCATAGTATAGTTCTGAAATAAGCATTTCCATACCTTTATTACAAAGGAATGCGTCAAGAACACCACCATTTTCACCAGAATAAAAGTCTATCAGTTTTGGAGTTGCACTTCGGATACCATTGAAACCATTCCAATCAGAGGTGTATGCTCCATACTTAACCTTATTGAGAAGTTCTTTCACACAGCGATTTGTGTATGATTTTCCAACGGGAGTTCTAGCTCTTCCTTCAGATAAGTTTGATTTACTTGGCAATCTGCTAACTGCTGATTTTGTTTTTGTAGATTTTATCTCGGCGTTTGATTTAGGAGGGGCAAATGACTTATTAGCTGTGAACGGATGTTCTTTAGGAAGGGAGGCAGAGGTTGCAGTTTGTTTGCCAAAGCCTGCAATACAATTTTTTGAAAGTTACAACAAACTGTGTATCTCAGGGGAAGAAAGCTGTGTTCTGCATCTTCTATGTATTTGAGAGAAGAGTTTCAAGCAAAGTTATGTCTAGCATAGCTGTCTTTTTTGTTCAGTAGTAGTTTTTTACCACTTCTGTTCAAAGCCATAAAATCTGTTAGGACAGACCCAGCCTACAATACAATCTAGCTTCTGGTTCAACGAATTCTAATATCAAAATTCCTGAATCTAAAACGTTATGTCAAAGAAGAAATGCACTGAGTACAAATTCAACTTCTTAATAACATGGAAATTTCATCAGAATTCTCTTTTAAAAATTGTAATTAATTTCTATAGTATTTGATTCTTGCAAAATTTTTGTGATGTCAAAGTACTGTATGAAAGGACCACATTGAAATTTTTCAGGAATCCAATATTCCTAGTAATTGGTTATAAATCCTTCTAAATTCTTGAAGATTCTTTTGCATTTTCTGCGATGAAATTTTACAAACTGGTACAATCATTCTTTTAGTGTTTATGATAAGTAACACAATAAATCTTGAGCACAAGAAAACACCTGGGGGTCAGAAGAACATGTATGGAACAAATTAAATCATTTCATATCTACCAGCAATCCTGTTTCTTCTCTCTGCAAATAATATTGGTGGTGCTGAACTGTGTCTTTGAGCAGGGACCCTCCTGAAGGAAGACATTTTTCAAAATCATGCAAGAAAGGAATGCTTCTTGTGATGAAAGACAACTTAATCAGTCGATCAATCAGTCAGTAAGTCAGTCAATGGGTCAACAGCTGTGAATTTTCTGTGAATCCTATGCTACAAAATTTGCCTTTAGTTAATTGCAAAAAGCTGGGTAAGTTGATCATCATGCACTATTATATGTAATGAATCACATAGTTATCAAAGCATCTAGCAAATAAATCTTTATTTTGTCAGGTGATACGCACCTTCTCATAATTGATCAATTGAGCTTTTGGGATTAATTGTTTTGCAATGTCAGGATTGAAGACCAAACTGGAAAGTTTGTATAGTGCATGAAATATCTTGCACATATGCAATTTTCAATCTATGCCATGCAGCTGGCAATAAACAAGAGATCGGATATCTAAATTCAGTGTTCTCAACTATGAAACTCTTGCACAGCCTTACTAAGGCCATTACAAAGTCTGGAAAGAAGTGCTTTTTTGGATTATTTATAGTTCTGTTGATATCTTTCCCAGAAGAAGTTTCATATTCTACATAGTCTGTCCCCCTGTCCTCTACCCAGGGGTGCCAAGAGCTTTTGGAGGCCCAGGGAAAACACTGCAAGATGAGTTCTCCTGCAAGCAAAGTGAGCATAAAATTTTTTTGTTCATGCTCTTTAGATTGGCTTACGATGCATTTCAGAGCATTTCCTGGACATGAATTGTTCAAAATCTTCTACTATGAGGCCCCAGACTGCGAGGCCCTAGGACAAATTCTGCTCCTGCCCCCCTATTGGTGGCCCTTCCTCTACCACATAATGTTATAATGTCATATTACCATGAAGATATAATGCAAAATAACAAAAATTAACAAGATGACACATACCTTGGAGATTTGCCTAAAATCATACTACTTCTTTCTCGTCTGATACTCTGCAAAGTTTCCTTAGCAATGGAGAAGACATCATTCTAGAAATACACATTAAGAAAATAAGATAGACAGGAAATGTAACCAGCATTGACTTGCCTGCGATCATTGTCAGGCCAAGGGCAGTGGCAAGTACAAAACTGACGGATTTGTGTATTTTTGTGTATTTATTCAAGATGTTGTTTATCATCTGATTTTCTCTCATTCTGTACAAACCCATGCTACGTTCTTTTCTAAAGAAATGATCTTTTTCATTTGCAATTCTGCCGATTAGATTAGTGCCAAAAAACAGGTAATTGCTTGAAAATACAAATAAATTGGTTGCTATTCAACTGTTATTGTTTGTTGTTTTCTATTCTTGCTACTTTTGTTTTGTATTGTGGTTGTTGATGTGACCGCTTTATGAGCTTTACGGCTGAGAAAACAGTGTTGCCAGAACATAATACAGTACCTTACGATGCTTCTCATCAATGTCATTCGAAGCAGCATTTAACGTATCAACAGCTGATGTACAACGAGTTACCATGTTGATTATCTTGAAGTGAGCAAGGTACTGACAGCAGCACAGGGCAATGAGGTGTAAGCTTGGGCCTGTGACAGAGGGAGAGAGTTCAGGCCAGTTTCTAGAGGTCAGTCGAACTTGAACACATCGCAGCAACCAAAAGCATGTTATCCCACCATGTTCGGGTTTCCTCTTTTCTGAAATCATCAGCCATCACCAGTGTCCTTTCTGTAGCGATTTTGGTTGGTTTCCACCATAGAGTTTCCAAGGGCACAGAGTTTGCAAGCAAGCCACCCTGTGCTCTTTGTTCCTGGTAGCACAGGCAACCCAACCCACACAACCCAATTACATCAATTCAATTCAATTTCAATAATAATAACTATGAAAACAGTTTTCTAAAATCATGAGCAGCACGGACCCAACTATCTTACATGCTCTAGCCAAATTCATTATTGATGCCAACAGGTTCATACGAACTTCCTCTGCAGCCAAATGACTGGATGTTCCAACGCCAAGACGTAGTTTTTTTCTTCCTTTCTTACTATAGTTCGTTCCGTTCCCATTGTTTGTTGTTTTTCCTATTGTTCTGTTTACCCACCTTTTGTAATATTTTAATCTGCTGCCATACCTTAAATATATATCAGGTAGTGCATTTTAGCAGTTGATGATGATGATGATAACATTGCTATGGCTACACTAAGCAGAATTTGTGCTTTAGAAAAACTCTGCTCAAGGTACGATTATTTTTGTTCTTGAATGTTTTATTAGCCTGCGCGCAGCCTCAACACTTCTCCGCGAAATGTTTTATCTACGCTAAACAGGTAGCGGTATATCAGGAGCGTCGTTACATCGTTGTTGTTGTTCCCTTCGCGGCAGAACATAAGACAAGGAAGCAAACGAGATGAGGGGCATTTCACTCCCAAAAATCTCAAACACAATTGGCAAAAATCCTTTTGCTTTCAAATCGCTCCAAGAAAAATCCATCAAGAATCCGTAAAAATCCCTATGTTCTGAAAAAATCTCGTTTGCATCTCCGAATGAGTTAAATGCCCCTCGGAAGCAAAAAGGCACAAAGGGCGCGGTCCCCATCCCTAACATTTTTCCAAGGGCAACCCCCGAACCCCAATTTCGTTCGCGTTTTGAAGTATTTTTGTCGCAAGCATTTGCTTTACTCCCATATTTGCCTGGAGCAAGGCGCTTGGCAGTTTCCTGCGTTCTTTTACTACAAGATAACCGGAGGCCTTAGAGTTAGTCGAAGAAATTAAGCTTATATACAATGACGAACTCTTGATATAATCACTAATCCATTACATTCGACTTCCAAATACATGTGCTTCTATCCCAATTGTTCCTAGCGTATGCGCTTCTCAATTTGTTAGTGTTGCGTGAGTTTGATTTCGTTCATATTCGTGAGTGTGCGTTTTGCTTGAAGTTCTTCCTGTTGTCATACCTCGTCTGTTTTGCATCTGATATGTTGTGCGTCTCTCTTATGTTGACAAGCAATGAGCTTTTATCTACCCATGTGACGAAGGGCCACAGGGTGCTCACAAGCGAATGCGAGGCGTCCAAAAATAAAAATGCAAAATACATCATCTTCCCCCCATGATTGACCAGGGTCAATCATTGATTCCTATTTACAGCGAAAAAATATTACAATCAATAAAATCACTTAAAGTTCTCGAATGTTCTCTATCACGTCTTCATCCCTCACAGTCGTAATTGATACTTCGTTTGAAAGTTCTTGTCGCTTTTCCACCTCGTTTTGAGGACATCGTACTTCGAGTGGATAAAGTTTTTGGATCGGGCGTTTAACGCGTAGTTTTTTGCCCGATTTGTCAAAAGTCAAAACTTCTGCTGCACGTACTATTCCCTCTGCTCCTTGGAAGAGGCGAGTTATTTTTCCTAGAACCCAACGTTGCCTAGGAATAAGGTCCTTGTGAATTGTGACAATGTCACCGACTTCTGGAACTCGTTTTATGATGTTGTTTTGTTTGTTCTCATGTTCTCGAAGTGAGGGTAAATATTCGTTCTTCCATCTACTAAAAAATCGAGACAATAATGTTTTCAAATATTTCGCTCGTTTCGTTAAACTTTCGTAGTTCGAATCGTCGATCCTTTGCGTAAATGAAGGTCTATCCAATAATCTTCGTCCCGAAACCAGACACGAGGGCGTAATAGGAGGTTCTGTGATATCATTGTATAGAAATGTCAATGGTCTTGAATTTAGAACTCCTTCCGTCTCTAACAATACCGTTTCTAATTCCTCGTACGTCAAATGCGCGTTACCGAGAGTTTTTCGCAAACATCGTTTCGTCAACTTAACCATCGACTCAAAGAAGCCACCCCACCAGCTAGCAGTGGGTATATTGAATGACCAAACAATCCCGAGACTATTTACAAATGTACAAACGTTTCTATCCAAAAAGGTCTTGCCATTGTCCGATACGATTCTTGACGGTAAGCCTCTTCGACCGATAAAACGTGTAAAGGCGCGAATAAATGAGTTTGCGTGTAAGTCTGGTACTAATTCGAGATGTAAAGCTCGAGTGCTTGCACACGTAAATAAGGCAATATAACATTTATACATTTCTCCAGTTTTCGAATAAACATCCTTTACAAACAATGGTCCAGCGAAATCAATACCGATGTTCGAAAATGCGGTATCTTCCGACACTCTAAACTTGGGTAACGGTGGCGATAAAGGTGTATCGTAGGGTTTTCCCATGATACGCTTACATGTAACGCATTTTGACACGAGAGTTTTGACTACCTGTCGACCTTTGCAAATCCAATATTCAGATCGAACCTGCATTAACGTTTCCCTAACTCCGTTGTGTTTCACTACGCTGTGACTTTTGTAAACGACTAAGTGCGTGAAATGATGTCGTTTTGGAAGTAAAACCGGATATTTGGTTTCATATGGTAAGGGGGCTTCATCAATCCTTCCTTTAACTCGAATCACTCCCTTTTCGTCAGTAAAAACACGTAATACTTTCTTAGTTTCTTCGAATTTGTTGTCGTTAACGAAGGCCTTTTGTGCCTCTTTGTGCCAATATGTTTTTGCTTCTGAAATATCCTGAGATGAAATCAATTCTTGTGAATCCTCAGTCGAAACTTTTCTCTTCAGACGATTTACGAACCTTAAAACGAGTGCGGTAATTCGAATTAGCTTGTCGAAACTGCTGAATTTTTCGCACGAAATAATAGCATTCAAATTCTGAATAGGCAAGTTGGTTGTCATAAGCGTGTTAGAGTTTTCATGAACAATCGAACGTTCAATGTTTTCTTCGCTAGGTTGAGTGCCTTCAAATTTTGGCCAAAATTCCTCCTCTTGGCACAGAAACTCTGGACCTTCCCACCATAACTTTTTCGCAACGATTTTTGAAAAGGAAACTCCACGAGAAGTCAAATCCGCTGGATTGTGTGCTGAAGGGCAATACCCCCAGCTCTCGTTCGCAACTAAATTTCGGATTTGAACCAAGCGATTTTGAACAAACTGTTTTTGAATTTTGTTCTCATTTAAAAGCCAATACAAAACGATTTGTGAATCACACCAGCAGTGAATGGATTCGATTTTACAGCATTCTCTTAAGTTATTTTTAACTGAAGTAATTAATCTTGCAAGAATTAATGATGCCATTAACTCTAAACGCGGCATTGTTTCGTTTTTCAATGGGCTTATTCGAGTTTTTGCGGATACCAATTTAGTAACGATTCCTTTGTCAGTTTTAATCCTCAAGTAAACCACTGCACCATAGGCAGTTTGGCTTGCGTCAGAGAACCCATGGATTTGAATGGAGCGAATTTCATCACTCGAAAGATCTCCTAGAAACGATCTGTCTATTTCTACGTTGAAACCTTGCGGGATGTCATCTACAATATTGTGCCATCTTTGACAGAATTCATCTGGTAAACAGGCGTCCCAATTCACTTTCAATCTACAAACGTCTTGAAACAACCGCTTCAACGGAACGAGGAGCGGTGATAACAAACCAAGCGGATCATAAATCCGCGCGATCGAACTGAGAATCAAACGTTTCGTAATTTTCTCTTGCGCAGCGGTTTCGTGAAAAGAAGCAAGATCGAACTTTAACTTGTCAGTTTTAGCATTCCATGTCATTCCTAAAACTTTAATTTCGTCTTCTTTTTGAACAGCGTGAGAAATATTTCGATTTTCTGTTTGGGTGAGAATGTTTTGATTCTCTTTGGCTTTTGAATGATCATTTGAAATGCGTGCATTTTCTGCATCTTCGATGCGCTCTCGTAATTTTTTGTCGTTACTGTTAAACTTGCGCATATTCCAACCTGCTTCGGAAAATCGTTGTTTCAGTTTTTCGTAAAAGGCGAAACTTTCATCTTCTGAGGCAAAAGAAGACGCAAAGTCGTCGACATAAAGAGAACTAATCACCTTACGTACAAATTCGGGATCACTTTCCTCGTAATTTTCGAGATGGTGTCGTATCGTCGAATTTAAAATAAACGGCGAACAAGAGAGGCCAAATGCTAGTCTGGCAAAGCGTAGCTTTACAATTTTTGGATTCTCGGGGTCAGATTCGTCTATCCAAAGAAATCTTAACAGGTCTCTTTGACTTGGATCAATCGAAATCTGCAAGAAAGCCTTTTCCAAATCTCCGATAAGAGCGATTTTGTGCACTCTGAATTTTAATAACACATCGAAAATCAGAGGGGCAAGATTTGGGCCTGGGTGTAAACAATCATTTAAACTAACTTCTCCTTGGACCTTTGAACTTGCATCGTACACAATTCTAAGTTTCGTTGTTTGTCTTTCTTGTTTTACAACACCAATATGCGGAATATAATGCGTCATGCCTGGCTTTAGAATTTCCTCATTTTCAATAACTCTTTCGATAATTCCTGACTTTAATTGATCCTTGATTACAGAATTGTACTGATCAAATACTTCAGGTTTCAACTTTAAACGATCTAACTGCGAATTAAGTCGACTTTTTGCTACGCTGTAATTATCAGGAACGATCGGATGATCATCTTTTAGAGGCAAGGAAATTTCATATCGTTTACCATCGAATTTGATTTTGTCTTGCATGAGATTTTGAGACTCGAAATCGTCCAGGTTTTCGTTGGGTTTTACACCGAAACTTTCGTTATTCCAGAATCTCTTAATTTCGTCTTCTAAATCGTTTTTCCTTTCTGCTAAAATCGTGTCAGTTTTTAAGACATGAGCAACTGTAATATTTGCTGAACATTCGTTCTGTGAAGGAATTTGTAGCGGGCCACTCAACACATAGCCAAAGCGTGTTGACATTGCAACGGGGCTCATGGGGTGTTCCCCCCGTATCACTTGATCGAGCATAAAAAGGTGCACAAAGTCTGCACCAATCAAAATATCGATTTCTAAATCCTGAGAACCGTCCCCGCTGTCCGCTAGCGGCAAGTTGCGGAGGTGAGAATAATTCGCTTGTGCGAAATCTATGGCCTGATGAGAAAGCGGACTACAAATCAAATCCACTACAAAAGCATTGATGTAAACAGTTAAGTTATCGGCACAATGTACGGCTAGTTGAATCGTTTCGCAAGTTTTAAGTGTACCTTGCTCGTTGCCAAACTCTTTGATTAGAATTTCTTTTGTCGAAAATGAAGGGATGTTTAGCTCATCCTTCAATCTTGTGGTAACGTAAGTTTTTTGAGAACAAGAATCCAAAATTACTCTCACGTTACATCTATTTCTTGGGTTATCAATGCTATGTACCTCAGTTTTAGCTGTTTGTAACAAGGTAACATTGCTCAATGAATCATTTGAAGTGTAATTTGTACTCACAGTTTGAGCCGCGACTGGCGGCGGCTGACGCGCGTTAGGGGTAGATGTGGCTGCGGGCGGATCTTGGGCGGGCAAATTTCTTGTAGGTCTCCGATTTTCTCCATTTGCACCACAGATTGCAGCATGATGTCGTTCATTACAATGGTAACAATTTGATCTTGATACACATTCTCGACTTGTGTGATTTCCCTTTAAGCAAACAAAACATCTGCGTTTGTCGCGTAGGATCTTCTTCCGTGCGTTCGGGTCGGAAACGGTTCTGCAGCTTGCAGAGAAGTGCTTGTTTCCACAAAAAAGGCAACTTGGAATGAATTGGCTGCTTTTTGAAGATCCTTCATTTCCCAGGAAGAGGGTTGATGTTGTCGATGTCTTGGGGGTGGTTGAATTTTGTGCAAGATATCCTCTGGAATCTCTTTGCGGCGTTTGACGTGATAACGTCGTGGGCGTAACAGAAGTTAACGTGCATCTTTCTCGTAGACTCAATTCATCTCCCAAATTCTTGATTAAACCTTGTAAATCCCACTCGTCTTCCAAAT